>CM053026.1:254345285-254752785 GCA_028564925.1 Lithobates sylvaticus | reverse complement strand
GACTTCTTCAGGTACGAACTTCGCATTGGCCCTATTGTCATTGCTCGGTGCCAGGGAAAGGGCAAACTTCAGCCTGGCAAGCTCTGCCTTTGGATATGGTGCTAACCCAACATGATCATGGGTGCCAGGGTCTACCATGTATTCCTGACAGCTCAATTATTTCTTTATTGCTTCCTATATACCTGACAAATCTTTACACATGTACGATTCTCAAAATGAAGGATTAGTAGGTGAAAGGGGCAACAGCGATGGAGTGGGAAAATACATATTTTTGTGTATTATTATTATTATTATTATTATTATTATATGACATGTATTATTACCTCACAGGGGAGGCTGTGATGTAATAATATAACCTATGCAGGAAATCATCACCAATGGGCAACATAATGCTTTTTATTTAATGTTAATATTTGATATATTGATTGTGAGATAGAGATATTATATATATTCTAGTGTGTGTGTGTGTGTATGGACAGCATAACGTTTTTTATTTATATACATCTATATAGATATATATCTCAAATATTAACATCAAATAAAAAGCTTTATTGTCCATATATATATATATATATATATATATATATATATATATATATATATATATATATATATATATATATATATATATATATATATATATATATATATATATATATATATATATATAATATAGTGTGTGTGTATATGGACAGCATAAAGCTTTGTATTTGATGTTTAATATTTGAGATATATATCTATATAGATGTATATAAATAAAACATAAAACATCAAATAAAAAGCTTTATGCTGTCCATATATATACACACACACACTAGATATATATATATATATATATATATATATATATATATATATATATATATATATATATATATATATATATCACAATCAATATCTCAAATAATAACATCTCAATATTATCTAAATCTCTCAAATATTAACATCAAATAAAAAGCATTATGCTGTGTGTGTGTGTGTGTGTGTATATATATATATATATATATTCCTGTGTGTGTGTGTATGTATATGTGTGTATGTGTGTGTGTATATATATATATATATATATATAATGTGTGTGTAATGAATACATTTATATATATATATATATATATATAATTATTAATTTTTTGTTCTTTTTTCCTAATTCGCTATCGTTGGCTTTGCCTTTTTATATGTTATTATTCTTTTATTTACGTATGGTTTTGTTTACTTTACTACCCGAATACATTTTGCACACTGGCCTTTGGCCAGATCTGCACGTTTGCATATGAATTCGATGCAAATAATGTGGTTCTAATGTCCTGGCTGGTATCATTGGAATGTCCAGGTCCTTTATGATGCTGAATGGCTTACCTTGCCAGAGGGGGACCAGGCCAGTGACAGTAGTGTCCTGACACCCCTGGGCTGTTTTACTAAAGGAGTTGCAAAGCTTCACACAATTCATTTTAGTGACTATTTTACTAGCATTCTGTTATGTACAGATGAAATAAGAAAATAATGTTATAATTTAAAGTCAATATTACCATCATTTTTTTTATGTGAATATTCTCAACCACCTTAGTAAATCGGCCTCCATCTCACACACGGTGTACAAATCTCTTTTCGGGACTAGGGTGTTTAAATTCGGCACATTTGTGTACATGATATGTAATGTAAAAGATACTTGGGAAGATGGTATATTTCACCGCTACATTTCACCTTGGACAAGGGCCTTACACCCTTTGATCAGAAGAAGGATTTTGGGTTTGGATCAGGAAAGGGTTAATAAGGTGATTTTTCTCCTGAAATAAATGGGTGCTTAGTTTTAATTCGCTGCTTCCTGAAAGTCTCCTCCCAACTAATGTGAAAACTATTTAGGAGCATTTAATGATTTTTGATAAGGTGTAGGTGAGCTAATTATTTTTCTGGATAAGGCAACCATGACTTATGACCTGTATTACAGTCACTAAATCAAAGTCACAGCTCTCCTCAAGTGATCAGGACTTCGGGCTACGGCCACAATAGAATAAGATAGAATAAATATAATGTAAAAAACATATAGATTTTATATAATAATAATAATAATAATAATAATAATAAATCTATAATACTTCTAGAGTGAAGGTTATGATTTATACACCTTAAAAATGTCTCGGTGATAAATATGTATTAAAAAATTGAAATAGGCGCTCTAAAATAATAACATTTTAGGCTTTTTCATATTTCCATAATTGTATTTTTTAAACAATCGCAACCTATGTACAACTTATATATGCCCCTCTGTTACATAGGTTAATGGGTACAAAGATATGCAGTTAATAACCATATATTTATTCTTTACCAACCAAAAGTGATTATTGTGAGATGCGCTATTATTTCTCTATAACCGATAGATGCATTGGTTTAAATTATTTGTTCACTGTCTCTGGTTACTATTTGTGTATTGTTTGTTAATTTTTGTCAATTTCGGCATGCTATCCTGATTTTTAATTTTTTTTACTTTTTTTTTTCTGTTTTCTTAAAATCCGGCGTGCAAATATATTTTAATTTTACATGTGCACACTGCGCTGTGTGTGCATATATAAAAAAAATATATAAAAATTATATATATATATATATATATATATATATATATATATATATATATATATATATATATATATATATATATATATATATTTAAATTCGCCTTTCAACGAATTTTTAACCAAAAACGCAGTTTATTTTTTTTATAAAATATCAGTGCTTTCATAAAATTTATTTACCTATTCTAAACAAAACCCTTTTTTTTTTATCATTTGATCCAAAAGAGGTTTAAAAAGGAGGAAACATAACATTTATTAGAGTTTAATTTTTGGTTTGCCTCGGAATTTTCAGGCAGCTGAAAATCCATTGTTTATAATATATATTTTACATTGTATCGCTGGGTAATTTTTGCTCTTCTGGTTGTCTTTTCTGAGTTAAATAGGGGGAGCCCTCTCACAAGACCACGGTTTTATGGTGCTGTCCTTAGTAAATGGTAAACCTCTCAAAACGGGGGTCAGGCTGTGCAGCAATTTAGAAAATAGGGGAGGGGGGGGGGGGCTCTCATAAAAATAGGGTTGTGGGTTGCATGACCTTAGTGAATAGGAAACCACTCTCCCGTGGTTTAGGCAGTGCCATG
Source organism: Lithobates sylvaticus (assembly GCA_028564925.1). Taxonomy (NCBI): domain Eukaryota; kingdom Metazoa; phylum Chordata; class Amphibia; order Anura; family Ranidae; genus Lithobates; species Lithobates sylvaticus. The sequence goes on along the minus strand of CM053026.1, from coordinate 254,749,640 downwards.
TCTTAGTGAATGTGAGACAGGGTTGTACAGCGCTTTATTAAATATGGGGGGACCACTCTCCAAGATGGGTTATGTGGCCCTTCACTTTAGGGAATAGGGATCAATTTCTTCACACGTCGGGCTATATTGTGCTTTGCCTTAGTAAATAAGGACATAAGGAGACTACACTCGCAAGATAGGGTTATGATGTTGTGCACCTTAATTAATAGGGGGCTAATATCCAAGACTGGCTTTCATTGTTCTTGCACTTTAGTGAATAGGGGACCTTTCGCACAAGACTTGGTTATGTTGTGCTGCATCTTAGTGAATAGTGGGACCACTCTCCATGGCAGGGTAATGTTGGTCTGCACCTTAGTGGATATGGGACCATTCGCACAAGACTTGGTTATGTTGTGCTGCATCTTAGTGAATAGTGGGACCACTCTCCATGGCAGGGTAATGTTGGTCTGCACCTTAGAGGCACCACTGTCCAAGACAAGGTTAGCTTGTTCTGTACCTTAGTGAATAGGGGAAGTACTCTCCAAAATATAGGCTTTTTTTGTGCTGCATCTTGGGGAATATGTGCCACTTTCCAAGATGGGGTTATGATTCTGCACCTTAATGCATAGGGGGGGGGGGGGCAATCACACAAGACGGTATTATGTTATGCTGCACCTTGGTCAACATGGAATAATTCTTCAGAATGGGGTTGTGTTGTGCTGCACCTTGCTGAATGGGTACCACTCTTCATAATGAGGGAGATTTACTAAAACTGGAGTACTTGGAATCTGGCGCAGCTGTGCATGGTAGCCAATCAGCTTCTAACTTCAGCTTGTTCAATTAAGCTTTCACACAAAAAAAAATGGAAGCTGATTGGTTGCTATGCAGAGCTGCACCAGATTTCTCCAGTTTTAGTAAATATCCCCCATTGAGGTTAATGCTGTTCTGCGCCTTGGTAAATAAAAATGGGGGGAGGGGAGGGCACTTCTACAGAACTGGGTTGTGCTGTTCTGCACCTCGGTGGATGGGGAACAAGTCACAAGACTAGGTTTTTATTGATATACACACCTTAGTGAATTATAGGGGGTTATTTTTACAAGACTGGGTATATGATTCCGCACCGCAGTGAATGGGTTGCGAGTGGCAGCATTGTAAAGGGTAGTCAGCTCAAGTGAGGGAGAGTGGCGAGTAGCACTTTTGCACCCATACTCCAGGCCATCTATTCTGTCCTGATATATACATGACAGGTAGAGGATTCAGAGAGACACCTGATTCTGTATTGTGGAGCGTTTCATTTTCTATGAACCCTTTCATGTACAATGAATAAAACTGATGTTACATGTGATTGCCATTGCTGATCCCCAGCTGTTGTGTATTCTTTGCAGGAGGTTTGGTACAAAGTGTGCAGGGTGCTCCCTAGGAATCTCCCCCAGTGACCTAGTGAGGAAAGCCAGGAACAAAGTATTCCACTTGAATTGTTTCACCTGTATGGTCTGCAACAAGCAGCTCTCCACCGGGGAGGAACTCTACATCATAGACGAGAACAAATTCGTCTGCAAAGAGGATTATGTCAGCACCAGCAGCCTGAAGGAGGGCAGCCTCAACTCAGGTGAGTGAGCTTGTCTTCTGCTGGTCAATTGCTCCTTTTGGTTGACGTTGGCGTGACGTCATTTGAATTTTCCTTTTATCACTCAGTAGATCATGTGAATGTAAGCCTCATCAAGTGTGAATTGGATACTGAAACAGTGCCTGGTATGTATCAATATGTGTATATGGTTTGATTCTATTGCTAGTAATGTTTTTATGGCACAAAATCGATGTGTTAAGATAAATGTTGCGTTTTAATTTAAGCATTTATCATGTTGTCTCTACCTACTGCTAATCTATTCACTGTGGTTCATTCCCCCCCCCCCCCCCCAAAACATATATGCACCTTGTACTGTACAGCTTCTATATAATAGAGGTCCTTATGAGCTCATCTCTGCCAGAGCCCAGAGATCCACTAGGCCAGCTTGTGGGTGGAACACAATCTGAACATCCCCACAAGTGCCAGACACACCTGCTTTTGTTAGGCAGCTAGGATCAGCTCTATAAACCTTACTACCTACTATCCACATGCCATTTATTAGCCTGTGCCAGCCAGATGTCCCCTGCAACCTACACAGTTGCATCAGCAAATAATAACCTAAAAGGGAATGGGGGGCATGACTATAGGGAAGCTCACCCTTAAGCTGGATACACACTATACATAAAAGGGAATGGGGGTGCATGACTATAGGGAAGCTCACCCTTAAGCTGGATACACACTATTTATAAAAGGGAATAGGGGTGCATGACTATAGGGAAGCTCACCCTTAAGCTGGATACACATTATACATAAAAGGGAATGGGGGAGCATGACTATAGGGAAGCTCACCCTTAAGCTGGATACACACTATACATAAAAGGGAATGGGGGTGCATGACTATAGTGCAGCTCACCCTTAAGCTGGATACACATTATACATAAAAGGGAATGGGGGGGCATGACTATAGGGAAGCTCACCCTTAAGCTGGATACACACTATACATAAAAGGGAATGGGGGAGCATGACTATAGGGAAGCTCACCCTTAAGCTGTATACACTATACATAAAAGGGAATGGGGGTGCATGACTATAGGGAAGCTCACCCTTAAGCTGGATACACACTATACCATTTTATTTCGTTTTTTCCCTTTAGATTTACCAAAACCATATAATATAAGGTCAAACCTAAACACTTTCAATTTCTATGCCATCAGACAGGCCCTTGCACTACATAGTTGAAGGTAAATCTCAAGGAAATCTAACAACCAAAGTTGTACATTGTGTATCCAGCTTTACTCAGTGAAATGTTACTTTGTGCCTAAACAATCACTATGAAGCTGATCTGGTACCAGAAGCATTTTCTGGCCACTGTTGACTACAAATAGATAGATCAAGGTGATTTAATCATAAACATTTCCAGTGAACCTGGCTTGGTGGTGTTTGAAGTGAACATGTGCTAATGTGAACTTCAATAGATCAACCTTGAACCTTACAAAATGATATTTACTCTGCTTCAGAATATAGAGTTTCCATTGTAACATTTTATTGTAAATCTGCCAGTTTGATCATTGTGATACTTGTTTCATTCTCTCTGCATGAGTTTTATGTATTTGTGTGTTTTAGACAGCGCTGCACTTTGTCCAGAACAGCCAGGTCAAGTTTTGTTTGGTGTCTATAAAGAAACAGTTAGAGAAGGAAAGGATTACATTGGTAGTTAATGGAAAATAAATATGTTTTTTATTTCAGACAAGCTTGTAAAAATTTGCCAAATGCAGTAATCCATACCAACCAGCCAGAAATTAGTTAGGACTTTACCAATACATAGTCTAATTGATTTGAATGGAATATGCAATGATGTCATAGTGTTTTTTTTTTTTTCAAGTCTTTGCTTGGCTAAATTGTACCTGTGGGCAAAAAGTGGTAAAAACAGACTTATAATCAGATGCCCTCAAGTGCCTGCACATCAGCCTGCATATCATAAACTTAAGAGCACTCCATGATCACCAAAACACAGAGCTCTGATATGCACTTAGTGACCAGCTTCCTTGGTGGCCTTACTATTGGCTATCACAGTGAAGGGTCGTCTCACTAACTAATAGTTAAAGGTATTCAATGCGTGTGGTGGTGGTGGGTGTTATGGGGCTGGTGTCTGAGGAAGCTGGTCACTAATTGCATATTAGAGTGCCCTAGGTTTTTTATATTCACCTAATGATTTGTATCATTATATATCCCTAACAGCCAATATATATATATATATATATATATATATATATATATATATATATATCATACTATATCTCTAACAGCCAATCCAACTAGGAGAATTTGTTTAAGATTTACCATAATCTAAAAAACTTTGCAAGAAATCAGTCTTGATTTGCTTGAATTTAACTGGTCTTACTCACACTGATACCATTGATGGAGGACAATCCCTCCCATTGACCCAAATGATGGACCATAAACTTTCCCATTGACGCCACCGATGGGGCACTATACCTGCAAATGATGGGGCTCAATTACTCCCACTGACACTAACAATTTGGCACTTATCCTTCCTCTGACACCATAGAAGGGGTACGATTCCTCTAACTGACACTAATGATGGGGCACTACTCCTCCCTCATATGCCAATGACATGGTACTACTCCTCCCACAGACATTAATGATGGAGTACTATTTCTTCCACTGACACCAACGATGGCCCTCCCCCTTATTGACCAAGGGCGCATGGTAATTTTCTACTACCACTGGCAACCAACTTCGGGGCATAATTTACTTCTACTGACCAGCATGGGGCATTGCTTATTCCCACTGATGCTGTGGCATTTTCTATTTCCCCTGACTAGTCTGCCCCCCTAAAACTGTAAAAAAACTCTCTCTCTCTCTCTCTCTCTCTCTCTCTCTCTCTCTCTCTCTCTCTCTCTCTCTCTCTCTCTCTCTCTCTCCTAACTGGACTCAGTGAGAGCAGCAGTTGTGAGAGCTCCTGCTGTTGTCAATCAAATCCAGTGATGAGTGAGAGGGGCCGAGCCACACTGTCGATGTCAAGACACACACAGTGTGGCTCGGGATCAAGCCCGCATGTGTACCACCATAGGCAGCGGCTTCCTATGGTGGCACACAGAAGTGGAGGAGCAGAGTGCTAGCGGGGGACCCTAGAGGACAATCAGGCCTGCTCTGTGCAAAAGCATTGCACAGAGCAAGTAAGTGTAAGTGTTTTTTTTTATTATTATTTGTTTTTCGTTTGTGTGTGTTGTGTTTTTCTGTTTTTTTTTTTGTAGCTTTTTTTTTAAGAACCTTTACAATCGCTTTAATTGAAATCATGCATTGTAACAGCAATGAAGAAATCCTCTTTCCTTTTTATATAGTTGCATGCTGTTTACTGTCAGTGATATTTACTACTACCGTAATTATTATTATTTTTTAATAATTGTCTTTTCCTGATCTTGCTATTTGTTGCATCCTCTCATGCACCCAATACCCCAAACATATTTTACTCCGCATCGATCTCAGCTGGAGGACTCACTTTGTAGCAACCTCCCCCAGGGCCGTTTTTTCCACTGGGCATGCTGGGCAGTTGCCCAGGGGCCCCACTTGTCTGGAGGGCCCCATCCAGGGCTGATCCTCAGTGCTGCAATCTGCTGCTTAAATTGACTGACTGCACTGGTTGCTCACTTCGCCGGCCAGCATCTAGCTAGTAACCAGTGACATCAATCAGAGGCCGCCCCAACATTCATAGCGCACCGCGGCTGCCCCAGTGGCTAGTGAACAGGCTCCGCCTACCTCTGCCATGTTCTTTAGACAGCATGGAGAGGGAGCGGAGCAGAAAGATGGCCCTTGATAGCTGGCGCTGCCTTGCTGCTGTGAGTGACACACTGTACTGCACCAGGCCGGCGGCCTCAAGTAAGTCTAACAATGTCTACTTAAGTAAGTTCAAGTTGTGCATCAAACACAGCCACTGTCTGTGCCCCTCAAAAGCGGCCACTGTGCCCATCAAACACAGCCACTGTGCCCATTAAACAGCCACTTTGCCCATCAAACAGCCACTGTGCCCATCAAACACAGCCACTGTGCCCATCAAAGCTGCCACTGTGCCCATCAAAAGCTGCCAGTGTGCCCATCAAAAGCTACCACTGTGCCCATTAAACGCTGCCACTGTGCCCAAGTGCTGCCACTGTGCCCATCAAACTCGTGTTATATTGTCCAAACGTTCTGTTAATGTTTAAACTGATTTTAGTACCAACAAATATAGCCTTATTGATAATTTGTATTTTTATTCTCGTGCGTGATCATGTAGACAGGGCCCCAGTGTACTGTATTGCCCGGGGGCCTATAACGCTCTTAAGATGGCCCTGACCTCCCCCCCGTCACCCGCATCCACCTTATAAAGGGCCTAAAATGGCCCCCCTTACCTATGGGTGTCTTTGTTTTTACTCCTATTTCCCACTCCCTTCCTCACTTCTGACCACATGCCCAGCGCCACTCCAAAAGCCGACTTCTCTCACCATCGCCCTCGTCACACAACAGTCTCCATTAACCATAAGAGGTTTCCATCTCTTATCTGACATGCAAACGGACAATCCCACATCTGCCAACTACACTATTCAAACTATATCAAGGCACCCAGACTTGACAGGCTTGGATGTGGAACTGGCTCCCTTAGAATCATCCCAAGTTTACCCCTCTGGCCCACAGACCCCGAGGTACGCTCAGATCTAGATTCTCTTACCAGAGATCTTAGTGGTCTCTATGACAGTCACCAACTATACCAAGAACTCCCCCCCCCCCCCCCATTGCTCACCTCATCACTTTAAACCCAGATCTCTTTCAGGGAGGAGATCAAAATGATCTTTTGATATTTATGTTCTACCCGTCGGTGCGTCTCTGTTTTTGAAATTCGGTTGTTATGACCTTTGTACTTTTATGTAAGTTTATTCTGTACACGCTATGTATACTCCAAAATTACTTTCAATAACATTTTTGTGAAGAAAAAAAAGGAATGTTCTTCAATCATGCACAAATAAGTGAACATGTGTGTTTTTCATATGATTGGATAGTTGAAGTGAATCTTCACTCTTCAAGAGACCAGTCCTCAACTTCTTTATATCTTTATATATAGTCATATCTTTTGCTCTAATTTTTTTATATTTGGCCCGTTATATCTGGAGCCATCATTAAACATCAAATGTTAAGCAAAGCTGTAAGGCGCATATTAACAACTTATGTTTGAGGAAAATACTATCTTTTTCTTCCTTTGAGAAAAACATTGAGCGTGTGAATGAGGCAATCCTTCCCGCTAAGCTGTTGTATTCGGACAGCGGGGAGCCTTCTCTGCCATTAGAATACACTGATCAGTGTTGCAAGCTATAGCCTGCAGTGCTGATCGAGTGAGGAAAATCAAACAGGGTGGTTATCCCTGCTAAACCGTCCGAATTTCGATCCATGTACTGTCTCTTCCTTGTTGAAAAACTTGTGAAATGAAGTTTCACTATGGCTGTTGCAAGGTTTTAGTGGCAGTCATTTTTCCAAAAAGATATTTGAAGGAACACAGTGCTAATAGAACCCACAACTTCCCCCCACTCCTAACTCTCAGGGACTTTTCAAGATGTTAGTGGATCAAGTGCTTTGATCCTATGATTAGACCTTAAAGATGGGTAGAACTGTGGCCCACATATCAAGGTAAGTATGCTTCTGTTGAGGGAGAGGGTGGATTGGGTTAGGCCAAAGAAAAGGGAGGGGGAGAATAAACACACTTTGTTATAAAGTACACTAATCGTTAGGCTCTGTGTGAGAAAGCTGTTCATATTAAAAGATTTATGTTGCCGTGTCTGAAAGTGCACATATCATAGTACATGTTCACAAAACACCAAGGTCATGCCTCTTGTGTGTAATCTGTTTTCTAAACACAGATTAAGCTGTCCTCGATGGCAGATAATTAGAGCCAGCTGAAGGCGCCACCATTGTTTGCCACAGAGTAAAGCAAAGATGTTACTTTGACCACGCTGTCACATTTGTGGAAAATCACTTTTTTCAGAATATCCCAGGCTATGTAAGGCCAGGGATATTTTTCTGGGGGGATCAGCCTTGGGCACCTAGAGGAAAATAAGTAGGCAATGTGCACTGTGTGCTGCGGGGGATTGTACATGTGGCAAAATTGCACAGTGGGCTTAAAACATGAGCCTAACATGTGTCACAGTCCTTGTACTCAAACTACTGAGTACACAGGGTTCAGGAGTGCGTAACGCACAAGTAAGTAGACAGAGTACAACAAAAAAATGATCTTTCACTCAAGCCAAAATTTTCCCTTGTACAGATCATCCCCCGGTTACAGATTACTTTCCCAATTACAGCCCCCCACCTGTACACAACAGCGCCCAACCAGTACAGTTCCCCCTAGTACAGACCTCTCCCCCCACCAGTACAGATTCCCAATCTCCTCCACCAGTACAGCGCCTGCCAATGTTAATCTCCCCTAGGCATTACAGCCTCCCCACCAACACAGTACAGATATCCCCCCCAACCACAACATTACAGCTCCCCACAGTATAGCTCTTCCCCATCACTAGTACAGCTTTGCCCCCCCCCCCCCCAATGCAGCTCTTATACCTCCATGAAATAAGGGGAAGTCTTCCTATGACTGCCTTGTTACCAGAGCTGGGAAGCCTTACTCACTCTGAACTGCTGCTCCCTGTCTCTACATTCTGACAGGCAACAAGAGCTTGTTGTGCACCCAGTGTTAGTGTAAGTTGTAGGGGGGAGTTTGGACTTATCTATGCCCTCTGGTCTGATTGTGACTCTCCACTCTTAGTTCTTAGGACATGGGTCCCTGTAGGTTACATGTGTCCTATTATTCAATCAAGTTCAATCAAATCTTTATTTTACTCATTATTGTATTCTAATGCAATGATATATAAATGTATAGTATGTCCCAAGGTTCGCTACACTATACCAACCCCCTCCACTTCTACCTTATTCAAGTTTTGTGAAAGCCATAATTGGACTATTTGAATGTGAAAGCTCTGGCTATGGGCCCAGACTTCAAATCCAAATTGCCCTTCTTTTAATATACCACTAGTAAGGGAAAACACATTTTGGTCTCTTTTCAGCCATCCTGTGTTAAGCTGTATATTGTAAACCAATGTAGGTAACAAACCATTTTGCTCTATTCCATGGTATTTAAGGGGAATTAAAATGTAGGGACTGGATTAAAAACCCTAAACTAAATTTCCTAAAGGGTTATGCATTGTTTTACATCCACCTGGAGTGTGTCATGATAATTAAAATGACAATATCTATGTTTTTAATACTGGTATGAAATTATATTCTCTATTCTGAGTAATGAATAAATAAGGGACCATTTAAGCAGCTGCCAACGACAGCCAAAGATCACGCTTACTGTTGTCTTTTATTACATGAAAACTTTGGTTTACATTTTCTGAGTTATTTGTGTGTCTACATTTCATTACATTTTCAAAATGTGGAAAGAACAGATGTGTATTTCTCTTTTCCATCAAATTGTCTTTTTTGTTATTTAGCTATTATGGAAAATTACACATACTTGCATATTCAAATTTCCCCTACTAATCCTTGCACATATATAACATGTCTTTAGTAACCTGTGTAATTTTCTAATGTGAGTGTAGTTATGAGTAAGAACAGACCAACAAAATAAGAAAGCTTCAGTGAGTAGGGTACAAACCCTATCTGGAAATCTGAACCCTGTGTGTTTTGGTGCCACTAAACAGGAATTCAGAAATAGTTGGCAATATCTTGAAATAAATTTAGTGGTGTCCCAAATTGGGCTTTTACTTTTTAAATGAATAGTTTGAAATGGTTTCCTGGGACAATTTACTGCTGTGATGGTGTAACAATCTCCATCACACATGATACCTTGGAGCTCCATAAAAAAAATTGACTCATTCATTTATTAAGGAGGAAATAATATTAAAAAATATTAAATCCCAAATATAACATATTCATTAAAGGGAAAACATATTATCTTCAGTTTTTACATATGCATGTACTGTAAGAGATCAGGCTAAAGTCTATGTAAACCCTCACATATACCCAGTAAAGTGAACAGCCTCAGATAATACACAGAGATGAAACAAATCTCCCTACATAAGTTTTACATGTATATCTGCTGTGTTCAGCTTTATATATTCTTTAGAAAGTTCACATCGTGTTAGGAGATTTTCTCTTTCTGTTCAGCACTGCAGTGAAGCCTGGGCATACAGCCAAGACAGCTGATTGGAGGAAAGGCGCACAGCCCCCTCTCCTCATAGGTAGAGACTTTCAGAACTGATCTTTGAATAGTTCAGCTTTCTGCTAATCTATTTAGAGCAACCTTCCCGACACAAAACACAGGCTGTTTTTATCTCTGTTGACCAGGGACCTGCAGTCAGGGGTGCGACCTATGGTTCCGGAAATATGGGGCTCCTTGTGCAGTCAGAAGCTACATACAGAGTGGCCAGTTTAAATACAAGCTGGCACACTCTGTTTACAGCAAACTGAGAGGATGAGCTCACAGTGCTTCTCCTCACTACTTGTCAGAGGCACTGAGCTCAATGTCCAATAAAAATGGTTGTCATTGCAACTTTTTATGTTACACAGTATTTGCGCAGCAATTTTCAAACGTATATTTTTTATTTATTTTTTGGAAAGAAACTGTTTCATGAAAAAATAAATAAAAAAAACACTAAAGTTAGCCCGATTTTTTTTTATTTTTTAATTTTTTTGTATACTATGAAAGATGATGTTACGACGAGTAAATAGATACCTAATATGTCATGCTTTAAAATTGCGCACACTTCTGGAATGGTGGCAACTTTCAGTACTTCAAAATCTCCAGGTTAAAAATGTTTAGAGTTAGAGGAGGTCTAGAACTAGTATTATTGCTCTCGCTCTAACGTTCATGGCGTATGTAACCTGTGTGTAACTGGCTCTGATACTAGCCAGTGCCTCACCAGTCCCTGACCTCACCGCACATCCCTGCTGTTGACAGAGAACTTGTCAGATGTTATCAGGCTGATAACAGAAAAACGGAGCAGGAAAAAGCTGCTGGACATAGTGCTTTCAAGAGATAAGAAAACACTGCAGATATGTGCCCAGCTCAAGTTTCATGAATCAGGTTTACATCCACTTTAATGTAAATCTCAGCAATGTGTGAATTTTTTTTTTTTTTAAAACAGTTTCTATTTGTTTTCGTAATGTGCATTGTGGCAGCCATATTTGTGAAGATTATTCCTGCTGCTTTGCAGTGTTACACAGTAATTGTGCAATATTGTTAGTTGACTCATTAAAAAGAATGCACCCCATGTTATTAAGAATTGGGCAGAGTTATTGCACTGAGACAGAGAGCTCCTTCTGGTGCTAATTTATAAACCTCTATATCTGTCGCAATAACAAAAATATGGAAGTCTAAGCATATAAAAATGTGTAACCCATATAAAAAATACTGTAAGGCAAACTGCATTAATAACTCAAAATAAGTCCTCAATAAAATACACTTTTTTCCATTTAGGTTAGATTATAAATACATTTTCTCAATAAATTGAGAAACCTGCCATGAGATGGATACCAGTTTCTGCCATTCTTAACCTCTAATGCAAATGGTGATTTCCCTGCTGTTCTGCCACCCCCAATATCCAACTTACCCATTCACTGAGCTGGCACAAGTATGCATTTCAGATCTGATTTAACTAGGTGCATGCCTGTTTTAGCTCAGTGATTTGCTTCGCAGGAATTCCAAAAAATGTGCAAGATGGCCTACTAGCATTTTAGAAGATGGTCAAAAATAGCGGAGCATCCATACTATCTCCTTTTTTAAAGCTAAACTCTGGGAAAAGTTCAAAACTTTTTGCAGTGGGGATCTCCCCGCACTGCAAGGGTTAAATGCTTGTCCCTCTTTTTCCGCATTGTAGGTTGCATAGCTATTGATCTTTATGTCATCACCCCACCGCTCCACCTCGTCCAGTCAGAGAACACTTGCATTTTTTTAGAAAATGCAGTTCATTTCTTAAATGGTGCCTGTGTTGAGAGGCCAACCTTGTTCAGTAAACAACTCAGTGTAGCCATTTGGCATAGGACCCAGAAGTATATGGAGATCATCGAAGTAGCAGTGTCTACTTTAAAGCGGAAGTAAACCCATCGATTTAACAGTTTAAAAAAAAAGGCATGCCGGGAATGCTAACTGCACATTGGCTGTGCTCTCAACCAAACAGTCAAACCATCCAATGGCTGGTGTTATCACGGATCACATGTGCAGCACCGTGGCAGTTGAAGGTTAAGCAGAGGCAAAGATGGCAGCTTCCTTGGCTGAAAACGATAGGGGGGTTTACTTCCACTTTAAAGATTTCCAGCTTCCAGGGGCATCGGCCAGGTATGGTACCTACATAGGTACTTGGGTCCAAGCTGAAATGTCCATACCCGGAATTCACCTTTACTGGTGCATACTCCAAATGCATTGACTGGACTCGTTTTCTAAGGCATGAAGTGAGTTAAGGTGCAGCAAAGCTGAACAATTATGTACACCCATAGAGCTTCTTTTACTCATAAATGATTTTTCAGTCAATTTCTGACCACACTAAGAACTTTGCACTAGGCCTTTTCTTAAAGTCCTTACTGATATCATGTTCTATCTTCAAATACATACAGTACGTCTCTTTCTCTCTGATTTCAAAATCAGTAAGACTGACAATACAGCTTGTATAATATCTTATTTAGAATAAAGGGAGAGAAAAAAAAACGATAACCCTTGATGCTACAAAGAGAAATCATTAAGTGATGTATTATTGTATGTGATAACTTCATAAAGAATAGAGTTTCTTTAAACATTGAAAGAGTACCATGGGATAATCATCGGGAAGTGGTTAGGAGTTGATTCCTTTCTATCGATTCTCTCACAATCTCGGACGTGCTTTTTAATAGCACAGGCTCAGCAGTCTTTCTTTTGTTCTATAGTGTGTCCCTATATCACATCTGCTATTTTCAAAGGCTATACTACTCACGTGAGCCTAGATAGATAAATAATTTCCTAAAGACAAAATACATGAACTGTAAAACTAAACTTTTTCTAATTGGGCTCATTCCCACTAGAACAAACTTCTACATGTTGTATCTTTGGTATGTTGCCCCACGTGGTCCCATTCAAGTTTATTGAATGGGATTCTTTCAAACCACAGCACAACACGCATTATGGTGTAGGGCACAATTTGCCAGGCAAAACACTTCATTATAGGAATATGGTTGCTGCCATGCTAATCTTTCTGAAAATGCTAGCCACTTGATATGGTTGTTTATGCTTGTTCCTAAGTCACACAATTGACCCAAAAAAAGAATCTAATTTAGGAAGGTCAAAAGTTTTGTGTGTATACTTGTTCTGGGTTAGTAAACTAAAGTTTTGAAATCAGGGGATCAACGTGGCAGTAGAGACACTAGCATTTTCATAATGAGAAGTCGTCAATAGAAACCTTATGCTTTAGTCACGTTCATGATCCTGACGGTTCTGAACTTGGATTGCAATGATTTTGAAACTCTGTTGCTGATTAATCTAGCAGTGGACAATTGGTGCTTTTGGCAGCTTGTTCATTGCAGAAGACAACATAGAGTAAAGCTGGCCATGCATTAGTAGATTTTCTAAAAAACGTCCATATACAAATATTCCTAATATTCCAAATATTCCTACGAAACTTCATTGTACATTCAATGACTGGATGAAAGTCATTCAAAAGTAGACTAACATTTAATTTTGCTTTTAACATTCAATTTTGGAATGAATGTGATTTCCTGAGTGAACATACACTGTTGGAAATGAGTTCATGCAAGAAACAATTTACATCCTGCTCCTTTCCACTTTCTCATCACTGTGGTTGAGGAAAAATGTCGATTTGACCCCACTATCAACTAGAAAATTTAACAAACATTCTTAAAATGAAAAATTTTGAACAAAATTCCATTAGTGTATGACCAGCTTAACAGAATTTAAACGCTTTTTTACTTATTCAGCTGTGTGTGTGTGTGATACATCAGTTTACCTGTATTGAGTTCCTTGGTTGTGACATTGTTGCAGTTGACTCTAAAACATTGAAAACAATGTATAACATAAGTCACACAATGTAAAAAAAATGTATTCTTAAAGGGAATGTATGGTTTGCACATATTTTCTTTATTGATTATAATCAATTTAAAAAATATAGATATTAGTCAGATAAATATGAATAGTCTATACAGTATAAATATTCTGCTCCATTTCACATTTTCCTTATACGTTTACAGATTTAAAATAAAAATCTGTTTACAGATCTCAGTAGCTTAAGCCAAATTTTTCACACAGCTGAATGGTTCACAACTTGTTAGTCCAAAGTTCAATCAGAGCAGTGGGGTTGATGTGCAACATCTGGGGTAGCTCTGCATAGAAACCAATCAGCTTCCAGGTATTTTCATCAAAGCTTAAGGCCCCTTTTACATGGGTGCCTCTGCTTGCTCAGCAGAGGCTCTCTTCACTGATTCTCACTGAGCAGGCAGATGACAAGTCTGTCTCTGCTCCGCTATGCAGAGTGGACACAGACAGTCCTGCTCTCCTCTATGGGGCAATTAGTTGGCGATAGACCGCCTGTCCATTTCCATCTGATGCCTTTCCATCCAGTCCACCCCAGTCCTCCACCCCTAACTCGCTCATCCATGTCTTTATGGACCTTGTTTGTGCACTGGTGTACAGTCATGTTGGAACAGAAAGGGGCCATCCCCAAAAGGTTCCTACAAAGTTGGAAGCATGAAATTGTCCAAAATGTCTTGGTATGCTGACGCCTTAAGAATTCACTTTACTGGAACTAAGGGGCCAAGTCCAACCCCTGAAAAACAACCCCACATCATAATCCCCCCTCCACCAAATGATTTGGACCAGTGCACAAAGCAAGGTCCATGAAGACATGGATGAGCATGTTTGGGGTGGAGGAACTTAACTGGCCTGCACAGAGTCCGGACCTCAACCCGATAGAACACCTTTGAGGTGAATTAGAGCGGAGACTGCGAGCCAGGTCTTCTCGTCCACATCAGTGCCTGACGTCACAAATACACTTCTGGAAGAATGGTCAAGCATTCCCATAGACACAATCTTAAACCTTGCAGACAGGCTTTCCAGAAGAGTTGAAGCTGTTATAGCTGCAAAGGGTGGACCAACTCAATATTGAACCCTACGGACTAAGACTGGGATGGCATTAAAGTTCATGTGTGTGTAAAGACAGGCATCCCAATACCTTTGGTAAGTGTGGTGTATGTATGTAGATGTAGCAGTGTGTGTATGTATGTGTGTAGTATGTATAGATATATCTATCGAGATATATCTCATGGCATATATCAGCACCTATACCTAACATGCATATATACATAGATTTTTAGATTGTTTAATTTTTAGCTACATGTAGAATGTAATCCCTGGCTCAAGAGTATATAACCTATTTTGTAGTGCTTTAGCACAGTCTGCAGCCAGTCAGATCATCTGGAGCACATCATTTTACTGAAGTACTGTGCAGGGTTTGAGGGAAGAAGTGCCTTGTCCACTTAAGCCATTGTCTACCAACAGGGCTGCCAGTGACAGGATTATGTCGGGATTAGGTCAGAAATGGATACTCGCACACCACAGTACCAGCATAGAGCATGTGTCGCACACATTCACTAAGCAGTGATGAATTAAAATAGTATGGCTTCTAAACACACTCACCATCATATCTTAGGCCAAATTACATTTTAACTCCAAAAAAGAAAATCTATGTATTTGGTCATAATTAACAAAAAAGCCACGCTGAAAAATTGATTTGAGGCATAAGTGAAATGTCTAAATAAACTGGAGTGACTATGAAATCAAAAATAACTTAAAATGCACATACATAAAATATACACCCTACATGGAAATGGTGCCAAAAATAGCCAGTAAGCCACAAAAAAACTAGAAGTGATAGGAAAGTCCTTGTGAATTTGCTAGAAAATCTAAATCCTGGAAAAATTATTGATGTGTAACAGTAAGTGTCCAAAGTGATGAAGACATATACATATGGCAATGTGGTATCCAAAACTCATGCAATAAGAAATCCACCAACGAATGTGATCCACCACCGCTCTATTATTAGGCTTACCAGAGGCAAGCTTAAACCAAGCCTGTAAGTAGATGGTACCGGGATGTACCATAGATCGTAGGACCTCAGCACTGGATCTGGATCTTCCCGGACATGGGTGGCCACAAGGTGCAGATTAGAACAATGATTCCTTTTGGGGGCTGGTCTAGGTATGGGACTCTTCCGAGGATGTAAACTCAAGGTCAACCAACATCAGCATGGAATCAGAAAGAAACAGGGGATGCTCCCATAGTGTAAAACCAACGATTTATTAAAATAAAAGAGTAAAAATTCTACTTACACAGATAACTAGTGTATTAGCAGAGGATGTGGTAAGAAAAACGCCGGCCTCCTAGGCTGACGCACTGACATCATCGCGTTCCGCGTTGTGAGCGGGTGTTTTCGCTAGCTGGCCGGCGTTTTTCTTACCACATCCTCTGCTAATACACTAGTTATCTGTGTAAGTAGAATTTTTACTCTTTTATTTTAATAAATCGTTGGTTTTACACTATGGGAGCATCCCCTGTTTCTTTCTGATTCCATGCTGATGTTGGTTGACCTTGAGTTTACATCCTCGGAAGAGTCCCATACCTAGACCAGCCCCCAAAAGGAATCATTGTTCTAATTTGCACCTTGTGGCCACCCATGTCCGGGGAGATCCAGATCCAGTGCTGAGGTCCTACGATCTATGGTACATCCCGGTACCATCTACTTACAGGCTTGGTTTAAGCTTGCCTCTGGTAAGCCTAATAATAGAGCGGTGGTGGATCACATTCGTTGGTGGATTTCTTATTGCATGAGTTTTGGATACCACATTGCCATATGTATATGTCTTCATCACTTTGGACACTTACTGTTACACATCAATAATTTTTCCAGGATTTTGATTTTCTAGCAAATTCACAAGGACTTTCCTATCACTTCTAGTTTTTTTGTGGTTTACTGGCTATTTTTTGCACCATTTCCATGTAGGGTGTATATTTTATGTATGTGCATTTTAAGTTATTTTTGATTTCATAGTCACTCCAGTTTATTTAGACATTTCACTTATGCCTCAAATCAATTTTTCAGCGCGGCTTTTTTGTTAATTATTACCTTGTTAGTGTGTATATCTCACATTTTTTAGCTGCAGCTTGTTTTTCTGTTTAAGTTAACATTTTAACACACTTTATAGGGTTTAGCGCGGTGTTTGTTCCATTTTTTCTATGTATTTGGTCAACTTGAAAGAGCAAGGTGCCTCAGGTGTAAGGTTGTTTTAGACAGATAGGTCTAATGTATGTTCTGAAGCCAACATTGAAGGTGTCAGATGCAGTACAAACTTGTATTTACAATGGTCAGGTATAGGCTTTCAAGGGTCTGCTTTACGTTGTGCATGTCATTTTTATATGGCATCTTATTTTGTCGTCTCACATGCTTTGTGATTACTCAATTATCTTAGCTACAATGCATCACTCATGTCCACAAGGCCCATTGCACGATATTGTTGCACATGGGAAAGCTGCCAAAGATCCCAACTTTACTTTTTCTTACCTTATTTACCAAACATATGTTTCTGAAATTGTGAATTAAAAGGAATTCTATTGTCAATTTGAAAATTTCTGGCTGTCACGCTTAACCGTTAACCTGGAGTAATATGCAAGTGTTCCAACTTTGCCAGCTGCATACTTGTTTTGAGTTAGTGGCTCATTGAGCAGTGAATCTAGTAGAGTGGCATGACAGTCAGGCAACAAGCATTTTTATTAGTTCAATAGTTAATTATTTTATGATTGTATTCTTTAAAAGATGGTATACATTTGCTAGTGTAATTTGATGTGCAGAGGCAATTTCATAACATAGGCACCAGTAATCAAAAAGCAAGTATACCATGGGACAGTATTTTATCTACAATATGCAAACATGTACTGCAAGAAAGAAAATGAAAGGAGAGAACTAAATCTAAAAATGAAAAATGTAAATATTCTAACTTAATTAAAAAAACATTTGTGTTGTGGATTTGTGGTAAATAATGTCAGCCATTTGGAAACTGTAAAATCCAAATTTGGCTTTAGTAATGATTTGCCAACACTAAGAGAGAGCCACCGTAAATGGCTTTTATCACAGTGTGAGAAATTTACAGTTTGCCATTCACAATTGCATTTGTGCATTTATCTCTCATATATGCATCATTTTCCTTTGTAGTTCCATATAATTAGACAAACTGCACATATTTTGCATAGACAGAACCCTTTGTAAATCGCCCACCCCCATCGTTTTTAGAACGCACACTGCATAACGCTTTCCGTTAGTCTGTCTCTGTGCAGCTTTTATGCATTGTGCAGTGATCTATCATACAAGAAATCTCTGTTCTAAGAAAGATGTATAAAGGCTCCCAAGGTCACGCGTGTGTGTTTTGTTTTGTTATTCTGCGCCTTTATGCTTAATACAACCACATTTTTTTAAGGGTTGTTTTCCAAGCAGCTACTAAATAACTTTTTGTGAACTATTGTTACATATTTTCAATGATTAAGTCTGTTATCATTAAGCATTGTTTTCCTAAACGTGAGATATATATACATACATATATACATACACACACACACACACATATATATATATATATATATATATATATATATATATATATATATATATATATATATATATATATATATATGTGTGTGTGTGTGTGTATGTATATATGTATGTGTATATATATATATATATATATATATATATAATTATACTGAGCAAAGTTATAACGCAACACTTTTGTGTTTTGCTCCTATTTATCATGAGCTGAACTTAAAGATCTACGACTTTTTCTATGTACACAAAAGGCCTATTTCTCTCAAATATTGTTCACAAATCTGTGATGGTGAGCACTTCTCCTTTGCCGAGATAATCCATCCACCTCACAGGTGTGGCATATCAAGATGCTGATTAGACAGCATGATTATTGCACAGGTGTGTCTTAGGCTGGCCACAATAAAAGGCCACTCTAAAAAGTGCAGTTTTATCACACAGCACAATGCCACAGATGTAGAAAGTTTTGAGGGAGCGTGCAATGCTGACCACAGGAATGTCCACCAGAGCTGTTGCCCTTGAATTGAATGTTCATTTCTCTACCATAAGCCGTCTCCAAAGGCGTTTCAGAGAATTTGTCAGTACACCCAACCGGCCTCACAACCGCAGACCACTTGTAACCACACCAGCCCAGGACCTCCACATCCAGCATCTACACCTCCAAGATCATCTGAGACCAGTCACCTAGATAGCTGCTGCAACAATCGGTTTGCATAACCAAAGAATTTCTGCACAAACTGTCAGAAACATCTCAGGGAAGCTCATCTGCATGCTTGTCATCCTCATTGGGGTCTCGTCCTGACTGCAGTTCATTGTCGTTACCGACTTGAGTGGGTAAATGCTCACATTCAATGGCATCTGGCACTTTGGAGAGATGTTCTCTTCACGGATGAATTCCGGTTTTTACTGTACAGAGCAGATGGCAGACAGCGTGTATGGCGTCATGCGGGTGAGCTATTTGCTGACGTCAATGTTGTGGCTCGAGTGGCCCATGGTGGTGGTGGGGTTATGGTATGGGCAGGTGTATGCTATGGACAATTAACACGGGTGCATTTTATTGATGGCATTTTGAATGCACAGAGATACCGTGAGGAGATCCTGAGGCCCATTGTTGTGCCATTCAACCACGACCATCACCTCATGTTACAACATGATAATGCACGGCCCCATGTTGCAAGGATCTGTACACATTTCCTGGAAGCTGAAAACATCCCAGTTCTTGCATGGCCAGCATACTCACCGGACATGTCACCCATTGAGCATGTTTGGGATGTACTGGATTGGCGTATACGACAGTGTGTTACAGTTCCTGCCAATATCCAGCAACTATGCGAAGGAAATGTGCTGCAAATGTTGGTCACATCAGATACTGTCTGGTTTTCAGCCCCCCCCGACCCCAATACAGTAAAACTGCACATTTTAGTGGCCTTTTATTGTGGTTAGCCTAAGGCACACCCTTCAATAATCATGCTGTCTAATCAGCATCTTGATATGCCCCACCTGTGAGGTGGATGGATTATCTCGGCAAAGGAGAAGTGCTCACTAACACAGATTTAGACAGATTTGTGAACAATATTTGAGAGAAATAGGACTTTTGTGTACATAGAAAAAGGTGTAGATCTTTAAGTTCAGCTCATGATAAATAGGGGCAAACACAATAGTGTTGCATTTTATAATTTTGTTCAGTGTGTATATATACAGCATATCTTTGGGTTAATACCTTTTTTTTTTTAAAAGTACAGATAGAAAACATTATTTGCCTTATTCAATAGCGTAGTGCAGTACTGCAGTAACCATGTGCAACAAATGTATCCACCTATCAAAATGGTTCAAACTTGCTTCATTGCTATGGGGCACTGCACTTTGTGCTACTTTAATAAAGAATCCTTATATAACAATGCATTTATTGTAGGTATTTTAAGTCTTCCTTCCCTCTCAGTACCCGATCATATATTTTATTGTTAACCACTGGCAAATGTTTTATACCATTTAAATGTGTGACAGTTACAGGCAGCCTAGATCAATAACTAAAATTCTACCAGCCACTGACTGGTCAAATTTTACCTAATCATCTAATTTTATCTAATCATCATATACTTCAACTGGGGCATTTTACACACTACTTAAAATTAACTGTCAATTTTAAAATCCATGCAAAGAACTGTGATAATATGGTAAGTGGCAACCCATATTAACTGGTCAATTCTCAAATTTGCCCTTTTCTGATTTTGGTTTGTGTGAGTTTATATACTTATAGACTATATACATTTTCATTGTTCTTTGCTCTTCTTTATTAAATTTACTTGGTTTATGAGTATTATTGGTGCTGAGAGGCTGGTGGTTATAGTTCTCAGAAGGGCGTGTTTGGTACCAAATAGAAGTTAGGAATGATCTGTTTCCCCTTATGTCCCTGATCTTTAACATTATCCTAGTTCTTTATTTGAACCTGTCTGCGGCCTGCAGTGGAACATTTGCAGGTTCACTTTTTTTCTGACTGCTCCAACTTATACCATATACTCGCCTTCTCCTCTTTCCCCCCCACTGCTCCATTCACACACAGGGACAGACTCCCTTCCTGTGTAAGCTCATGGTTGTTATTTACCTTGTAATATGTAACCTGACCCTAACACTTAAATAAATCCCTCTCCCTAAGCTTTAAACAAATACAGTATTAAATCTTGACACTGATCTTGGACCCATACACTCTCAACTTTGAGCCTAGCACTAACTTAATGCGTAACATAAACCCTAACACTAAATGAACTCCTAAGCTTGCAAATACTCCTTTGGAAGCCAAGATTGTTGATGCTTAAAGCTCAATTTTCTGAAACAAGATCGATTCGTAGCAAGGTGTGAGAACCCACCACGATTTACCTGTCTTCACCTCCTCTACTAACCAGTACCCTTGAATTTAAATACAAACAATTCAGTTATCAAGAGCAATATAAATAATTATTAAAAATAACCTCAGTTTCAGAACATTTTTATTGAAAATTAAGAGGCAGATGAAATTTGTATTCTATTCTTAAAAAAGGGGGGGGGGGGGGGGGAGTCATTGTACAAAACTGATATCTCAATGCCCTCTGTGTATATTGTACTGACAAATTTTTGTATAGAGACACAAAACATCTAACGATAAACCATTTAATTTGATATCTCTGTGCAGAGCTTCTGTTACTCTTTGTCCTATTGTATGATTCTCAATGATCCAACAGATCACAATATATATACAGGCATACCCCACTTTTAAGTGCACAATGGGGTTTATTTACTAAAGCTGAAAAGTGCAAAATCACGCTCACTTCTGCATAGAAAAATGAGCTTCCAGGTTTTATTACCGAAGCTTAATTGAACAAGCTGGGGTTAGAAGCTCATTGGTTTCTATGCATAAGTGAGCCTGATTTTGCACTTTCCAGCTTTAGTAAATAAACCCCATTGTGTACTTAAAAGTGGGGTGTGCCTGTAATAGAGATGGAGATATATAGCTCTATCTGTAGTAAAGCAAATGTGTTAGAATATCACTTTTTTTTTTTTCCAACATACTACAGATGTGCACTGAATTTACTGCATGAAAGCTACATTATTGAACTTTGTGACATTGGTTATGTAAAAGTCAACTGACAAAATTATCATAGCTAAAAATGAATTTATATGGATTTAAGATAAAGTTATTGAATTAGGTGGCCTTCATATTTATAAAGTCGCAAATTGCTTAGAATTTCTTGGAAATTAGCAAGTCTCCTATTTATGTAGAGTCTAAACAAAACTTACATTGCTACCAGTAGAAGGTATCCTGATTAAAACAGAATAAAGGATGATGCATAAAGTTCATAATTGCTATCATTTTTAATGTTGACTTAACATGTACTAAAACATGTTAACAAAATGTGGATGTAGTCAATCAGTAGTCTCTTAGTTGAAGCACATTCCTTTGTTGATGTGCATCTACATCCCCTTTACTATAGAATGCTGCTTTTCTTTTAATTTTGGTCTTCATCTTTTTCTGTGTTCCCATCTTAGCTTGTCTTTTGACCATGTATTGCTAATGATAAAATGTAAACATTACAAACCACCGTTTGTATGGCAGTAGTTACCAGGGCCATTTTAATGCATGGGCACTGCCCAAGGGCCCCAGGTGCATTGGGTGGGCCCCATGATAATCTTGCATTACACCGTATTTGCTAACTGTCCCGGATTTGCTGGAACAGTCACGGTTTTTACTAAGCTGTCCCCTGTAGCAGTTAGTACAGATAAAATGGCAAAATGTTTACTCCGTATTACCATATATACAAGACTTGTCTTGAAACTGTTCCAAGTGTTTGGCTCTGCACTAGAATGTCACAGATTATGGTAATATCTTTGTTAAATGGATATTACATGAACAGTTATGCTAACAAGAATTAAGTAGTCTTTGGTCACTTTCCTATACACCTTTGTGAGAATCAATGGAGTTGATTTACTAAAGGCAAATAGGGTGTTCACTTTGCAAGAGGAGTTGCACATTGCAAGGGAATGTTCCCCAGAGCTTAGTGAGTGTGGTGAGTTTTCGGTTTACAATGAATACCCAATTACATGCAAGGAAAATAAAAACATTTTACTTGTACATGGTTGAATGATTAGAAGTCAGCAGAGCTTCCCCTCATTCACTTGAGTTCTGGTGCAACTTCCCTTGCAAAGTGAACAGCCAATTTAGTAAATCAACCCCAATACGTTATCACTGGTCAACCCCAATGTCTGTTTATCTCTGGTTCCTAGTAAATTAAAGGGGTGTTTAGCAAATGTGCTGAATTGTTTTAGGAGCTTCAACATGTAAAGCAACATATAAAGGGATCAAAAATGGTGCGGTAAGGATTCTAAGGTCGTAGTTTATTTTTTTTTATTTTTATTTTTTTAATTGTGGTTGAACTTAATAGACATGTATAGTTTTCAACCTAACTATGCAATTGTCTGTAACTTTGTGCAAAGAGTAGCAATCTACAACATCTCATAGCATTCAAAAAGGAACAGCAGGGGGGCGCATCTAAAAGCAGTAAAAAAACATTTATTGATAAAAACAATTAGTAGCTCACATTTAATAAGGAGTAAAGTTCAGAGACCAGTGGGGTTAATTTACGAAAACTGGAGAGTACTAAATCTGGTGCAGCTCTGCACAGAAACCAATCGGCTTCCATTTGTTTTTTGTCAAATCTTAATTGAACAAGCTGAAGTTAGAAGCTGATTGGCTACCATGCACAGCTTCACCATATTTTACACTGTCTAGTTTTAGTAAATCACTCCCTCTGTGCTTTCAACAGCCAGAAGTTACTTCGGAAGCCACGTGGGTCAGTCAGACAGCTACAGGAGAGTTCTCTGTGATTTCAGATGCTGGTGAGAATGAAGATGGTATGGCTACATGTTTCAAGGCCACTCCACCGCTTTCTCAAACACAGATTCTCTAATTTACATCAGGTTTTACAAAATACTCTTGCATCCTGATGTTGGCCAATGGTATAGAGTAATAGGTCCTCCATGCTGTTGACTGCAGCACAGGCTTTCCACTTTAGTTTACTAAACAAAATTCACCTATAGGATCATGACCAGTGGCAGCCCGTCCATAAGGGGTACAGGGGCGCCGCCCCCCTAATCCATAATCCTAATTTTAAGCACATGATTAGAGCCTGAGGCTCTATTTGGCTTCATAAATGGGTGGGCTTGGGGCGCAGAGCACTGTGCTCTGAGCCCACCCAGTTGTGTTACATTAGAGAATTAATATTCGCTATTGTCTTCCTGATTCTCCACCCGGCCAATCAGGAAGCCGAGAGGAGAAGCGATAATTTTGGTCTAAACCAAGAACCAAGGCCAAAGATGGCTGACATCC
Source organism: Lithobates sylvaticus (assembly GCA_028564925.1). Classification (NCBI taxonomy): domain Eukaryota; kingdom Metazoa; phylum Chordata; class Amphibia; order Anura; family Ranidae; genus Lithobates; species Lithobates sylvaticus. The sequence continues at coordinate 254,725,567 of CM053026.1, read as the reverse complement.
TTCAATATGTGGTGGGTTGTGAGGCATAGTGGGTGCAAAGATGGTGAAAGTCATTTGGCGCCAGACATTTCTGGGATGAAAAAGAGGTTTTATTTCTTTTGACAGTCCTCCTTCATACATTTTGGGGGGAAAGAGGGTTAGGTCCAGGACACCCTTAGATAGTTGCAGACTCAATTGATAGACACCGAGACTTCAATAGGAGAACAGCCGTACAGGGAAAGGCCCCAGCAAGGTGCCACTTCTGCACGTGCAGGATTGCTGTCTCCTATGGTTCCTAACTCAACATATCAGTTCTTTCAGCTCCACTACAACTGCTCCTTGTAGTTCTTCAATACTGAGCCACTGGTCTCTCACTAGACCTACTGATTCACTGACTATGAATTCCTTGAGCTCTTCCAAGGTTGGCGGTAGTATACCCTCAATCAAGCGTCACCCCCGCTTCTCTGCTGGGTCCCTAGCTTGGCACTCCAGATACTCCTCAAGCTTCACCCCTGCTAACTGGCTCGGTCCCTGGCATGACACACAAGGCTGCTCTGCAAGCGTCTCCTCCACTGGTTGGGTCCCTGACTTGATCACCGCCTGAAGTTTCCCGATTCTCCACCATGCCCTTTGGTGAGAATATGGTTCCGGTACATTCAGTTACTCACTGTGGTCCCTGGTAAAGGCGATTGGTCCCTTCATGGTGACTGCTTCCCTTCTACCTCTGACCACTGACAGGCTCTCCGGCTGAGAGAACCGACTTTTGGTTGGACTGCAAGTCGCAGTCCTAACTCTGCTCTACCCCCTTACTTCTGGATAGGCCCTCATACAGCCTGGCAGCCAGATGCCCCTGGGATAGGCCTGATCTCTGGCCTAGCAGCCCGGGGCAGACTACACACATCCTGGCACAGAACACAGATCACCTGGCCTCACCCCGGAAAATATAGGTTCCCCCAGCAGGCCAAGGGATTAAAGAAAACCCCTGCCCATTGGCTGGAACACCCACATACCTATAACCTGACCTTGAGTTGCCCTTCTCCTGTCTAGTACCACCAAGTGCCCGGCCAACTAGTGGTAGAAGAATAAAGTACAACAAGGCCAAACTTAAGGAGAAATCAATGGATCTCTAACAATTTAACTATGGTAGCCACCACTGACATAGATAGATAGATATATCTCATGTTTTCATCTCAACACTTTAAAGTTTATTTTCCCAAGCAGACGTACCCAATGGACCTGCACACACCCACCTTGTTAAGACCCTATGCACTACTGGAGTAACCAGTTAACAAGAGAGATGATGATGCCAGGGTGCAAGGTTCCAGTGGGTTTAGTGTTCATTACCAAGCAGAATTACCATAGAAGCCATGTTACAGGAGTGCTATGTTTGTTCTATATCATGCCCCTGCTTGGTGCAGTCATGTGCTGTTACGTGGAGGCCTTATCTCCCAATATCTCTACATTGTTTACCAAGCACTTCAATAGCATATTTGATTCCAAAATATAATAAAAGGTTTATTAAATGTACATAGTAGTGACACCTGTTAATTTAGTAGTGACCCTGCCAATATGGTACTACCGCCCTTATATAAGCGGGTGAAGAATTGTTTTAGTTTGTATTGTATGTCTTTACGTACCAGAATGTAAAAATACTGTTTAAGTGTGTTAAGATGTAGGGACCCATGGAGGGAGATTTACTAAAACTGGAGTAGTAGTGCATTGTAGCCAATTGGCTTCTAACTTTAGCTTGTTTAATCAAGTTTTGATAATAAAACCTGTTCTTGCTGAATCAGACAAAATCCTAGCTATCTATGGCCTGTCTTGCTTATGTGAAAGAAATAAGTTTGATTTAAACAACATTATCAATGTGTATTCATGTTTTAACTATCTCTGCTTCATGTGTAGTTTGTAATTATATATGTAAACTGGAGAAGTCATTCTCACTAATAACCTTCACACTCACTGCTTCATTGTTTGCAGTGCTATAGTATATTATGCTTTATGGCTCTTTTTGACAAGTCTATTTTTGAGATGACCCACTGATAACAATGCATTTCTTATGTGACTGATAAGGTATCCTATAAGAAGGGGGGGGGGGGGGTAAAATACAGAACTCATTCTAGGGAATAATCTTTATAGTGAAAAAAACATGGAGGACCAAACTTTAAAAAATGTAAAAGTTGTCAACAAATATTTTTAAAATATGCAGTCACAAGAATACATTCCTATTCCTCTTTAAGTTTGTCTGTGATAACCAATGAAATCCTCTGCAGTCAAGTCATGTGTGAATCAGGAACTAACTTGTCTTCATTTAATAGCTGTTGGCTCTATGTATATTATGGTACAGAGACCATTCTTTATGGCCTTCACCCTAGTAGATTCGATTTTTGCCGAAACCAGGTTTCAATTTTTTTTTTTTTTTTTTTTGTCAAAGCTTAATTGAACAACCTGAAGTTGAAAGGTGATTGGCTACTATGCATAGCTACACCAGATTTTGCAAACTCCAGTTTTAGTAACTCAACCACACTGTGTCTGAATTGCTAGTGATAATCTGTAAACATTGCAAAGCACTGTTGTATGGTAGCAGTTACCAGGGCCATTTTAATGCATGGGCCCTGCCCAAGGGCCCCAAGTGCATTGGGGGGGGGGGCCCATGATAATCTTGCATTACACCGTATTTGCCAACTGTCCCAGATTTGCTGGGACAGTCACGCTTTTTACTAAGCTGTCCCAGGATGGCTGTATCCCAGGCAGCATCCCAGAACCTGTACTCTGCTGTCCTGATCCCAGTATTGTGCACTCATTAATTGAACAAGCTGAAGTTGAAAGGTGATTGGTTACCATGCATAGCTGCACCAGATTCTGCACACTCCAGTTTTAGTAAGTCAACCTCACTGTGTCTGATAAATTTTCTATAACAGTATATTTATGTTCAGATAACATTCTCTTGTCTGGGTCTCAAACCTGTTTGTAGCATTTCCCTACAAACATTGCAAATTTTTAGAAGTATGTGGATTTTGGGAGCAAGAGGATACACTTAAAGCTGGCCATAATTATTCAATTTCCTTTAGCTTTACCTTCAACTATGTAGTGCAAAGACCTGCCTGATTGCATATACATTGAAAGTGTTTAGGTGTTCCTACATAATATATGGTTTTGGCAGGGCTTAGGTTCTGCGGGAACGCATGGGGATGATGTTCCTGTTTTTTTTACACAGCAGGAACGCCGTTCCCGTTAGCAGCCATGTCCTGCAGGACTGGCCCCTAGTATGTGAGCTGTGGCAGGCAGGCAGTGTGGATGGGGGGTGGTCCACCCTGTGTGCCACACATTGGGGGTGTCATCCCGGCATGCCCATCCTCCCCTACCTCGGTCTTCCTCCACTGGCCGCTATACTATACAGGACTGCACCCGCCAATCTGCAGCACTAGATTCCTGCTGCAATACTGTCATTTGCTGCTAGAATCGCCATTGTCCTAACAACCAAAGACATCGCCTGTGCTCCCCGACCTCTTCAGCAAGTTCCTCCGCCCAGCTCCTGCCCCCCTGCAGCATGCTCCTTCCTACCCCTGCCTGCAAGGACTTATCCAGGTACATATTTCTACTTTGTGATGGCTCACAACTCGGATGGGGACACTCTGATCGCTGATGGGGGACACCTGCTCTCTGATGGGGGGGCACTCTGCTGGGAACACCTGCTCTCTGATGGAGACACTCTGGTGGGGGGGCTCTCTGATGGGGGCACAGGCAAGGCCGCATTTCATGGGCACTGATCAGGCTGCATTTGATGGGCACTGATCAGGCTGCATTGATGGGCACAGAGGAGTAAGCGGCCTGGGGCCTGGGCCCCACTTTGCACAATCAATACAGGCAGCCTGAGGAGAGGGGCCCTAGGCCAGCACACTCAGCACTCCCGACCTCCCTCCTCTGCACAGACCAACATATGTGAGGACACCGAAGGGCCCCACATATAGGAGCCTGCATAGAGAGGGAAGGGGCCCCTAGTCATTGCAACTTGTTTTAGAAATCCCCTGCTAGGAAACCATTATCCCACATTGTGGTGTTTTTATTTTGTATTTTTTGTTAGTATAGCATACAGGTTAAAGTATTTGGTTACATCTGTTCTAGATTTGTTTAATGCATGTGAATTTTGGAGGTGTCCTCGTAATAAATTATATATACATTTTTTTTTTTGGACTTTTGAGGTGGGGTCTTAGGTGAGTTCCCACCTTTTTTTTCCCAGGACTTGACCCCTGAGTTTTGGTATTTTCAAAGGAAATTGTATAATGTATGGCCCGCCTAAGACATTGCTGAATGTTTAGACCAGTGAATGTGCAGTGAATTTTTTTATGTACAGTTGGAGTATTTTGGAATGAATTTGCTGTGAATCCTTATAAATAGCAGTTGTGAAGGATTCTGATGTGGCCCATAGCCTTATCAGAACACTGGAAATGATCTTTTATCCATTTATCTAAATGTGTAGAATTGGTGCACATTCTTAGAATATGAATTTAATCATCTAAGCATGCCAATATACCAAATAATTTATCCATTTATTAAGTTTGGTTAATTTACGATCCTAATGAGTTTCATAAAATTTTAGTCATTCCCCATGTATTTTTTTTTAATCTGACCTATTTTGCGTGAAATCTGCTTTTTTTAAATTCTATGTGCCATAATTGTCAGGTATCTCATGTTACCCTTACTAAACATTTTAAGGATATTTGAACATCTGACCTTTTTTGTAAAATTCATATGTTAATCAAAAAGCGAAGGTGATATTAACACAGCAATTTCATCTCTGAAGTGGTACAAGGCATTTATTATGTCACTGGTATGTGTCTGTTCTATGCAACTACCCCCAACTCTTAAATGACAGCCACAATAGCCAGTCAAGAGGTAGGAGCAGGTACACAGCACACACACTGTCCAGTGAAAGATTTAATGGCTTATTCAACAAAGAGAATATTCGTCCTGACTGATGTCTGACTGCTATGGTTTACTGTAGATCATTGTACTTCAGCCCTTATCTCACACTTGGGGAAAGCACTTTTTTTTTTTTTCATTGTAAAAATAACAAATATTGAAGTTTGTGGACTGTGCTACACATGCATACCTGTCTTTATGTGCAATTTGGATTTTTTTCAATACATGCAATTCTTGCTTTGTTTCTTTTAGTTTCTTCTTGTACAGACAGAAGTTTGTCTCCAGACCTTCAAGACCCCATACAAGATGAAAACAAAGAGACAGATCACTCTACATCTTCAGATAAAGAGACAACCAATAATGAAAATGAGGAGCAGAACTCTGGTACCAAAAGAAGAGGACCAAGGACCACCATAAAAGCAAAGCAACTAGAGACCCTAAAGGCAGCTTTTGCAGCTACACCCAAACCCACAAGGCACATTCGTGAGCAATTAGCCCAAGAAACAGGACTTAATATGAGGGTGATTCAGGTAACATCACGACTATTCTTTATGACAATTTCCACTTTTTTACGTTATTTTCTACCTATTTACATTATTACAATAGAATTATATTTTTTTTGTGTTAGTATATGTTCAAGATTAGCAATATTTTAATATCTAATCTTCTTTGTTTAAAAGCATCAGGTGTTCAGTCTCCAAATCGCCTTATACTTATGCCATGTACACACGAGCGGATTTTCCGGTCGGAAAAATCTTGGATGGTTTTATCAAAGGAATTCCGCTCAACCTTGGCTTGCATACACACGGTCAAACAAGTTCACTGAACTTTTGCCCGTCAAGAACGCGGTGACGTACAACACTACAACGAGCCGAGAAAATTAAGTTCAATGCTTCCGAGCATGCATAGGAATTTTGTGCGTTGGAATTGCTACAGACGATCTAAAACTTTTTCCAACAGAAAAATTGAGAACCTGCTCGCTATCTTTTGCTGGCTGGAATTCCGGCAAAAGTCCGATGGAGCACACACGGTCGCATTTTCCGACCAAAAGCTTTTTTCAGACATTTTTTTCTGGCGGAATTTCTGATCGTGTGTACGCGGCATTATAGGCATGTCACCTGCAGCTTTTCCCTTGTATATGTCAACTCTGAAATACTAATGGACTGTCAGACTCTTGCATTCCACTTTCAGTTACTAGATGCCTTTTCACAAGAGAAGCTTGTAACGTTCAGCCATAAGATTTTATAGAGTAGTATTTTGAATTGCAGATAGTGTTATGAAAGGGTTCCGTTTGCCATTCAAGTACTCGCTTATAATGTGAGGAAGCCAAAGCTCAAGTTTTACTTTTTAGTTTTACTATTTCTTTAGGAAGTACCGTATATACTTGAGTATAAGCCGAGTTTTTCAGCACATTTTTTTTGTGCTGAAAATGCCCCCTTCGGCTTATAGTCCAAAAAAATGCCATGTTTTTTTGGGGCAGTTTGTAATTGCAAAATCTTTTTGCTTTAAGCCTTTTTACATGAGTGTGCACATATGCAAGTACAATTAACACAGTTCCACATTTCTTGTACAGACATGCAGCATTGAGTCCAGCAACATGGCATTGTTTTAACAAATTACTTTATTTGGCCTGATGATCAAATTAGGTGGTTCTGGGCACACACACTTCCAGATAAGTTAGGTAACTGAAATATTGCCCATATAGTTGAATCGTAACATTCTTTGCCACTTACGTGCAAACTTACAAATGAGCACTTTTGTGCAATGTTTGGAAAAACAGTGTCAGATGTATATTTTAACTGTAATGACATACACGCATATAATGACATGTATAATTTTATTTTTTTACTTTTTTAAAACAATGGAAGCTTAAATGCATTGAACACAGCATAAAATCACATACACAACATAAACAGTGATCTTTTTTTCTCTTGTCTAGTTTTTAAGTCAGGTGTACATCTGTATTTAGTGGCAAGGCTTGATCTCCTTCTTTTATAGTTACATGTTTTTCTTTGTTTTGTTTTTTGTGGTCCTTTCACTTTTTCTGTAGCCTTTTTTCCAAGCTCAATGCCTTCTTTTTTTTTTTTTTTTCTGTAAGTCTTTGCCTATTATTCAGTTTGAAAAAGATTGGTGTTTTTTAATCCTCATTTCATCAGCAAAAGAGTGAGGTCCTTCCCTTGTCTCTCAGGCGGGGGTCCCCATTCATCCCCCTGAAAGAGTTGTAATCCGGATCCTATAAGCCCTTTAGAGGGGCTTGTACAGGATATGATGCTTTTGATAAAGTGGTTTTCATGTTTGATGGTTTTCATGTTCCTGCTCTTGCAGCTTATCCCGGTAAGAATTCCTCCAAAGTTCTCAGTAATCCCTCATCTTAGGGGTGGGGATGCCATGCCACAACCCAAGTCAAGAGATGAGCTGCAGACCTTACATTTTAAAATGCCATCACAGTTTCACAAGTCTGAAACCATTTCAAGATTTGTAATTACCTCCCCCTCCACGCCATAGTGCAAACTATGTAATCTGTAAGCCTTCCAGACCCACACTTTCTGTATCTTAGACTTAGTTGATCCTAAATTACAGTCAAAATTCGTATAACCCCTTAAGGGAAATTGTATTTTATTTTGGGTGGCTGCTGACAAATTAAATTACATGCTGATATCTCTTCACTGGCAAGATATTCCTACCACAATTTGAAGTTCTGCCCAAGCAATGCAACCATTACAAAGCCAACTGATGGTGTGAGGATGGATTAGCTGAGCTGTGTACTAAACCAATAACTGGCAAATCTAGCTGTCAGAGTAACACCTTCTTTATGGGGGTAAGAACAGGGAGACAAGTCAGTACTGGAAACCCTCACTAATGGAGATGTAGACAGACCTAATATGGTGCACATTCATAGCTGAAAAATTAGTTTTACATGGAGTTGCTATATTCAGTTTATACTTTATAGAAGTTAAAAATACTTTATAAACTTTAGGCACTGGTAAGGCCTTTGAAATGAATATCTTGTATTAGACAGTAGCATTGGCTTTAGTCAGTACTACACATAGAGGGGTGGATTTACTAAAACTGGAGAATGCAAAATCGGGTGCAGCTCTGCATAGAAACCAATCCAAAATCTGGTGCAGCTCTGCTTTGAAACCAATCTCCTTCCAGGTTGTTGTTGTTTTTTTTTTTGTCAAAGCTTAAAGTGGTTCTAAAGCCTAATTTGTTTACCTTAAAGTTCATCTTTTGGTCAACTTTTTTTTTTTTTCTTCTAGATTTCAGCTCCCCTATGTACCAACATAGCATTTATGTACTTATTTTGCAAAATAAAACAGCTTTCCATTAATTCTTAACAGGCTTACTTCACTCTTTTCATAGCTGTTTAAACACACTGCTCGATTACTTCTGCCTTACTTCCTGACAGACTTTAGGTCATGACACAGGAAGGAGTTGACCAGCTGATCTCAGCATACACCCTGCATCTTCTACCCTTAGCTGGTCAATTCCTTCCTTTGTCATGATTCAAAGTCCAGGAAGTAAGGCAGAAGTAATTGAGCAGTGTGGTTAAACAGCTATGAAGAGTGAAGTAAGTCTGTGTAGAATTAATGGAAATCTGTTTTATTTTTGCAAAATAAGTACATTAATGTTATATTGGTACAGAGGGGAGCTGGGATTTAGAAAAGAAAGAAAAAGTGAACTTGGCCTTTAATGCATTACAGTAAAAATAGTTTGGGCATCGATTTTGGCCCCTCACCCCCCTTTACTTACCTGAGCCATAATTTGGACCAGTGCCATTGCACGTCTGCGGCTCTTCTCTCGCCTTACTTTCGTGTCTCACTGGCTTTGTTGGGGCATCGGGAGCCATTGCCTCCTGCTGCTGACAATCAAAGCCAGTGATGGGGGTGTGGGGCAGAGTCCCGCTGCTGTGTCAATGGACACAGCAGCAGGACTCGGGAGCGAGCATGAACATGTGCCCCCATGGAAAGCGGCTTCCCGGAGGGGACAGGACAGAGGAGGGGTCAGGAGTGCAAGCGGGGGACCCCAGAAAAGGATTGAGGCTGCTCTGTGCAATTCGATTGCACAGAACAGGTAAGTATAGAGATGTTTGTTTGTTTTTTTCTTGTTTTTATTTTTTTGCTTTACAATCACTTTAATTGAACTAGCTGAATTTAGAAGCGGAATTGTTTATTTGCAGAGCTGGACAAGATTTTGTGCACTCCAATTTTAATAAATCAACCCACAGTTTCCTGTGCTGAGATTTCAGACTGCACTGTTGAGTTGAATCTGTCTTGAAAGAAATGTATCTCAATTTGTTGAAATTACAGGCATACCCCACTTTTAAGTACACAATAGGGTTTATTTACTAAAGCTGGAAAGTGCAAACTTCTGCATAGAAACCAATGAGCTTCTGACCCCAGCTTGTTCAATTAAGCTTTGGTAATAAAACAAGGAAGCTCATTGGTTTCTATGCAGAAGTGAGCCTGATTTTGCACATTCCAGCTTTAGTAAATAAACCCCATTGTGTACTTAGAGGTGGGGTATGCCTGTACTCTATTCCTAAAATAGATGCCTCATATAGATTATGCCTTCTGCATGATTCTGTTGAGGAATATATAGCAGAATTTACATCCTTTGGTGACCAGGAAAATTGTAGACGATCCAAAAGATGTACCTTGTTAGGTCAAGACCAAAGACATGACCATTCCTTGTGCATACCACTAAACTGATGATAGTTGAAAACAATAATACATTTATAAGGTGGCTATTTATTAAAAAAAAGATGAAAAAAATAGGTAACATTGCTACTCATAGTGGCCAATTTGTTTCATCTTTTCTAGCCTGGGAAAAAAAAACAAGGGTCTGTTAGGTCAACTCTGTTTTGATTCCCCATTTTCTATTATCTCGTTTTAAGTCATTTCAATCTGGCAGTGCCAATAAGCATTTAATAAAACGTGGTAAAAGCAGATGGTAAAGAGGATATATTGTATACAAAGGTGTTGCTATAATTGTGAAAGACTCAGGCACAAAGGGGCACAACAGGGAAAATGGCTATGTGGTGAGAGTATTGCGTTGTGGTAAATGGTGGGCATGGCCAGGTTGAACCTAACAGCAGGGGTAGCTTAAAGGGGGGTGATTAAACAGAATCTGTGCCTATTCACCGTATACACTGCAGGCACATGCCACAGTCCTTCTAGCACAGTGTCTTTAATTACTGTGCACACAAGTGACAGTGTCCCAGACACCTATAAACCACCAGTTTAGAGAATCTAAAAAAACATGTTACCCGTGTTTTTCTGCATACAGAAAGCTAACACTTTTTTTACCTACCTTTTGAATAGACTAAAATAAAACCAGCAGCTGTTGAGACAATAAACAGAGTGGTCAGGACCGAAATATCAATTATACAGTGCAGCAGTCAGAATTATGTAGAGTGCAGCGCAGCAGGACTATGTAATATATACAGTGCAGCAATTCGAGTGCAGAGGTCAGGACTATGTAATGCACGGTACAGCTAGTAAAGTTGTCAGGAGAAAATGGTGAGTGAGTAATGAGTGTCCCTGTACATATTGGTGGTCAGTGATGTGTGTGTGTCTTCCCCATTAAGTGTAGGTGGTCAGTGTTATGCATTCCCTTTTTAAAGTGGCCCTGTCACCTGTCACAAAAAATCACAAAGGTTAACCTGTAAACGAAAACCGTAAATTCTTACCTGCTGCCGATCTTTCATACTGCCTTCAGAATTTTCTGCACCCAGCACTTGGTGTGCCAGATGCCTGCTTCACCTCTGCAATCTGTGTTTCCTCCCACCAGTCCTACATCACTAAGGGACACAGTAGTGATATAGGCATCAGCAGAAGGAACCACATAGTTGCAGGGGGGATCAGGAATCTCAATCACCAGTCTTTTCAATGCAGAAGAATCTTTGGCAATGGCTGACAACAAGATCAGAGGTACAGGCAGCTGGACAGGTAAGTATACACGGTTTTCTTTTACAGGCCGGGCTTTATTTTACTGACCACTCTTTATAGTGCAGGTCGATGGTGTGTGTCTCCTTACTGCTTGCTAAAGTTGTTTTTTTTCCCCTCTTTATTTCTGGTCAGCCGTGTATGCACCTTCCTGCTGGTTGGCACTGTGTGCAACCCCTCTGCTGGTTGGCACTGCTGGTCAGTGTTGTGTGTGTGTGTCCCCCTACTGCTGGACAGTTGTGTTTGCCGCCTCACTGCTGGTCAGTGGAGAAGTTCCCTCTTACAGCTTTTTAGCGGTTTGTGTCTCCTTAGTTCTAGCTATTGCTGTGTGCCCCCTTTCTGACAGTCAGTCAGTCAGTGGAGAATTGTCCACTTACTGCTAATCAGTGGAGAAGAGCCCCCCGTGTTCCTGGTAATTGGGGCAGTGCCCCCTTACTGCTGGTTAAATAGCAGTGCCCCCTTACTGCTGGTCCAAGGAGCAGTGCCCCCTTACTGCTGGTCCAAGGAGCAGTGCCCCTTTACTGCTGGTCAAATGAGCAGTGCCCCCTTACTGCTGGTCAAAGGAGCAGTGCTCCCTTACTGCTGGTCAGTACAGTGCCCTCTTACTGCTGGTCAGTACAGTGCCTCCTTACTGCTGGTCAGTGGAGCAGTGCCCCCTTACTGCTGGTCAGTGGAGCAGTGCCCCCTTACTTTTGGTCAGTGGAGCAGTGCCTCCTTACTGCTGGTCAGTGGAGCAGTGCCTTTATGCAGTAAGGTTCTGCAGACCTGTGGGAGATGCAAATACTTTAAAGCTTTTCATTTCTACAAATATAGAATATTACATTTATTTTACCTTTGTACATTCACCTAAGTGGCTAAAAATGTATTTATTTAAAATTGTATTTTAAATGTTACAGTAGGGCTGCTTAGAAACATTGCAGCAAGTGATGCATTTTACAAAAAAGATTCTAGAGGGTTCTCTTAAATATTAATTTACATTGACCGATTGCTGCAGGATGAGCATGGTTTTTAGCTTCATGACCTAAGTTGACATGACATGACAGAACGGGTATGTGCTCCCCATAGAAGAAAACCAGACAACATTCCATAGCTCAACTCACCAACCAGTCTGCTGACCATCCGAATTAACCTGTCCAACAGTCTGCGTTAAAAACAGGGTTTTAGTTCAAGGCCTCTTCACGGCACCCTGTGTATGCTTGCATTTTTAACGCTACTGAATTTGAACGTCTCCACAATGGGAGCACATGCATTCTAATAGCTAGATGAGGGGCAGGTGGGCCTGGAGGTAGCTCCATCCCCCTTAAAGGAACAGGCGCACATTGGACATCCAGCATATAGCACAATGGCAGCAAATGAGCCCAGTGTGTCCCCTGACCATATTTACACCAGTAACAAACAAATTGCCCCATTCTGTACCCTGAATAATCAAATGCTCAAATTTGGCTAATTGTTGACCAGTTCAGGATGATTTAAATGGCATGTGTATCTAAACCCAAGTACAAAAATGTAACATAATTGCAGTTTAACAATTCTTAGATGAGGTGGCTATTTTACTATTTATTCACCTGGTGATCTTACCAGTAACTCTTTTTTCCTGACCATGAGTGACATTTCCCATTCACTATACTGCATCTATACAGAAGCATTGTTGTCATACTGGAGCAGGAAGTATATTGTAAGTGACTACAAAGCACCTACCTCGAACCGCTTGTGCACTTGCAAGCTCTGCCTAGGTGCACCCCACTTTCTTGCTACTACAGGTGATCAATTACCATGTCAGGCCAGACATTAATTCCAATATATTACAGACATACACCATCAGTTCCTGTAACATTGCCAGTGTCACTTGTTTTGCTGTCGCTCTGACATTTTCAGTATCCTAATTTTGGTTTCTGTCCCATTATAGAGGATCTATTATAATCAATGCTAAAGAGAGAAGTTCATGCAGCCTCTTTTCTTGACCCTCTGAATCCTATCTGATAGTTTTTCATAATTAACTTGTTTTCCCACTAAAGATACTAGGCCGGCATACTAGACAAGTGGGCTTGTATCTGCAAGAAACATGTGAACATGTAATCCTTTGACATTTTAATAACCTGTATCTGGCAGATGATTTAACATGAAGGCCTTTAGCTTGGTGGTGTTGAGCACAAGCATGGTTTTTGAATGAGGAGGTAGGGAAATGAGATATGCAAGTTGGTATCCCCTGTCCTGGTGAAATTTAGGAGGCCAATGAACCCTAGCACCATGATGTTCAGCCTTGAATTTTTTAATAAGTCGGCAAGAAGAAAACCTGCAGATCTTCTGCCATGTTTTCTAGAATTTTACAAAGGCTACATTTTGTGAACAAAGCTTGGTCATATATTTCAAAAATTAACATTGCAATTGCAGCATAGAATTTTTTCATTTGCTGTGCTTTGGGAATTGTGAAAAGGGCAACTCTCAGAGGGCTGTGCTTCAAGTTCAAAAATCTCTAGAAGATTCACTTAGCCTGTGGCTGAAAGTTACTGAGGTTGTTTGTGTTTGAAGGTGAACTCCAAGCACACAGCTAAAATATATTGAAATGCATATATGCAAACTGTTTACCTGCCAAAGATTTATAATTGTATTCAACCAGAAATCCAAGTATCAATTCAAGACCGCACTAGCAGTTCCTGCACCCACTTTGTTCTGAATGTAGGCTGTGCAGCATTTTGCCAATACAGTCTGCTGCAATATCAACTACTGTACCTTAAACGGTGACTGGGCAACAAACTGGCAGTGGCAGGCTGACAAGGTCAGCTATCTGCTTTCTCCTGTTAGGACCGGTGGATACTATACTTTGCAATGCAGTCAATTTTGATTGGTTCTTGTTATCTAGAGTCACTCGGGTACTTTTGCCAGCTGTGTAAAAACATTTAATGAATTTCATGAAGTTTAGCCCTGAATTTTTATAAGAAGTTGTCAAGAAGAAAACCTGCAGATCTTCTTGCATATTGCCTAGAATTTGCCACAGACATCTGCTGACTGCGAATCGGCCAGATCTGGGCCAGATGTGGAAACCAAAAGATTGGTTCACTTATTACTAGCCTAGCCCCTCTGCAATACAAATGCAAATGCAGCTATCCCTGGGTGCAAGGTTTTTGGTTTAAGATTATATAGATTTATTTCTCTAACTTGTTAATTACAACTGTAGAGGCATTTCTTTAAAGGTCTTTTTCTAATATTTTGTTATAGGTTTGGTTCCAAAACAGGAGATCCAAGGAGAGAAGAATGAAACAGCTGAGCGCTTTAGGTGCACGGAGGCATGCGTTCTTCAGGAGCCCAAGACGAATGCGCCCATTAGGAGGAAGGCTGGACGAGTCAGACATTCTTGCATCTGGCCCTTACAGCTACTATGGAGGTAACCTACAGTCTGAGTGTGATATACCTTTAGACAGAAGATTCTCAGATGATTGGGATACCACCAGTGAAATGAAGTGCAGTTTCGTTGTTGATCCTTATTGGTGAAAACCTAATTTTATGATGCAAGTTCTTACAATGGACCATGACTTATTTTACCAAAACAGTCTGACTATGTCACTTTCTGTGTAGTTCATTTGTCTATTTTGCTAAATCTTATTTGGCTCTTCTCCCCTTGTTTATAATAAATTGTAAAGCATGTTGTAAAAGGGAAATTAGTCATTTTTTTCTACATGGTAAGCATAAAAGTGTCTGCCCTTTTATTTTTTTCAAAGAGAAAAAATTATAATGGACACAGAAATCACAAATCCAAATATTCACAATATTGTTTACAATAGGCAGGCATCAAAGCACCTGTATGTTATATATTGTAGATATTTGCACAGGCTTACATCTTTCTAATATACAAAATTCCCATCTTTAACAGATCCGCATCTTTAATGTTATTTTTAATGCAGACATCAAAACTATGCACATAACTTTACCCAATGCCACCAAAGGTTGTACTTAGATTGCTGCCCCCTAAAGTCCCTCCTAAGTATCAAGCCCTATCTCCACTTGCATTTGTTTTTATAGATTATGTGATTGGGGTTCATAATGTTGGAAGTCTGCTGGAGTGCAAGGCAAGATGAGAATGCTATACTTTCCCTGGAGAGTACCAAGGGCACTAAGACTTTCACCTGTATTATGATGGGACCCTATTCAGTACACCTATGTCTTGTCTCCACTTAATAGACAAACACCAGGACATAGAAATCCTGTCTTTATGCAGACATCGGGGTGCATGCTTTTCATTTCACCCTAAGACAATACTAAGATAACATGTCTGTTCTTCCACTCTGCATGGAATAATACAACCATTTTCGATAGCAAACTTCTCATTTTCTCTTCTGAACCAGTGATCAGCTGGTAGAGATCCATCTTCAACAACAAGAGTTATGTGAAAAGGTTACATACACCTGTGATACCACATTGGTACTGCAATCAATGCTCAAGTGTTTTTTTTACAAAGGGGAACAACAACTAGAGCTTTTGTATTATGCAGAATGACGATTTTGTATCTGGGCAGTTCAAGGCTGCTTGCTAGTAGTACTTATGTTTCTTGCACTGGATCTCTGAAGCCTTAAAGATGCATTTTGTAATGAAATAGCATTTAAGTTACTCATTTACTGTATTATATTTTGAAGCAAATAAATGGATTCATATAATTCTGTTCGTGGGGTTTTATCCAAAACCGCAACCCCCCTATGGAATAATTGATCACTTAATGTAAATATATAAAGACAAGCCCTTTGCTATAATCGTCCCAATTTTCATTAAACTAATAGATGCAATCTCTGAGATCATCTGAAACTCCACCAGAGATAATGTGGAATCACAGCCCATCCAGATTTTAAAACACTCCAAGTGCTATTTTTGCATATCAGATGGATTTCAGACCTCACAATAGTGAATGATCAGCTCTGAAAGGCAGGGACATCTCATTATTGGACATCATTTGCAAAGGTAAATGAGCCATAGCACTTTTTTGCATTCAGAGTAGCCCCTGGAGAAATCTTCCAGCATGCTGGAAAACCTATGTAATTCACAGGTAAAGATGTAGCAAGATTTATTTTAATCAGGAACAATTATTCTAATTGGGAATCGAACTCATGACTGTAATGCCCCATACACACGGTCGGATATTCCGATAGAAAAAGTCTGATCGGATTATGTTGTTGGAAAATCGGATCATGTGTGGGCTCTAGCGGACAAAAATTTGAGAGCAGGATCTAAAATTTTCCGACAACAAAACCTGATCGGACTTTTCCCGATCATGTGTAGAGAATTCCGACGCACAAAGTGCCACGCATGCTTAGAAGAAATTTGGAGACGAAAGCTATTGGCTACTGCCCTGTACGTAGTCCCATTTACGTTTTGTAAGTCACCTCGTTCGGAATGATCATATTTTCTGACAACTTTGTCCGACCGCGTGTGTGCAACACCAGTTTCGGACAAAATCCGTTGGAAATTATCCGACAGATTTTGTGATCGGAATGTCCGACCGTGTGTACGGGGGCTTAGACATTTGCAAGGATGGGCTTCTCCTATAACTTGCAGTTGACCACTTTTACATATATCTCTTTAATTCGGTGGCAAGCACACATTTAATCACTTCCTAAAAGATTTTGGTAAATATACATTCAATTAGATGCCTGTTTTGTATGGTTTATACTGGTGGATGAGTGTTTATGAGCTATCTATGCAGTTTAAAGCTAAGCAAACTTGTAATATCGCCTTCGCTAAAGGGGTCAAAAATGCAAGTACATTTTTCTGTGTGATGCATGACATTTCTCAAGTTGACCCCTTTCAGTGCCTATTTAAGGGATAGTAGAGGATTTTCGTTTTCTTTATCCCTAAAATACCTTTGCCCTACCCAGAAACCTCATTTTCAAAGATTAAATGATTGCAAAGCCTCCGAGAGAAGGATTTTCACAAGGTTTCTTCCTGAGGTCTCGTTAATCTCCTTTTCCCTCTCAATCCTCTAACCACCACCATCACCACCTCCTCCTCTTACTTCACATTACCACTTTAAAGGTCTCCTTCCTCGTTCCTCTAAACTTTTCACAGCATGGCAAGTAAAACGTAATGCCTGTTATGGAGGAGACCTGCCCATTCCTGGTTCACCCCACTGCTTACTCCTCATCTTCCAGTTCTCCCCTCTTTTCAGCACCCCCTCCTTTACTTCCCTCTTTCTGTCTCTCTCTCGCTCTCTCTCTCAGTAGTGTTGTAGAGGGACAATGGCACAGCTGCTTTCTTTGTACCTTATTCAGACAACAGTTGTTCCAATTACCTTCACATTCTTGGAACATATGGAGGGTGATTGGAGAGAGCAGGGTACCCTGCCTTTCTCTGTTTGTTTTCTCTTTCCTCTGATTCACAATTTACCAACTGCAATTACTATTTGTGTCATGTGCCCCAAAACCCACACATTAATAATATTCCCAGAGCAGTAAAATGCAGTGGTGAATGATATCAAGCATTTCCTTCTCATCTTTCCTTGCTAACTTCTTGCTCATGTTTACATCGCCTCTCCTCTCTCCTTCGTCGCATCTGTACGCTTTCGCTGTCACTTGTATTATGAGCAGACAGAAAGGTATAACAAAGGCCTTCTCTCCCAGCCTGTCTTCTGCCTTTATCCTTTTATTCAAGACGTTATGGGCAAGTCATGCTAATAAAGTTATAATATACACTAGAGGGGTTCTAGATGGAGCACGACAGTTGACAAAACGTCCTGACACTTATCATTAACGCAGCTTCTTTAAATCCTCTGTAATGATAGCGTGATCTGTGTCATTACTGCCAACATTATATTTTTCTTGGTCTATCCATTTGTTTGGTAAAAACCTGTTTTTACATTCTCAGTATTTTTCCCAAATCTACAAAATATTTACTAAAAGCTTTATTCTTTTAAAACCGAGTAAAGGATCTATCCTTATAATGACCTTTACCTTGTAGAACTTCTTCCACCTTTTTATTGCCCCAATTTTTTTTTTCTTTATAGTCAGATATACAGCACATAACTAGTTACTTTTAAACAAGGGGAAAAAATTAAAAATCCATAATTATTGACCTGAGATTTTCTATAAATTTCTCTCATTAAAAAGCAAATTTTTTAAACACCCATGCACTACTTATCTCTCAACTATACTTCATTGTATCTAAGTTCAGGTTGAGTGCATCACTACCAGACATCAGGTATTGTATGATAAGCAGAATTGAGGTGACTGTGGTTTGCTTTCACCATTCAGTACTGAGAACAGGATTTATGGCACCCCTACACATTAAATGCAATTCATCTAAAACTAGCCATTTCAAGACATTCAGATAATAACCAGCCAGTCTGTGCGATACAAAGATGGGCAAGAGGCAACAGTTTAAGCCCAGGTTGCTTAAACGCTTTTTCGGGAGGGCTGAAATTTTTTTGTGGTTGCCCCTCCATTCTCTATTGGTACACTACTATGCCAATGTGGTGCATATATTTCATAGCTTATGATCCTACTATACAGCCTTACTCTTTATATATACAGGCGCTCCCCGGGTTACAAACAAGATAGGGTCTGTAGGTTTGTTCTTAAGTTGAATCTGTATGTAAGTTGGAACAGGTACATTTTTTAAGTGTAGATCCAGCCCAAAAAAAAATAAAAAATGTTAAGCTTTTTGGATAGCATAGGAAAGGGTTAACACCCCTGTAACGTTTGTTTTGCTGTCTGTGCCCCTGTTCAGAAGATTTCACCTCACATTCTGTCCCTATGACAATTGGATTTTGAAAATTTTGGGTTGTTGTGGAAACCAGCCTTGGTGATAAAGCATCAGTGGAGGTACCTTTTTCCCATAATAACTAATACAGGAGTGAATTTCCCTTGATAGGGGTAGATTTCCTTTCACTTCCTCACTTCCTGTTGTCTCCTTCCATTTGTAAGTAGGAGTCGTTTGTAAGTCGGACGTTTGTAACTAGGGGACCGCCTGTGTATGTATGTTTGTTTGTGTGTGTGTGTGTAATATATAAAAAAAAAAAAATTATATATATATATATATATATATATATAACCAGCAATGCACATTGTTTTAATTGATTTGCTGTAAATGTTATACATAAAATTATCCCCTGGTGTGTGTATATATGTGTGTGTGTGTGTGTGTGTGTGTGTGTGTGTATGTGTGTGTGTGTGTGTGTGTGTGTGTGTATGTATGTATGTATATATATATATATATATATATATATATATATATATAAAATATATTATAATTTCTCCTTTTTTTTTCTTTTCTTTTCTTTTTAACCCTCCTTTTGATTCCCCCCCCCCCCCCCCCCCCCCCCCCCCCCTCACTCAATTTTGAATTTCCTTTTTAAGTGTTTCCCACTTCTGCTTCTAGTATATATTTCTCCTTAAGTCTTTTTCTACAACTCTGCTGCCTCCCCCGAATCTCTTATTTTCTTCTCTCCTCCATACATCACCCCCCTTCCCATGTCTTTGTGATCTGTTACAAGTTAGATGTGTCTTGTTTCTTTGAGCTGTATGAATGGGGATGTCTGTTTACCAAGAGCTGTGCATTCTGTGCCCTCAATAGATTTGTATGTCAAGAGATTACAGAATCGGCTCTTTCATTCTAAGCAAAGAGCAAAACAAAAGAATCCAAATATGTGGCTTTATTCCTTCTCCTGTAGGTGATTTAGTCGCAAATTCAATTAAAAGGATACTAAATCTGGATGTGGTTCTTTTCATACTCTGTCCTACTTTGCATTTCATTTGCTGCTGTAAAAATAAAGAGTTTAGTTTTTTTGTTTTTTTTTTCACTAAAAATACTTTTTAATTTTTTTTTATTATGTGAATATTTTTCATCATCGTAATTTATAACTATTTTAGATTACAAATCACTTATGTTCTTGTGCCAGTAATGTGTTACATGATATGTTTCCATTCATTCATAGTACATTTTTTCATTGTGCAATAAGTAGCCTCAAAAGTAATTATTTTCCCATCTGCTCCCTCCCTGCATCTTTGTATTCTCCAGCTCCTCCTCAAGCAGCCCAGAAAACCCTGCATGCCTAATGCCTTGCCACACTTACAAATGGGTTTCATTCTGATCACTGTGTGATTTATTTCTGCTAAGTGTTTGCCTTTATTATTTACCATTAATTAGGGTATGAGGGCGCTGACCTGAGACGGGCTTGTATTATGGGAGGTGTCTTTTTCATTGCACTGCTGAATGCCAGTGTTATAAGAAATTTTAGTGAACTTCATCAACATCACACAAAGATACTTGGCCTTTCAATTGATAGCTATAGGTAGCATGTCTGTTCATTAACTATGTGAGATGGGGGATGAGAACATAACTTTTTGTACAAGGTGACCGTGTCTTATTTTGTGTGATCACAAATTGTGTGTGTGTGTGTAAAATATATATTTTTTTTTAAACACATGTACACAAAAAGAAATGCAACAATTTTAAGTGAGAAAATTCGTTTTTCTAGAGGCTTGATTCACACCTATGCAGGGTGCAGTTTTCATATTCCAGGTGCATTTTGCGTTTTTCAATACACATTTTTGATCCATTGACGTCTATGGAACTAAAAACCAGAAATAAATCCATGGCCCTTTCCATAAAATGCACAGATGTGAACGTGACCCATAGGAAACCATGTTAAATGGACTATAGTGTGTTTCTGCAAAACTGAAAACACAGTAAAAAAAATGCATAGGTGTGAACCAGGCCTAAGGGTATGACTGGTGATATCCAGTATTTTCTAATCAAAGATCAGCTTAATTCTAAATACAACTCTGAAGGAAAAAAATAAAATAAAAACAAAATTATAGATATATATTATAATACATAGTTGTATTTAGAAGTTAGCTGATCATTGAATAGAAAGCACTGGGTGATGCTAGTCTTACCCTCAAGCAAAGTCTCTTCTCACTTAAATTGTTGCATTTCTTTTTTAATAAAACAGGTTTTTCTGCTTCGGAAAGTTGTGAGGAAAAAAAAAAAACGAATTTCTCACCTTTCCTGTCTTGGTCTTAATTAATGCAAAGCAAGTTCTAGTTTCACTGTGGCTTCTACCCCTTTTCATTCTTTTTGTCTTTTCTTTTCCATGTAGTTTTCATATGCTTGTCATCTGCTCTGTAATCCTATGGCTGGTTTTATCTGTAGCACTCTTTGCGCATTGACAGAATAAATTATATATTCACAAAGAAACACACAAAAGAGCTGCTCCCTGCCACTATCTCATGCACTACAGTCACCAAGATGAGCTTAGGATTCCTCGAGCTAGAGGCTGTGCTCTACTAACACATGTACTTGGAAACTTGCTGGAAGAAAATTAGGTTTAAAAGCAAAATGTGGGTTAAGCAATGCATAATTATGGCCAAATATACCTTTCTCCAATTCTGTCGTTGGCTTACTGGTCATTTAATACAAGCATTTGGAATACAGGTGTATGAAGCAAAAGAGAAATGTTTAACATGTATGAATATAAAAAAAAAAAAAAGAAATCTATTCTTAGTTTTTTCCAATTTCACTATTTTTACAGATTACCAAGGGGATTATTATGGAAGTGGAAATTATGACTTTTTCCCTCATGGGCCTCCATCCTCTCAGACACAATCTCCAGCAGATTCCAGCTACCTACAGAATTCAGGGCCTGGTTCTACTCCTCTTGGCCCTCTTGAACCACCCTTAGCTGGTCACCACCCTTCAGAAAACCAAAGATATGCGGACATGATATCTCACCCGGATACACCCAGCCCAGAGCCTGGCATGACTGGGTCTTTGCATCCCATTTCTGGAGAAGTCTTCAGCAGTGGTCCAAGTCCTCCATTTTCTATGTCTAGCAATAGTGGCTTTAGTGGTCCTTTACCCCATCAGAACCCTGACATGAATGAAGGCACAGTATGGTAATAAAAAGCAAATACATGTACTGTCTTTATGGACTACAATCTACATTCCTTTGAAATTGATTTCATATTTTGAATTTGATAGGATAAAGACTCGATCCTACAAAGGGTAGAAGACAAGATGTCCAGGAGCACCTTAGCTCCACAACGTGATTTGCCCTGCTGAGCTCAAAATAAACATTTTTCTGACATCTTGGCTCATGAAAACCAAAAGCAAGTAGTATAAACAAAACCAAAAGCCACCTCCCTGACAGTAAAAGATGGACTTCCAGCCTGCCTCCTTCTGACTCATCCAAAGCATTGGACAACCTACCTGGATGTGGGCGATGATTGGGACCAACAAAACACCAAAACCAAAATTCACCTTCATGGCTGCTGGTAAAGAATAAACTGCCTCCTTATTTCTGTTTATTAAAAACCTCTAGTCTGTCACCTGAAATAGGACCAATTCTCCTTTCTAACATTCACTTGGCATTTATGTCTTTCTGAGCCAGGCCCAAAATATGCCTATTAGGAACCGTTTGTACTTAAACTATCAACACTCAGCCTCAACTCCAAGTCATATTCTTTACTTAAGTTTCTTTAGAAAGTTACAAACCAGATAAAACACTAAATCTTACTGTGGTCAGTTGGATTAAAAAAAAAAAGTACTTTTTTTTCTTATACTTCAACTGTAATGCTGGGCAGTTATTTGAAGCAATAAGACGTGCTAGCTGAAATGCACATGCTAATGAGAAGGATTGGATTTAGGTATTGCACTCACTCCAAGCTTTTGCATTGATTAAATTCTTAGCTGGCATTAGCATAGACTGCATAAGAAATGGGTGTCAAATACATGAACCTTACGTTCTTATATTTGGATGATAAAATGCAAGGGAGAGTATGAAAAAAAAAAATCTGAAGACTAGTTATAGAGGTTTAAAGTGGTCTCTTTGATGTACATCACAGAATGGTGTTAGGTTGCCCTCTGGTGGTAACTATAGGCTTAGTCTCTTGCTCAGTGATTTTAGCAATGGCAAGATGTTACCTATATCAGATATGCATCTCATATAAGATGTACACAAATATTGCAGGGTTATTTCAGTTTTTTGTCAAAATCCCAGTACTGAAACTTTTATCTGGGAGACAAGAGGAGGGGGCAGAAGGAAACGCCCCTTTTGCTGTATTATAATTTTAAGAAGCTTATGAGCTTCACATTTACTTATTTTGTATAAACAAATGGAAAAAATAAAGTATGTTTTGTGTTTCCTTATTATTTATTGTACATTGTTTACCTGCCTTTTTATTTCTGATAACTATGTTTCCCATTGTATTTGTTAACAAACCTGCATTGACAGTAATTTAACAGTCTGCGTGTATCATTTCATGTGTTCAGCTGTAAATACATTTTTATTTTTATTTAATTTTTTTGGAAGAGACTAAATTCCAAATTGGCTTTTTCTTTAAAAAATATACTGACACGTTTTATGTGTAGCAAAGTTTTTTTTATGTTCACAACTATAGTATATAAAAACAAAAGAAGTTCTTTGACAGGGGACTTAGAAGACCAAGATGAAGATGCTTGTCTATTATCCTTCTATCATTCCCTAAGCCCACTGGATCATACCGTTTAGTTTGGCTCTACTAGTTCATATTTTTAAAGCAGAACTAAACCATCTTATCCTTTATGCCCCGTACACACAGTCGGAAATTCTGATCGAAAAAGTCTGATCGGATTATGTTGTCGGAAAATCCGATCATGTGTGGGCTCTAGCGGGCTTTTTCAGTTGGAATTTCCAACGGAAAAAATTTGAGAGCAGGATCTAAAATTTTCCGACAACAAAATCCGATCTGACTTTTTCCAATCGTGTGTAGAGAATTCTGACGCACAAAGTGCCACGCATGCTCAGAAGAAATTTGGAGACAAAGGCTATTGGCTACTGCCCTGTACGTAGTCCCGTCGTACGTTTTATACATCACCTCGTTCGGAATGATTTGTCCAACCGTGTGTGTGCAACACAAGTTTCGGACAAAATCCGTCGGAAAAAATCTGATGGATTTTGTGGTCGGAATGTCCGACCGTGTGTACGGGGCATTACAGTTTAGGTCAGTGCCATCTGAGCCTCTGTTTAGATCTGCTGTTGCTCATGTGATCGTCTATGGCACCAGCCATTTGAGGGCTTCAAAGTTCAGCTGAGAGATGACATAAGCTCACTATCTACTGTGACAACTACCAGAAGCTTGCCTTGAATGTCATTTTTCTAGAAAATGGTTAAAGCAGTGGGTTTCTGCATCAGTGTTTATTTTCCTATTAAAAGAATAGTACATACTGCAATGTTCTTGTTGAAGACAGATGATGGTTGGTTCACTTACCTAATGGATTCACTTTTATTCCTGGAAATACAGAGATATGATCATCTTGCTGGAGATCCTGCATCTACATTGTCTTGCTCTTCAAGTGGTTGTAAAGCCTAAACATTTTTTTACCTTAATGCATTAAGTTAAGAAATGTTTAGGTGTCAGCATCTTGCACCATTATAACAATGAAATATCCACCAAGGAGAGTAAACCCCCTTGGTACAAGCCATTGAAGGCAAATATACGAGGGGTCTTCAAAAAGTTTCTGCACTTTTATATTTTCGTTGAAAAAAGTGAGGGTGGGGAGAGTAGTAATTGGTCGTGTCTGAGAGTGTCATGTGACTAGTCTGTCCAGCAAACCAGCTGACCTTGTAGTTTAGTATGATGTATTTTGTTTTTGAAATTCTTAATAAAAAGAGTTAAACAAAAGGGCAGAAACCTTTTGAAGAACCCTAGTAAATGGAAAAGCAAATCCAGAGCATTCCCCATGAGAAATCCAGATACATATATGAGACTGTTGGGTGATCTAACCCATTTGTATTGCTCCAGATCAGTTCAGCTGTACTGGTTTTAAGTATTTACAGAGACAATTAGTTATAATAGCTTTACTACTGATTTTATTAAATGTAAGTATTTGTAGCAAATGAGGCCAACAATTTCAACTTTTCAATTGAAGAAATAATTGCAATAAGAGGATTTGGTTATTGTTACATGCATCATTTTGCTGGCATACTGCAGGTCACAAACTACATCTTCTCCAAAGTTTTTTTGTGAAACAGCTTCCTTCCAACGGAAATATTCAACCCATAAACGTAAATTATTTAAAATTCAAGAAAAATAAAAAAACCTCTACATATCCCAGACAACCACTAAATGATAGGAGTTCCCTAATCAGATTCACCCGATCAACACTTTTAATATTACTATTAGCTTTAAGGATACCAGTCCTTGGAAAAGTTCTTTGACTTTCCTTGGACATCACAGCCTAAGTTCAAAAAATTTTTTAAAAAGCAATGGGTTCCTTATAGAGTCAAAAAAGCAACTTCAAATGGTGGTAACCGCAGCACTTCTCATTCAGCTGATCCAAGGCGTCTGATTGGTGGAGGTTTTGGGCAGAACATTCCTGCTGATGTGTAGCATGTGAGAATTAACTGGAAATTTAAAAAAAATCTTTAAAGTAGAAGTATGGTAGTTACTGTGCAAATACATCCACTTGGGCTGGATCTCTCTATGCTTACTACACAAAACTGTTTGAACATACTATGGTAGTCTCCCCAACAAGGAAGGTGGGTATATGTGGTACATCCCAAGTCATATTCTCATTCCCTTTCCTTCTAAAAAGGAATGGAAAACATTAATGTACTAGTTTTCCGCTGAATGATCTCTGCATGGTCTGAGACACGGAGATCCAAATAACAATAGTAATAGCAAACCTGAAATAAGTACACATACCTGAACCTAAACCTGAACCCAAACCTGAAATAAGTACCCATACCTGAAATAAGTACATACCATACCAAGCCATTTTTCAGCTTTCAGCGCTGTCGCATTTTGAATGACAAAAATGCCTAAAATGGCAGCAGTGTTTATTATTGATTAATCCATAGATAACAGAATTTGACAAACAGCCTAGCCTTAAAGTGACTGTAAAGGCTCCTTTAAAAAGAAAAAAGAAAATAACAAACATGTTACACTTACCTTTGTGCAGTTGGTTTTGCACAGAGCAGCCCAGATCCTCCTCTTCTATGGTCCCTCTTTGCTACTCCTGGCCCCTCCTTCCTATCAAGTGCCCCCTCAGCTCTCTATGGGGGCACCCGAGCCGAGTCAGAGCTCTGTGTATCCATTCAGACACAGAGCCCGACCTGTCCCCGCCCCTCTCTCCCCTTATTGGCTGACTGACTTTAATTGACAGCTGCGGGAGCCAATGGCACCACTGCTGTGTCTCCGCCAATCAGGAGAAGTGTCCTGGACGGCTTAGACACTCATGGACATCGCTGGAGAGAGATGGGGCTCAGGTAAGTAATTGGGGGGTGCTGGGGGGGCTGCTACACACAGAAGGTTTTTTATCTTAATGCATACAATGCATTAAGATAAAAAACCTTTAGCCTTAACTCCTTTAAAGTGATATTAAGATCTGGTTCACACTGATGTGACAATTGCTCTGACTTTGGAGCACTTGCCGCATCAGAAGTCAGACCCCAGTTGGACCCCATTCTGTGCAATGGAACTGTTCTAATCGGTGTGGCTTGAGTCGCCCTGACTTAGAAAAAGGTTCCTGCACTACTTTCGGTTTGACTTTGGTATGACTTGCATTGACTTCTATTAAAGAAGTTACATGCAAGTCATGCCAAAGTCACACTGGGGTCTGACTTCAAAGTCATGCACAGTGTGAACCTGGGCTGAAGGTTTTTTTTTTTAAATAAAAAACGTGTCATACTTACCTGTTCTGTCCAATGGTTTTGTACAGAGCCGCTCCGATCCTCCTCTTCTCTGGTCCTTCGCTGGCGCTCCTGGCTCCTCCCCCTTGACCAGTGCCCCCATAGCAAGCCACTTGCTATGGGGGGCACTGGTGTGTGCTTGCCTCCGTTCCCTGCACTAAGCAGTCATAAGACGCATAGAGCCACCATGGCTCGGCTCCATCCCCCTCTTTCTCCTCATTGGCTCGCTGGCTGTGATTGACAGCAGTGGGAGCCAATGGCTCTGGCTGCTGTGTCTCAGCCAATGAGAAAAGAGACACTCGGTACAACCGAGACTCCTGTGCAAATCGCTGGATCGAGATGGGCCTCGGATGGGGCTGTTGGGGGGAAGTAGCACACAGAAGGTTTTTTTACCTTCATGCATAGAATGCATTAAGATAAAAAAATCTTTGGCCTTTAAAGGGTCAGGCTAACTGTTAGTGTAATAACCACATTTTAATTAACCTTGTCCCTCTCTGTCATTGGTGCTGCAATCATAGGTAATCTGGCATGGCCTTTAATAGGCTGGAAGCTGCACAATACTCTGCAGCCCGCCAATTCCATCCAATTTCAGCTGCTCAGGGAGTTCAAAACTCTCCATCCTCACTTGCAAAATACTTGAAAATTAGCACACACAGCCCCATGCTTATCCCATGTGGGGCTCCATTTTATAAAAAGTGAGCTGACACTCAGGGCTCTCTGACTGCTTGCGGCTGAACGATGTGTGTCTGAAGGCAACTGGTTAGATAACCTTCTGGAAATGATATGTGGAATAAATAAGAAGAGAAAACCTGTCCACATCACAGAAAAAATGTTTGTGTCAGCAGTAACACATTTCTATCTGTACAGCACCTTGTAATCATTTGGAGAATAGGAAACAGTAGAACTTTCACTGTATTGGCACATACTGTATATGTTCAGGGGTGTACTTTTATTTCAAGATGCACTTTTACTGCCACAACAGTAAGACCCAGGATTATATAGATTGCTGTGTAAAAGAAAGTTATTATGTTATTGTCTATCATTATTCGCATATCTCTAGTTATACAGCTACCTATTTATTAGATTGTAAATGCATTTTCTATCAGCTTTACCTTGAATTTTTCACCTAGTAAAACAAAAGTTGATCATTTGGATTATAAAATGTTCCTCCTTCCATAATGTACATTAGACAGCTACCTGGGTTAACATATGATCACACAATGCTAGGGAGCCCAATAAAGAGACCTGTGAGGACACGGATAACCCAGATAGCAAGGATAACTTGACACAAATTTGTGGCAGTGTTGAATTTTAAGTCTGTTAACTTGCTGCACGTTTTCACTGGCAAGTTGTACACTTGCAGAGCACTTGAAGCACAAGTTCCAGTTGACACTTTTCCAATTCGTAGTCTCTAGCAAGAGCAAAGTTGTAGTGGTGAGTCTACAGCAAGAACTCTGCAAGTCTACAGCATGAAAATTCAGCCACAGTGACCCCTGTGGTGGGATGACTATTGCACAACATAACTGAACCAGAACTTGTATCAGACTTGCAGAATGTTTGCAAAGAAAGTTGATCGGGAGTCATGCAGTGTGAACTTGCTGCAGTTGTGCAACAAACTTGTGAAGCCTGGCAAGTCTAGCAATAGCTTAGCAAGTCATTTTCAAACTTGCAGCACAATTGCTTGCTATCTGGGAAGTTAACTGCTAATGCCACCTTGCTTTTAAAGATGTGATCCCTAAGGCCATCATTGTTATCTGTGCATTTCTACCCAAAAACAAGGTAAGTATGCAGCCAATGAAGTTGGAAGACCCAAACTGCATACCTGTTCCAATCAGACATATAGTGGCTGCTCAGCAACTGCTCTCAAGTTGTTACTCCATGTGGAAAGGTCAACACTGGTTCTAATATAGATCTGTGAATTCAGAGTGAGTCCATCTGAATTTTATCCTGCATTGATCCACGATGAAAGGCTGTTGTCACTGAAATGTGTAGGCTTTTTTATTATTTTATTATGACTGTTTTACCAGCAATTAAAATGATCTTGGATTCTTTAATCTAGTTTTGGTCTGGCGCTCCTTATTGTACCTTTTTGCCTGCCATAGATGATTTGAGCTGTGTATAGGCAGGCTGAATGTACCAAGTTGATAGACCAGCCTGTCAAATTTTTTATGCGATTATGGCTAGCAGCTTGTATAGCCGCTAGCAATAATCACTGCCTTCTCCTGGCTGGGACGCCCCCCCCCCCCCCTCCAATGGCTACAATACAATACAATGGCTTGGCGGGAGGGATTACCCTGTCAACACTGACTGTGTTGATAGGGGAGTCAAGCACATTTTTTTCCTGGAAAGAAATTTGCTCTGTGTATGGGCTACTTAAGTAGTCAAGCATGAATAAAATGTAAAATGACAGTCCTGAAGTTCACACTTCCACCTTTAAATGTAAATTAATCAATGCTCCCATATTTTTATCCTAATAGGTTCCCTTAGGCTGGATTCACACCTATGCATTTTTAGTGCTTTTTGCATTTTGCAGATTTGCACTACAGTCCATTTAACATGGTTTCCTATGGAACACGTTCTGTAGTGCAAATCTGAAAATGCAAAAAGCACAAAAAATGCATAGGTGTGAATCCAGCCTTAAAGTGGATGTAACTAACTCTAATCCTACTCCCACCCCCATTCTAATGCGGC
The DNA here is from genome assembly GCA_028564925.1 of Lithobates sylvaticus. NCBI lineage: Eukaryota > Metazoa > Chordata > Amphibia > Anura > Ranidae > Lithobates > Lithobates sylvaticus. The sequence goes on along the minus strand of CM053026.1, from coordinate 254,696,374 downwards.
GTACATACGGTCGGAATTTCCAATGGAAACTGTCCGATGGGAGCTTTTCAATGGATTTTCCGACCGTGTGTATGCCCATCGGTCTTTTTCTGTCGGAATTTCCGACGAACTTTGGATTGAGAACCTGTTCTCAATTTTTCCGACGAAGAACCTTTCTATCGGATTTTCCAATCGTGTGTATGCAATTCCGACACTTAAAATTCCGACACATGCTCGGAAGCATTAAACTTCCCTTCTATAGTGCTGTCGAATGTGTTTTATGCCGCTGTGTTACAGACCGTCGAAATTTGGTGTGACCGTGTGTAGGCAAGACAGTTTGAGCGAAATTCCATCGGAATTCCGACGGGAAAACCATAAGAGCTTTTTCCGACGAGAATTCTGACCGTGTGTACACGGCATTAGCCTAATCTATCTAACCCTGTAAAGAAGAGATCGCTATATTTACCTATTCTGAAGCTGGTCCAGGCCCAGCCTGAGCTGTCAGTGGCAGCTTCAGTGTGTAGGAGAGTCAGCCAGCAATGGAAGCCCCATAGTAAGTCTATAGGCCCGTACACACGATCAGACTTTTTGACAACCAACATGCAAATTAGCTGGTTTGGACCAACATCCGACCGTGTGTACGCTCCACCGGACCAACTTTTTCCAGGTTTCATCGGACTTTTGTTGGCTGTGCGAACGGACCAACTTTCTGCCAACAAAAGTCCGATGGACCAAAGTCCGACCGTGTTTACACAAAACCAACAGACTTTTGTACAAACCAATGCAGAACCAATGCAAAAGATCAGACAACAATACAGAAGTTGACCAAAGGTGGCGGTAAAGAGCAGAAAAACCAAGTGATTTGGTGAAAGTTGGCTGAAAAAGTCCTGCCGTGTGTATGCAGTACCAACTTGGGGCCAACGCCCTTTGGACAAAAATCCACGGGAAAGTTGGTCCACGGTCCGATCGTGTGTATGAGGCTTTAGGGTGACGTCACTTCCCAGGCATTTCACAGCCATTGTCAGCTTTCTCCTGCGCACAGAGGGCGCCGCTGGAGACCAGACTGGAGTGGTCTTTTCTTTACAGGGTTAGATAGATTAGGCTTAGAATGGGGGTTGGAGTAGGTTTTGAGTTAGTTAGCGTTGCCTTTACTTTCACCTAAAATAACCTAAAAAAAAATCAAATAACCAGCAAGTACATGCATTAAACCTGACTTAATATCAAAATTATTTCAGCATGTTTAAGCATATGATTACCATATAGCTGTGTCTCTCAAAGATTGAGAAACTGGAATCCACCAAACCAGGCTCAGAACAAATGGAATGATCTTAGTGTAAACATTAGACTGTAAAGCACCTACAAAACGCCCTAATCCAGATAACTTGCAGGCTTATCCAATAGGGTAAAATGCAGTAACTATAACAACCCAATTAGAATGCACCTCTAAGTTATGTGACTCCAATTAAAAGAAGTCTGAGTAGCCGCTATGGGTTATAGCACTTTCAGAACTCCAGCCAAAAATACCAATATAAAAAGGAATAGACCATTAAAAGTTAAAATATCAAAACTAGATTTTGCTGCAATGTTCAGCCTTCAGAAACAAATCCCCCCATTGCTTGTCTGACACTATTCCTTGTCGCCTATTCCTTGTACTGCTTCTTCTTCTCACACTCAGAGACTGCAAGAGGCTGACACAAAGTCAAATTCAGGTACATACACTGCCTGCATTTAAAGATAATTTTTTTGATTTATTAAAGAGGTTGTGAACCTATGTGTTTTTCACCTTAATGCATCCTATGCATTAAGGTGAAAAAACACCTGCCAGTGACCGGCCCCCCAGCACCCCCGTTTTACTTACCTGAACCCTTGAACTTGACCCACAGGGACGAGCTGTCTCTCTGCCTGGGGTTCTCGGCTCTTGATTGGATAGATTGATAGCAACTCAGCCATTGGCTGCTGTCAATCAAATCCAATGATGCGAGCGCTGAGGGGGCGGGGCTGAGTCCTGCATTCGGCCTCTATGGATGCCAAATGCTGGACTCGGGAGCACGCCCGCTAGGTAACCCCCTCGGGGAAGCGATTCTTCGAGGGGGTTATCTGATGTGGGGAGAAGCTGCGTGAGCCACCGAGGGACCCAAGAACAGCAGGTTCGGGGCCACTCTGTGCAAAACGAGCTGCACAGTGGAGGTAAGAATGATATGTTTGTTATTTTTTATTTTTTTTATTTTACCTTTACAATCACTTTAATGATTACAGAGCTGCAATTATTTGTGCCTTGTACAGCATATCTGTCTAGAGTTTAGCTTTAAAGTAAACCTGTCACAAACCTGGGTATAAAATAATCAGTAGATCCGGGAATGAAGGCAGCTGAAAGCATGTGCAGATGTTATAGCGGTAGTAAACTGCAGCAGTTAAAAAAACACCTGTAAGGCAATTGCATAATGTGCTAGTGTGCATCGCATACTAGCACATTACGAAATACTTACCTTAGAATGAAGCCCACTACTGAGGAGGCTTCCATATTCCTCCGGTCTTTCTGTTCTTCCAGGTTCGTCAGCTGTATGAGTGGCTGGAGCCGCAATTACGTCACTCCAGCGCATGCACACGGGAGCCCTTGGCTCCGGCATAAAGCCCTGAAGGTCCGGCATACCTTCAGAGTGTAAGTCACCGGCTGCAGGTTTGGAGGATATTCATGTTACCTACAGGTAAGTCTTATTATTAATCCCAGAGTGGACTTTACTACCACTTTAACTTTTTCTGTAACAGGCCATCTGGACCTTGTACCCTAACATGTCCTGTACCTCCCCATTTGTTGTATAATGTGTTTGTTAGCTGCACTGATCAACTGAGAAGTTTGGGTGTTGAAAAGGGGAAAGAACAAGGTTGGCTTCCACAGGAAAAGTCAAGGGTTGCCTATAACTTTTGCTGCTATATCTCTGGGTCTACTAATCATTTTTTCATGCAGTTTTCACTTATGGTAAGCTCTATTTATTTATTTTTGTCAAAAGCTCGGCAAAATGACCCAGGAATATGAAGTATAGATTCCAAAAATGCAAACTTTAAGGTTGCAAGACCAACCGGCCCCTTCAAACAATTACATTAACTGAAAAATAGTGTCAGTTTCCCAATTAAAGGGTTAGTTCACCCTTACAGAAAAATCTGTAAGGTGAACTTACACAGGACCCCCTTCTCATCCCCCCTGGTCCAACTGACCTGGAGCGCGGCAATCTCCCACTCTGAGCCCTGCTATAGTGGCGTCACGGGTCCAGGGCTTAGAAATCCCTGCAGCTTAATCTCCAAAATGTACCCCGTCAGGAGGTATGTTTAGGAGCATTCTAATTGGTTGGCGCCTTCACATGGGTGGTGCAGACCAATCAGAACCCATGTAGCCTGTCCTGTTAGCGGGGAAGAAGAAGAGTGAAAGCTGAGGGGATTTCTAAGCCCGGACCCGTGACGCAGCTATAGCAAGGCTTAGAACGGGAGATCACTGCGCTCTAGGTCAGCTGGACCAGGGGGGAGAAGGGGGTCCTGTGTAAGTTCACCTTACAGATTTTTCTGTAAAGGTGAACTTACATTTTAAGCTCAGAATGTTCCAAGAGGTATAGCATAAAACTATATGTAGGATATACCTGCTACAGCTGAACTTGAAACCAAACAAAAAGTTGCTATAGAGACCTATTTAGAACTCTAAATATAACCCATTAACAATTATGTTGATGGAAGGTGTCGCTTTACCGTCGTTTTAGCAGCGCTTTTTGGCCGCTAGTGGGGTGCTTTTAACCCCTGCTAGCGGCCAAAGAAAGTGTTAAAAGCACCCGCGTTGTGGCGCTGCTGAAACGCTTTGCAGGCACAAAGGTCCATAAAGACCCCAGTTTGGGGTGAAGGAACTTGACTGGCTTGCTTGACCTCAACCCGATAGAACACCTTTGGGATGAATTAGAGTGGAGACTGCGAACCAGGCCTTCTCATCCACATCAGTGCCTGACCTCACAAATGTGCTTCTGGAAGAATGGTCAAACATTCCCATAGACACACTCCTAAACCTTGTGGAGAGCCTTCCCAGAAGAGTTGAAGCTGTTATAGCGGCAAAGGGTGGACCAACTCAATATTGAACCCTATGGACTAAGACTGGGATGCCAATAAAGTTCATGTGAGTGTAAAGGCAGGAGTCCCAATACCTTTGGTAATATAGTGTATATATACATGGAATTTTTGGTTTTGTAAAGATAGGAGAAGCTGTTTGCCTTTAGGCAAAGGTTTTATGATTGAAACTTCAGACACAACCATAAAAGGGGTTAAGCCACTACCCATTTGGTTCTGTACAGTTCACCTTTCTATTAAACTCTAGTAAACAACTGTAGTTTTTTTTTTTTTTTTAGCAAAGCAGATGAGGTTAGAAAAGGAGTCTACAGCTCCACCTGCTGGCTTAAAATACAAAATAGGTATATTCAATAGTTTATATTTACCCGACTGATAAAAAGAAAGAAAAAAATATTAAACATTTTCTTTTTTACTCTGACCATAATAATAATAATAAAAAAACTAAATTTCTTTGAATTGGTTTCCCCCTATAGGGGTGTGTGTGTAGGAATAAGCTCCTGATATGAATGGCGCAAAATGTTTTCAGTAAAGTGTAGTATGTCAGCCCGGAATAATAATGATGCCTAAGAAAAGAGAGAAGGAGTTTATATTTTTATTTCATTTAATTTTTTATTCGATATTTGGTTCTGCTGTCTCAGCTATTGATAGTATATGCTGTTAAACCCAGGAAGGTTTGTATTGTGGCCGCCTTTCCTGGTGTTTTCTGTTAGATGCTTCTTTCCTGACTCAAGCTGTGTGTGAGCTGCTGTGTAATCTGTTGCTTCACACTGCTCTGCTGCACTATTAACACGTTTCTATCACAGCTCCTCGCTAGGTTCTTCCTGTAGCTTCTAGTTCTTGTAAACCATTATGAACCCAGTAAATCAGGCAGCACATATCAATATCTACTAGCAGTAAATAGAAACTGTTTTTTTATTTATTTTTTATAAAACTTGGAAGCATTTTGGGGTCTACTGGTAAAGCATATTTTAATGCTGTTTTAATGATATTTTAAAACATAGAGCTACTGAATCACATAATTCAAACAGTTAACACATATACCTACTTTCTTTGTCATCCCCACTGCCTCATGGGGCCCGGATTTTGGCCCCCTCAATTATGACATTCTAAGGAAACGGAGTGGTCACACACAGGTGCTTTATTCTTTGAAATGTTCCTGATGATTAGAAGTATGTGGACAGGGCTCTGCATATATAATGTGTTACTAAACCCAGGACCCTACATTCACTATATCTGGTCTCCCACAGTACACAGAACATGGAAATTTAATTATTTTCCTCATCAGTAATATATAGCAGTCTTGTGCCAGTCTTGTGCCTTCTATCAGTGTCTGGTTAAAGCTTGTAGGAGGAGTTTTCATTCTACTCTGACTGACTTATGAGGCTGCAGGACCCCTGACCCCCTGTCTGGACAGTGTTGATTGGTCCTGTGCCGATCACATGCACCCTCTCAATAAAAAAAAAGCAATACACCCCAAACTGAGCATGTGCAGAGTGACTCCAAAAGCTTTGTCTTATCAGGAGAGGGATTGGGGACTTTGGAAGAAGAGAAGGATCAGAGAAGACAAGATCAAGCAGCCTTTTTACCCAATACAGAGGATTAAAGTGGTTGTAAACCTTACAGACCACTTTGACCTACAGGTAAGCCTAGATTAAGGCTTACCTGTAGGTCCAAGAAATATCTCCTAAACCTACACGGTTTAGGAGATATTTGCAAAAAGACAGGCACAGCTGTTTACGGCGCATGTGTAGACAGCGGCGCACAGGCGCACTGAGCATGCCGCTGCTAACGGCGATATGCCGTTAGTGGCGGCTCCCATGTGCATGCACAGCGCCAGAGCCACGATACCTGGAAGGAAGATGGACGCTCCGTGGAAGAGGGGACAGCGGTGACATCGCAGGCTCTTGTGCCAGGTAGGTGACACATAATAGGCTACTATGCGATGCGTAATAGCCCATTATGCTTTATCTTTGCAGGGAAACAAAGAGGAATTAAACCCATCAGGGTTTACTTCCTCTTTAACACCGTAAGTTCCACAGTGAGTATGACAAGCATGCTTTACTGCATATACAGACTGATTTTACTGATGTGGGTTTAGTAACACTTTAAAGTGATATTAAACCTGCAGTATTTTTTTAGTTTAACACAATGAGCACAATAAAATAATCATTCCACAATAAACCATTTGGCAGATCGTCTGGTGGATCGTAACGGGTGGCAGTCAGGTGTAAATGGCCAATCGGTCCATTTACATCCAACCGCCCATAGAGAAGAGCGGGCTGTGTCTGTGTCTGCTCTGCATAAGCAGAGCGCACACAGACCAGCCATCCGCCTGCTCAGCGGGAATCAGCAGACAGATTCCCTGCTGAGTAGGCGGACTACAACGGAGCCTGCCCGTGTGTAAGGGGCCTTTCTGGACAGGGGTTTATGAAATACTCCGAAGTTCACCGACAGCATACTCCCTAAAAATCGTAATCGTGCGATTTCAGATGAAGTTGGACAATCTCAAAGCATTCAATGTGAACATGGGCTTAACGACTACTGGCTGAGTAATTGAGTTGCTATCAAGAGCAGACTGAGACTAAAGGGGGGTAGACCCCAACTACTCTTGTGTACACCCCAGTGGGTATCCCCCCCACCCCCTTTCCTTTACCCCCTACCCGACCCACCCCCCCCCCCCCCCCACCTTTTTTGCTTTTTATTTTTGCTCTAAAGTGCCTATGTTCACAATATTCTGTATTGCACAAATTTTAGCTTAACCCACGCTCGGCTCCCAGCTGTGTCCCCTGAAGAGGTCACCGGAGTGTCTTATGTCATACTGTACTCTACATGTTACTCTAGTTTTTTTTTTTTTAACAAGAAAATTACTCTAGTTTTTACTTGGGATTTGACTTCACCGGTGCAGCAATTATATGCTATACCTATATGTGTACCTGTAATCTTTATGTAATCTGTAGGTTTTGTTTGTTATATTATTCAATTTCCCTGCTTTTTGGCTCTATTGTATTGAAAGCTATAAAAAAAAAATACAAAAAAAGTGAACTATGCAGTCACCAGCCAGTCTGTTCGTTTGGAGAAGGGAAAGGGGAGTGCTTTGCCATCCTAGGCTATTAGGCTGTGTGTTTCAATTGAGGTACACAGTGTAGGGAGACACAACTTTCGTCCCTGCATGTAAGGTTGGCTCCATAGGATGCTGTAAGCAGACATGGCACCAGCTTAAACTGGAACATAGGCAAGGATTAAAACATAAAGAAGATGCATACTCAATAAGTGATTACAACTACTGGTAAATGTGCCTAAAAAAATGAAGGCAACAGAAGTCTGCCTTCTACACTGTAAAAAATTGCATTTTTGAGTGTTTGGAAATTGTAGGAAATGGTGCATCTGTACTTCTGACTGCAACCTTTAATGCCCCATACACACGGTCGGACAATCCGACCACAAAATCCGTCAGATTTTTTCCGATAGATTTTTTCACAAACTTGTCTTGCATTCACACGGTCGCACAAAGTTGTCAGAAAATCCGATTGTTCGGAACGAGGTGACGTAAAACACGTACAACAGGTACAACATCGGAATTCTCTACACACGATCGGAAAAAGTCTGATCGGATTTTGTTGTCGGAAAATTTTAGATCCAGCTCTCAAACTTTTAGAGCCCACACACTATCAGATTTTCCGACAACATAATCCGATCAGACTTTTTCCGTCTGAATTCCCGACCGTGTGTACGGGCATTAGGCTTATGTTGATGGGCATTACGTTTATTTGAGCAAAACATATGGCATCTCAGAGGCTGCTTTGCTTTGCACTGTAGTTCCCTAGATGCTCTATGTCCTATTGAGATGCATTTTAACAGCAGGCAAGGCAGGTCAAATACAGCCTTTCTTGTCAAGCACTGCCTTTTCCATTTAAATGCATACATTTGTGTTTCAATAGCTAATATAGCATTTGAAAAGAATGTCCATCAACATACTGTAAGCCCTAAGCTATTGTAGGGTCCTTTTTGTTACCGACGTATAGAACTATTTGATGTAATTCTCTCAGGCACCACTAGAGGTTCCCACACATCCTTATCCCACCAATGTAGGGCCCTTTAAAGAATAATCCCACCATGGTGGTTGCTGGGCAACTGTCCTGCCACTAAAGGTGTTTTAAAGCGTAACTAAACTCTCCTCCATGTTTCAGCAAAGGAATCTGCCATCTTAGCCTCTGTTTGATCTGTAACTGCCATAATGCTGCCCATGTGATCTGTTATGACACCAGCCATTTGATGGTTTGATAGTTTGGTGGAGAACACAAGCAAATGTGACAGTTAGCATTCCTGGGATTCTCAGGAATGTGACTGCTTTTTGAAACTGTTAAATTGATGGGTTTAGTTTTGCTTTAAAGTGGAACTAAACCCATTGAGTTAACCAATACTTTGATTGCCAAAACAAATACATTCATGTCATGCCATAAATGATCTCAGTTGCTTGTGCTCATCTGAACTGTCAAGCCATCAATTTACTGGTGTCATAACTGATTACAGGAGCAACATGGCATCTGACAATCAAACAGAAGCTAAGATGGCGGCTTTCTTGACTGTAGGGGGGGGGGGGGGTTAGTTCAGCTTGTAGTTGTTGTTGCACAGTTGAGAGGAACCCTTCTTCCTATTGAAAGGATATAGCCTGATGCATATGAAGGCCTTGAGAGTTTCCCCTATGGGGGAGCTTGGCTGTCCCTTCTGGGAGCAGACTTAGAATGCCAAGAAAGAGATTGTGGAGGTACCTATTCCTGGGAGCGTACATTTGGGTTAAACAAGAAACATGTTGAATTGAAGCTTGCATGTGCATCTTTTTGTTTAGGATGTTGAGAAGAGGTTTGCAAAAAGAGCAGCCAAGTTATACTCCTTCCTAAAAAGGGGATGAAGATAAGTTCAGAACATCATGTTCCTCCTGTGTGTTATGTGTCTCTTCAAGTAAGGGTCAGGCAGTGGCGGCCCGTGCACTGTGGGCGTACGGGCGCCGCACCCCCCCATCCATGCGCTTGGCCCCTTTCAGGATGCCGGATGCATGGATTCTTATGGCGGGGGTGGGAGGGGGGTGTTACTTTTTGAAGAACCTGATTAGAGCCAGAGGCTCTAATAGGCTTCAAAATAGGGTGGGCTCGGGGTGCAGAGAGTGCTTCCTGATCCTGGCTTTTATGTTTGCGATGCCATTGTTCAAGATGTATAAATTCTGTTTGTAAAATGAAATTTGTATATTTATCTTTGTGGGTTTTTTTTTTTTATCAATTTCATTCTTCAGTCATGGTCAAACAGAATGTTTATTAAAATGCTATGAATTTGTAAAGTCTATGCTCATATGATGTTGGTGATATTTTATTGTGAAGAAATATTTTGCTCACACAGTCACAATAGGCACAAGGACATGATTTATTCAAAGACAAGGGAAATGTCATAGGGCGTATAGTATACCTTAAAGCGGAGCTCCACCCGCACCAAAAATATTTTTTTTTTTTTTTTTATCAATTTAATTCTTCAGTCATGGTCTTTTGCCTATGCTTCAAAACAGAATGTTTATTAAAATGCTATGAATTTGTGAAGTCTATGCTCATATGATGTTGGTGATATTTTATTGTGAAGGAATATTTTGCTCACACAGTCACAATAGGCACAAGGACATTATTTATTCAAAGACAAGGGAAATGTCATAGGGCGTATAGTATACCTTAATAAAAAGTGTCTGACACTGTATCTATTTTCCTGTTTAATTCAATGGTATTGAAAAATTCTCTTTGGATTAAATCTCTAATTTGGCAAATATATGCTTAACAAAAATAATGTATTCAATACAATTCAGTGTTCCAGACCCAGCTAAAAAAATGTAAGAAAATATTGAAGCTATCCAAAGAGACAGTCAGTGAACAAAAGTACCATACACTATACAATTGTAGGAAATGCACAGTTACAAAATGCATGCGTATGGTAATGCCGTACTATCTTTCACAAGTTTGAGCTGTGTAGCACCCTCTAGTGTGCAACTAGTGTATGTAACTATTTTGTGACTCATGGTAGTTGTATGAGTCTGTTAATTGGGTCAGGGTTCAGATTTAGGTCAGGTTGGAAGGCTCTGTAGATCAGTCCTCTATCACCACCCTCTGGTTCCGGATGTCTGTGAAACATTCTAGAAGCTAGTAGGCAGAGCTAAAGGGGCTGGTTCTGAATGTTGATGGGAGTTTGGACCAATCTCCAGGCAGGAGGCCTGGCAGGGTGGCTGAACCTGCCAAAAAGAATGGTGGAGCCTGAGCAACAGGGGGTCGGGTGGAAGATGGAGTGCTGAGGTTGTGGTTGGTGTGGCCTGTGAGGGGACCCCGGGGCTGGGGACTCTGCCTACAGGCAGGGAGCTGAGTAAAGGAAGGACAGGAAGCCTAAGAGAGGAGTCTCAATTACCTTTGGACATCCGGGTTGGCATGGGAATATCTGATTAGTTGGAGGCCTGAACAGGAGTCCTGCCCAGTGCAGCAGGGAATAAAGGACAGTGTGAGTACCTCAGCACACCCACGGGCATACAAGGCGAAAGCGTTGTGCTAAATCCTGATCTCTTGTCCTGGAGAGGTCTTCAGAGCAGCCGGGTGGGTTGTAGCCAAACAGCCAGGTGGGCTGGTAGTATCTGCAAGTGTCAGAACGGAGTGAGGTTCTGCTGAAACAATATTCCTGCATACAGTCTGCAACTTTGTGCTGTTTCACTAAAAGTAGTGCCAACTGGTTGCTATTCATGGAGTTGTGGGCATTGTAAGTATCACAACTGCTAACAAATATCTCACTCACTTTTTTTTATAATTTTTTAGATTATAAGCTTTATTAAATTGCATAACGAACAATCCCTGAAGTAGGAGTCTAAGTTACTCCGAAACGCGTAGGGACTGTGTATGCCACTAGCATTATTCCTTGTACTATATTGCCTTATATATTCTTCACACATGATCTTATGCTGTGATTTTTTCATGTGTTATCTTAGCATCTCTTTTATATGTATTTTGTTCTACTATATGTACGACTACATTTGATACCATTCAAATTTAATTGTATACAATATTGTCACACGTCTGTGTCTTTAAAGTCCCACCCTTAGGGGAAAACAGTATTTTCATACCCAAGAGATCCCGATCCATAAAGGATCTTGTCACTGATCCATAGAGACTGCATTTATTCCAGGAGGGAGCACAGTCCAGGATCTTCATTTATGTACACAGAGAAAAAAGTTTGTCCTCATCTGTTGTTCTTCAGGTCAAGTTTGGCATCCCATAATCCCTATACCCTATCCAAGTTGTTTTCCCCAATAAAGCAACAAAACAAGCCCATGGACTTTTTTCTTGTGTCTGGATGCAAGTTGGAAATGCTTGTTGCCTGGCTGTGCAGGAATAGGGGGGAACCAGTAGCTAGCAGTTCCTAGGGGGTATTGCTACAGCTGTAATCACTGTGCAGCATGCTGGCTGAGAAAAATGTATACTGTGATCACATGTGCAAGTAGTAACTCTCTGAAATTTAGTCTACATAGACATCTACACTATATTACCAAAAGTATTGGGACACGTGCCTTTACACGCACATGAACTTTAATGGCATCCCAGTCTTAGTCCATAGGGTTCAATATTGAGTTGGCCCACCTTTTGCAGCTATAACAGCTTCAACTCTTCTGGGAAGGCTGTCCACAAGGTTTAGGAGTGTGTCTATAGGAATGTTTGACCATTCTTCCAGAAGCGCATTTGTGAGGTCAGGCACTGATGTGAACGAGAAGGCCTGGCTTGCAGTCTCCGCTCTAATTCATTCCAAAGGTGTTCTATAGGGTTGAGGTCAGGACTCTGTGCAGGCCAGCCACGTTTGCTCCACCCCAAACTCGCTCGTCCATGTTGATAAGAATCACATACCCAAGCAGAGAACATAACAATTATTTCCCTCTTAAAGGGGTTGTAAACCCTCGTGTTTTTTCAAAAAAAAACACCTGGCAGTGACCGGCCCCCCAGTTTTACTTACCTGAGCCCTGGAATTTCACCTGGCGGAGGCATGCTCTTCCTCTGTCCGGGGTTCTCGGCTCTTGATTGGATAGATTGATAGCAGTGCAGCCATTGGCTCCCTCTGCTGTCAATCAAATCCAATTAAGCCGGCCCCGGGGGGCGGGGCTAAGTCCGGCATTTGTGTCTATGGATGCAAATGCTGGACTCGGGAGTGCACCCGTAAGGTAACCCCCCCCCCCCCCCCCGGGAGCGCCTCTCCTAGGGGTTATACGATGCGGAGAGGAGCCGCAAGAGGAGACCCCAGAAGAAGAGGTTTGGGGCCACTCTGTGAAAAACGAACTGCACAGTGGAGGTAAGTATGACATGTTTGTTATTTTTTCTAAAAAAACAAGCAAACCTTTACAATCACTTTAAAATGACAAAACTAGCCTTTGCAGCAATATTCAGCTTCAATCCAGAGATTTTCTCCACACTACTTTTTCTATTACTAGATGTCCTCAATCTCACCTCCTCTCAGCCAAGGTTGTCCTGGACCTGCCCCAACCTGTTTCTGGACAGTGAAAGGAGAAGCAGCAGCAGTGATGAGCCTCAGTTACTCTGCTGTCTCTACCTAGCAGCATGTGTCTTTTCAGCAAATGAACAGATTGGCTCCTTGTACTGCCTTTTCTTTTTATGCCGCTTACACACGAGCGGAATTTTAGTCCGAAAAATCTTGGATGGTTTTTCCGACGGAATTCCGCTCAAGCTTGGCTTGCATACACATGGTCACACAAAAGTTCTCTGAACTTTCGATCGTCAAGAACGTGACGTACAACACTATGACGAGTACAATGCTTCCGAGCATGCGTTCAATTGTTTTCGAGCATGCGTGATTTTTTGCACGTCCGAAATGCATACAGACGATCACATTTTCAGATAGGAACTTTTCCCGTTTGAAAAATAGAGAACCTGCTCTTAATCTTTTCCTGGTTGGAATTCCGCCAGCAAAAGACCGATGGAGCATACACACGGTCGCATTTTCCGGCAAAAGCTCTCATCTGAGTTTTGCTGGCGGCATTTCCGATCGTGTGTACGCGGCATTACACTCCAACCCTGCTGTACAAGAATTGCAAGAGGCTAATACCAGGTTGAATTCAGGTATGTACACTGCTTGCATTTAAAAAAAAAAAAATCTAAATTTGTATTAGTGAGTACAGATCTGCATTAAATTGCATTGTTTATATATATATACGGTATATATATATATGCCTAGAGCAGGATTTCTCAACCAGGGTTCCGTGGAACCCTATGGTTGCTCCAGAGGTTGCTAGGGGTTCCTTGAGCATTTAGATATTTCTGCCTATCAGATAAGTTCCCACTGATATCATTGATCCTTTCAGCTATCTGTAACGGGGGAATTCTTCCCAATGACCACAAGTATAAGGAGCATTCTTCCCACTGACCATAACACTAATGCTATGTACACACAATAGAATTTTCCGACAACAAAACCGTGGATTTTTTTCCGAACGATGTTGGCTCAAACTTGTCTTGCATACACACGGTCACACAAATGTTGTCGGAAATTCCAAACGTCAAGAACACAGTGACGGGCAACATGTACGACGAGCCGAGAAAAATGAAGTTCATAAGCCAGTGCGGCTCATCTGCTTGATTCTGAGCATGCGTGGACTTTTGTGCGTCGGAATTGTGTACACACGCTCAGAATTTCCGACAACAAGTCTTGTTGTCAGAAAATTTGAGAACCTGCTCTCAAATATCTGTTTCCGATTCCGAAAACAAATGTTCTATGGAACCTACACACAGTCGGACTTTCCGACAACAAGCTCACATCCAACATTTGTTGGCGGAAAATCCTATTGTGTGTACGGCCTATTATGTATCATGAGTTGTAGATATAGTCATTTTTAGCAGGGGTTCCCTGAGATTGGAAAGTTATTTCAAGGATTCCTCAGTAATGAGAAGGTTATGAAAGGCTAGTCTAAATATCAGCTTTAACTACATGCCCAGTGTATATTTATATGAACAAGGTGGTAAGGATGCCTTCTGTGATATTAAATACTCATAAAGGCGCTACCATTTGGTAACTAATGGCTGTCAGGTGTGCACAATCATGTATTCAATTGCATTGATAGACTCATTGTTAACCATAATTGATCAACACCTGCTGACTTTGACCATTAAAATGCATATAATAAAATAGAAGTAAATATTATTTAGAAACAAAATAGAAAAAATGTAATGAACATCTAATGACCGAGTCCAAAGATTGTACTTTTATTTAATATTGCCAGAATTTCACTATACCATATCTGTGAATATGAAAAATAAGGGTGGACGTACTTCTCAGAAAGCTTGTTTACAATCTCATTAGAGGCTTTCTGCTATTGTTGCTTTCAGTATGTGGTCAGTGTCTGCTCACATAAGGTCCCAGTGCAGTTGTTATGGGACTGTATGCAGCACTGATTTATATTATTACTGTTGGAAGTCGCATAGAGAATATTAATGAAGTTCTATGGGCATGCTGGTGGTAAAGGTGTGGAAGGTAACTAACTGCAACACAGCCTGCAGCATCTGTAATAACCACAGGACAGACACAGAACACATCATGCTCCGCTGGACGCCTAATATGTGATAAAAAAAATAAGAAGAAATGCCATGAAGATAAAGTATTAACACACATTTAATGTACTTACAACCAAACAATAAGTAGAAAACCTGATTATCAAAAACTGATGTTAACCACTTCAGCCCCGGACCATTTGGCAGCCAAAGGACCAGAGGTCTTTTTTCAATTTCGCACTGCACTGCTTTAACTGGTAATTGCGCGGTCATGCAATGTTGTACCCAAACGAAATTGGCGTCCTTTTCTTCCCACAAATAGAGCTTTATTTTGATGGTATTTGATTGCCTCTGTGATTTTTATTTTTTGCGCTATAAACGGAAAAAGACTGCAAATTTTGAAAAAAAAAGATATTTTCTACTTTTTGTTATAAGAAAAATCCAATAAACTCAATTTTAATCAAACATTTGGGCCAAAATGTATTTAGCCACATGTCTTTAGTAAAAAAAATGCCAATAAGCGTATATTTATTGGTTTGCGCAAAAGTTATAGCGTCTACAAACTAGAGTACATTTTCTGGAATTTACACCGCTTTTAATTTATGACTGCCTATCTCATTTCTTGAGGTGCTAAAATGGCAGGGAAGTACAAAACCCCCCCAAATGACCCCATTTTGGAAAGTAGACACCCCAAGCTATTTGCTGAGAGGCATGTTGAGCCCATTGAATATTTTTTTTTTTTAGTCCCAAGTGATTGAATAAAGACAAAAAAAAAAAAAAAAAAAAATGTTTTCAAAAAGTTGTCACTAAATGATATATTGCTCACACATGCCATGGTTATATGTGGAATTGCACCCCAAAATACATTTAGCTGCTTCTCCTGAGTATGGGGATACCACATGTGTGGGACTTTTTGGGAGCCTAGCCGCGTACAGGGCCCCGAAACCCAAGCACCGCCTTCAGGATTTCTAAGGGTGCAAATTTTTGATTTCACTCCTCACTACCTATCACAGTTTCGAAGGCCATAAAATGCCAAAATAGCACAAAACCCCCCCAAATGACCCCATTTTGGAAAGTAGACACCCAAAGCTATTTGCTGAGAGGCATGTTGAGCCCATTGAATAATTTTTTTTTTAGTCCCAAGTGATTGAATAAAGACAAAAAATAAAAAATAAAAAAAAAAAAAAAAAAGTTGTCACTAAATGATATATTGCTCACACATGCCATAGTTATATGTGGAATTGCACCCCAAAATACATTTTGCTGCTTCTCCTGAGTATGGGGATACCACATATGTGGGACTTTTTGGGAGCCTAGCCGCGTACGGGGCCCCGAAACCCAAGCACCGCCTTCAGGATTTCTAAGGGTGCAAATTTTTGATTTCACTCCTCACTACCTATCACAGTTTCGAAGGTCATAAAATGCCAAAATAGCACAAAACCCCCCCAAATGACCCCATTTTGGAAAGTAGACACCCCAAGCTATTTGCTGAGAGGCATGGTGAGTATTTTACAGCTCTCATTTGTTTTTGAAAATGAAGAAAGTAAAGAAAAAAAAATATTTTTTTTCTTTTTTCAATTTTCAAAACTTTGTGACAAAAAGCGAGATCTGCAAAATACTCACCATACCTCTCAGCAAATAGCTTGGGGTGTCTACTTTCCAAAATGGGGTCATTTTGGGGGGTTTTATGCCATCTGGGCATTCCATGGCCTCCGAAACTGTGATTGGCAGTGAGAAGTGAAATAAAAAAATTACACCCTTAGAAAGCCTGAAGGCGGTGCTTGGTTTTTGGGGTGACGTACGCGGCTAGGCTCCCAAAAAGTCCCACACATGTGGTATCCCCGTACTCAGGAGAAGCAACAGAATGTATTTTGGGGTGTATTTCCACATATGCCCATGGCATGTTTGAGCAATATATCATTTAGTGACAACTTTTTGTAAAAAAAATATATATATTTTTTTTTTTTTCATTATTCAATCTCTTGGGACAAAAAAAAAAAAATTTAATGGGCTCAACATTGCTCTCAGCAAATAGCTTGGGGTGTCTACTTTCCAAAATGGGGTCATTTGGGGGGGGGTTTGAACTGTCCTGGCATTTTATGCACAACATTTAGAAGCCTATGTCACACGTCACCCACTCTTCTAACCACTTGTAGACAAAGCCTTTTCTGACACTTTTTGTTTACATGAAAACATATTTTTTTTTTGCAAGAAAATTACGTTGAACCCCCAAACACTATATATATTGTTAAAGCAAAGGCCCTACAGATTAAAATGGTGGGTGTTGCATTTTTTTTTTCCACACAGTATTTGCGCAGCGATTTTTCAAACGCATTTTTTGTGGAAAAAATACACTTTTTTTTATTTTAATGCACTAAAACACACTACATTGCTCAAATTTTTGATGAAATAAAAAATATGATCTTAGGCCGAGTACATGGATACCAAACAGGACATGCTTTGAAATTGCGCACAAACACGCAGTGGCGACAAACTACATACATTTTTAAAAGCCTTTAAAAGCCTTTACATGATACCACATTAGATTCACGGAGGAGGTCTACTGCTAAAATTACTGCCCTCGATCTGACCTTCGCGGTGATACCTCACATGCATGGTGCAATTGCTGTTTACGTATGACGCCAGACCAACGATTGTGTTCGCCTTTGCGCAAGAGAAGGGGGGGCAGGGGTGCTTTTTTTTTTTTTTTTAATTTTTTTTTTTTATTTAGCTTTTTTATTTTATTTTAAAACTGTTCCCTCCATTTTTTTCTTTTGTTATCATTTTTATTGTTATCTCACGGAATGTAAATATCCCCTATGATAGCAATAGGCAGTGACAGGTACTCTTTTTTTGAAAAAATTGGGGTCTGTTAGACCCTAGATCTTTCCTCTGCCCTCAAAGCATCTGACCACACCAAGATCGGTGTGATAAAACGCTTTCCCAATTTCCCAATGGCGCGGTTTATATCCGGGAGGGGGGACATTCCCTCCCACTGCTTGTAAAAGCAGTCTAGAGGCTAATTACCCGCTAGAATTGCTTTTACATGAAAGCCGATCACTGGCTGAAAAGAATGATACCAAGATGATACCTAAACCTGCAGGCATCATTCTGGTATAACCATTCAAAGTCCAGCAACATACTGGACATATATTGTAATCTTTATTTTTCATGCAGCCTCTTGGCTGAACGAAAAAAAGAGATTGATTGGTGGGTATGCCCACCATTAGAATACCTCCCTTCATCCACCCACTTCTAATGATGGGCATACATGCACCATTTATATATGCCGAAGCATGGGGGCATCCTCCCACAAAAGTTATGCCATGTACACACGGTTGCACTTTTCCACGGGGCAAGGCTCCGTCGGAATTTCGACCGTATGTACGCAGCATTAGGAGCCAATCGCTCCCCCCCCCCTGCTGCCCCCATGCTTCGGCATATATGCTCTTTTTTTTAACTGTGGTGGTGAAATCACCTCCTACAGTGTTGGAGTCGCGTCTTTATGTATCTTGGGAGCAAACACTGTTGCTGTCAAGATAAATAAATCCGCGCTGCAACTGAATGGCGCACCTGAAAACAAAAAAATGGTTAACACTAAAACACAGTAAACAAAATTACATACCTGAAAAGCAAGCATGATAAAACATAATAAAACATTGCAGAATAGAATGGAGTAAAAAAAGAGCAACAATAGAGAGAGAACAATAAAACGACAACTATTTTTTTATTTTTTTGAGATTTACAGGTAAAAAAGCTCCTGACTGTTAGCGACTGAATCAAAACGCTACCACAAAAAAACTGTTAGCGATCGCAGGGATCAGGCCTGACTCTGCGAACGCTGCAGTTATGTGTGCTTAGTGTTTTCTAAATGACAGTGATCGATCAATACTGCACTTGGGTGGGCTGGGCTGGGCTGGGCGGAGGGGGAAAACGCAGGTGCTAGCAGGTATCTGGGCTGATGCCGCTAACAATGCGTTTTTTTGGAACCCTAAACTGCTGGGACGCTAGTATAGATCTGATCAGATCAGATATTGATCTGTTCAGATACTGTACCACTAAGGGAGGTGTATGCTTTGTGCGTGGGTGTTTGCGGTGCTGGCACTAACCTGGGGCGACGCAGACCTTATTTGACCCTAAAACCTAATTGATATCACCCGCCGGGCGATCAGGGGGTTAAACCGTTATTGGGTAATAAATGGCGGGTGCCCTGACAGTATAAAAAACAAACTATCTAACCAGCGTCACCCGTAACAGTTATACGGTGATCACTGGTGAAAGGGTTAACTAGGGGCAATCAGGGGGTTAAAACCTTTATTAGGTATTATATGGGGGTACCTGACGCTATATAAAAACCTGACGGGGAACCTAAATAACTAACTGGCTAACCAGCGTCACCAGTGACAGTTATACTGTGATCACTGGTGAAAGAGTTAACTCTAGGGGCAATCAGGGGGTTAAAACCTTTATTTAGGTTGTAATATGGGGGTACCTGACCTATAAACCTATTTATGAACCTATATAAACCTGGCGGTTACCTAAAAAAAAAACTGGCTGCCTAGCGGCACCAGTGACACTTATGCAGCGATTAGAAAAACGATCGCTTAGTGACACTGGCAAAAGGGGGTGAAAGGGTTAACTAGGGGCAATCAGGGGGCTAAAACCTTTATTTAGGTTGTAATATGGGGGTACCTGACCTATAAACCTATTTATGAACCTATATAAACATGGCGGTTAACCTAAAAAAAAAACTGGTTACCTAGCGACACTAATGCAGCGATCAGAAAAACGATCGCTTAGTGACACTGGCAAAAGGGGGTGAAAGGGTTAACTAGGGGCAATCAGGGGGTTAAAACCTTTATTAGGTAATATATGGGGGTACCTGACACTATATAAAAACCTGACGGGGAACCTAAATAACGAAATAACTAACTGGCTAACCAGCGTCACCAGTGACAGTTATACTGTGATCACTGGTGAAAGGGTTAACTCTAGGGGCAATCAGGGGGTTAAAACCTTTATTTAGGTTGTAATATGGGGGTACCTGACCTATAAACCTATTTATGAACCTATATAAACATGGCGGTTACCTAAAAAAAAA
Organism: Lithobates sylvaticus; assembly: GCA_028564925.1. NCBI lineage: Eukaryota > Metazoa > Chordata > Amphibia > Anura > Ranidae > Lithobates > Lithobates sylvaticus. Next base: position 254,676,634 of record CM053026.1, on the reverse strand, counting down.
AATGGTTACCTAGCGACAGCAGTGACACTAATACAGCGATCAGAAAAACGATCGCTTAGTGACACTGGCAAAAGGGGGTGAAAGGGTTACCTGGGGGGCAATCAAGGGGTTAAACCTTTATTAGGGGGGGGTGGGGGGCTACCTTGGACCTAAAACTAACTGCACTGACAGTTATTACAGTCACACTGACACTAAATGCAGTGATCAGTAAATAAATGATCACTGCAATTAGTGACACTGTGACTGGGGGGGGGAGGGGGTGATCTGGGGGTGATCTGGGGGTGACAGGGGGGTGTTTTGTGTGCCTATGTGTACTGGTGTCAGTGTACTGTTGGTGCACTAACCTGTGTGTGTTGACTCCTCGGCGTTCCGGTCACATAGACCGGCGCACCGAGTGTGACATCACTTCCTCTGCCTGTGTTTTGATTGACACAGACAGAGGAAGCATCTGATTCGCCAGGAGCGATCGCGAGGGGGTGGCCAGAAACCACTGGCCGTCCCCTCATCCCGGATCGCTCCTGAAGCGATCCCGACCGTCCCCGCCGGCCGGGGGGGGTCCGATCGGACCCCCCACGCGCCTGAAGAATGGCACGTACAGGTACGTGGTTCTGCCTGTACGTGCCATTCTGCCGACGTATATCTACATGGGGCGGTCGGGAAGTGGTTAAAGTATTAAATATTAAAGTAGATGTGATGCGCTCTACCCACTGTGCATCCTACCCACGTAGGTCTAAAATTTAACTTTTATTAAAAAATAAATAAAGAAATAGTAATCAATAATACGTTTGCATAAATGTCATCAATGTTAGAGCAAACGTTGCCTTATACCAACTGGGGAAATAGAAGTACATTACTACCCAAAATCCACTAATCTTTCTATCTTATAACAGTAAGAGGCTACCTTCATTATACGAGCTCTCCACTATCTATTCAACCACAACTCTGATCTAGGCTGCCTCATCTCGTAAAGAACACTACATCCCAGCCTGATTTACACAGAACTTTCTCTACTGTCCATAACAGATATCTTAAAAATATACAAATTCCCCACCAAAAAAGTGAAAATGTTAAGCTATTTGCCGTGTGGCATATTTGATGTTTGTTGCTCATTTTTGTATTATATTTTTTGGTTATCACATTAATCACCCCTGATGAAGCCTCTAGTTTGGAGGCAAAACATGTTGGGTTTGGTTTCACTTTATATGTTTTAAGCACTTAATATTCCACTTTTAAGACATGAATAAAAATAAAACAAATACATAAACAGAAGGCAATAAAACAAACCTATATTGTGTCACAGAAATGTTATGAATTATTATATACAGTATTACAATTTTGTTAGCTCCAGCTATGGTACTTTTTATTTTTTTTACTGTATACCTTTACAAGTTGTTTTAAAGAGGAAGTAAAGGCAATGAAATAAAAAAAATAAAAAATTCAACCTGCAAGGCAAAGGCATAATGAGCTAGTATGCATAGCATACTAGCTCATTATGAATAACTTACCTGAGAATGAAGACCCCGAAGCGGTCCTCCTTCTTCTTCTCCACCGCTGCCATGTATCCCGGAGTGACTTCCGGGTCTCGCTGTGATTTTCCGGCGCCGCAATGACGTCACTCCCGCGCATGCATGGGAGCCACCACTAGCGGCATATCGCCGTTAGCTGTGGCCTGCTCAGTGCGCCTTTAGACAGCGGTGCCTAGACAGCGGTGCCTGTCTTTTTGCAAATATATGCAGATATTTATTGGACCTACAGGTAAGCCTTAATCTAGGCTTACCTGTAGTTCAAAGTGGTCTGTAAGGTTTTACAACCACTTTAAAAAGCCTGTTGTTTACAGACCTCAGTATCTCATGCTGAAATTTACATACACAAATATACATACATAAGTTGAGAGCTTATCCCAGTGACTCATTTTTTATTGGAGAGCTCATACTGACATTTCAGTCAGAAAAAAAGGAGCAGCCAGCCAGCCAACCACTGCTGTGCTGTCTCTTTAGTTAAGTTTTGAAATTCTTTGTCATGCATTAAATGTTTTTTTGCTAAGCAGGGAATTAAAACAACCCAGTAAAAGCAGCACACAGTACACACATAAACACTTGTTAAGCACGCATTCAACCCCCTGATCCCCTAGATGTTAACCCCTTCCTGCCCAGCATCATTAGTACAGTGATAGTGCATAATATTAGCACTGATCACTGTAATAATGTCACGGGTGATGTCAGTGGTAGTTAGTCAGTTCCCCCCAGTGTAAGTGTCAGATTGCCCGCCGCACTATTGCAGTCCTGTTATAAGTCGCTAATCACTGCCATTACTAGTATAAAAAAAATAAAATAAAATAAAAATTCCAGTATATATCCCATATTTTCGAGACGCTATAACTTTCCCACTAACCAATCAATATACACTTATTGAGATCTTTTTTTTACCAAAGGCATGTAGCAGAATACATGTTGGCCAAGATCTATTAAAAGATTTGATTTTTTTATTTTTTTCAAAATTGTCGGCCTTTTTTCGTTTATATAATAAAAACTAAAAAACACAGAGGTGATCAAATACCCCCAAAAGAAAGCTCTATTTGTGTGAAAAAAAAATTGTTTGTGTACAGCATTGCATGACCACGCAGTTGTCAGTTAAAGTAGCGCATTGGCGAATTGCAAAAAATGGCCTGGTAATGAAGGGGGTAAAATCTTCCGGAGCTGAAGGGGTTAATCTAAGCATAATGGTACACTCCCATATGAACACACTTTAACCTATTGGAGCTCTCTCTACCTATCTCTCTACAAATTTACACCTCTGTGGTAAAAGGCCCAAGCCCACACACTGTAGGGGTGCAATGGATCAAAAAACTCATGGTTCGGATCGTTCCTCAGATCAGAGTCACGGATCGGATAATTTTTCGGATCAGTAAATAAAAAAAATAATAATATCCACAATCTCCCCACTGTAATATCCACGTCATCTCCCCCACTGTAATATCCACGTCATCTCCCCCACGGTAATAGACATCTCCCCCACTGTAATAGACATCTCCCCCACTGTAATGAACATCTCCCCCACTGTAATAGACATCTCCCCCACTGTAATAGACATCTCCCCCACTGTAATGAACATCTCCCCCACTGTAATAGACATCTCCCCCACTGTAATAGACATCTCCCCCACTGAAATGAACATCTCCCCCACTGTAATAGACATCTCCCCCACTGTAATAGACATCTCCCCCACTGAAATGAACATCTCCCCCACTGTAATAGACATCTCCCCCACTGTAATAGACATCTCAATGGGGCAGCGCAGCTATACCGTCGGCAAAACGCCACTATTGCGGTGCATTGGGGGCAGTTTTAACCCTTTCTCGGGGGCCAAAACTCCGCTAAAATTTTATGTGTGGAGCGGGGCAGAGCACCGTTTCAGGTCCGAATTAGGTCCGTTTTTTTATCCTAAATTCGGACTTGAAACAGAGCCAAAGACGCACAGGACCCTTCTGCAGTGCGCTCCGCGGCCACCCCAGAGATGTGTGAACCGGCTCCATTGAGAGCCAGTCACACTGTCCTGTCATGCGAATTGTATGCGGGGAAACCTGCATCCAATTTGCATAAGTGTGAACCCAGCCTCGTTCTTTATTTATACAATTTCTAAAATGGTGAACAGGGATGCACTGGACCCCCTGCTGTGGCCACACATATTGTGAACCCAGTCTTAAAAAAAAAAAAAGTGGGCAACATGGCCACCTAGTAAAAGTTTGTGCTGCAATGGTCTTTATTCAGCTTTGGTGGACACAAGACTATGTGAAGGTGCATTTTGGAATCCTCTGAAATCAAATAAGGTGCTGATTTGTAATAAGCATGGATGATGACTTCCCATCTTCACAGAGCTTTAATGGAGACATTCTGCAGATGTCAACACATATGTGAGTATAACAGTGGAAATGGGGACATTCCACAAATGACAACAAATTTGTGAGTATAACAATGTACCAGGTGTCACTCTGCGTGCGGGTTGATGCCCATGTGTTTTGAAGGCTAATATTAAAAATACTTGAAGCAGTATCTGAATTTTTCCATAGAAATTTTCAGATATTTGTCCTCCAAACAACATCTATCAAGCGTCAGGAATGCACTGAAAAGTACAGTATGGCCTCCTTATTTAAAGCACAACAATGAATACGCTTTGAATCTATTTAAAAATCTGCACTATAGCACTGGTAACAACATAAAACATGAGATAAAAATAGGACAAGGTTACATTGTGAGTAGGAAATTTGAAAGTATACATGTACTGTATACATAGGAGCACAGAATGTTAATTGTCCTAACTTAAAGTTAACCTGGAAGATACAAGTACAATAAAGCTCAACTCCAGTTTATTTTTAATTTTTTAAATAATAAATAATGACCCAACATGTGGTAAAATAAAGAAAAGCAGCTCTAGCTGCAAAACTTACCTCCTGCCGGCATATCCAACCCACTGCCCGTGAACCTCAGTCAAGGACTGCCTCGGGGATCACAGGAGAATGCTCCAGCGAGCAGAGCCACATCCTTACATGTCGACACATGTACATCTTTCCATGTCCTACAAATCCCAGTCTTCTTTATTGCCGTTAAACTGTATGTTACCCTAAATATTTTTTTTCTATGTGCGTGTTCACATACACTATATTACCAAAGGTATTGGGACGCCTGTCTTTACATGCACATGAATTTTAATGGCATCCCACTCTTAGTCCGTAAGGTTCCACATTGAGTTGGCCCACCCTTTGCAGCTATAACAGCTTCAACTCTTCTGGCAAGGCTGTCCACAAGGTTTAGGAGTGTGTCTATTGGAATGTTTGACCATTTCCAGAAGCGCATTTGTGGGGTCAGGCACCTATGTTGGATGAGAAGGCCTGGGTCGCAGTCTCTACTCTAATTCATCCCAAAGGTGTTCTATCATGTTGAGGGCATCTATCTGTGCTGGCCAGTCAAGTTCCTCCACCCCAAACTTGCTCATCTATATCTTTATGGACCTTGCTTTGTGCACTGGTGTGCAGTCATGTTGGAACAGGAAGGGGCCATCCCCAAACTGTTCTCACAAAGTTGGGAGCATGAAATTGTCCAAAATGTCTTGGTATGCTGACGCCTTAAGAGTTCCCTTCATTGGAACTAAGGGATCAAGCCCAACCCCTGAAAAACAACCTCACACCATAAGCCCCCTCCACCAAATGATTTGGACTGGTGAACAAAGCTAGGTCCATAAAGACACGGATGAGCGAGTTTGGGGTGGAGGAACTTGACTGGCCTGCACAGAGTCCTGACCTCAACCCGATAGAACACCTTTGGGATGAATTAGAGCAGGAAACTGCGAGCCAGGCCTTCTCGTCCACATCAGTGCCTGACCTCAGAAATTTTGGAAGAATGGTCAAACATTCCCATAGACACACTCCTAAACCTTGTGGACAGCCTTCACAGAAGAGTTGAAGCTGTTATAGCTGCAAAGGGTGGGCCAACTCAATATTAAACCCTGCGGACTAAGACTGGGATGCCATTAAAGTTCATGTGCACATAAAGGCAGGTGTCCCAATACCTTTGGTAATATAGTGTATGTATATTTTATAAATCATTATCTCTATCATTTTCATGTATTTCTTCCATCTGAGGTATCTTGTTGATCCTGCCAGTCACCCATTATTTCTTGTTTTAAACTGACCACATCACAAGCACAGAAGCTGATCTGTGTTAAGTCCCATACACACGGTCGGACTTTTTCATGGATTCTGTCCGATCGGACAATGTTGTTGAAAAATCAGACCGTGTGTATGCACCATCGGACAGTGTACGTCGGATTGTCCGACGGACAAAGTCTTATCTCCTGCTGGAAAGATTTGCCGACAACACGGTCCGATCACACCAAATCCGATCGTGTGTACGGTTGTCCGACCGGACAAAGTGCTACGCATGCTCAGATCACATTACAAGACCAAAGCTATTGGCTACTAGCCTCTACGTAGTCCCGTCGTAGGCAACAAACGTCACCACGTTCAGAATGATCGGATTTTCCGACAACTTTGTCCGACCGTGTGTACGCAAAACCAACATCAGACAAAGTATGACGGACAGGATCCGACCGACCTGGTCCGCGGATTGTCTGACCGTGTGTATGGGGCTTTAGTGTGGTCAGTTTTCATCCTTTGGCTGGCCATTTAGAGGTACAAGACACTGTGCAGACAGACAGCATGCATGTATTGGGTAATTTGTTCAGCCAGCACACCCCCTCCCATTCACAGCCTGCCTCTTCAACATGTCTACTGCTTAAGCACAGCCTGCATCTTTCCTCAAGCTGAACAGTCTATGGAATACAGGCACTATAAGTTGCCCCCCACTATCAGGACGAAAAGATGCATGATGGTCCCATGACTGAACTTTTTAACAAAGAAAAAGGAAAAAAAAGGAAAACCAGTTAGGGTGCATGCATGCATAACTGTATGAGAAAGTGTCTGGAGCATTCATCTTTCACAACTATACATATAAAACAACAATTGCTGCACTAAATAAATAGTGATATAGCACGTGAAATGAAATAAAGTGACAATAATCAGTCCATAGGATTTCCATATAAACTCCGCCCTACTAGTTTCGTCATACATGACGTCATCTGGGAGGACAAAGTTTATGTCCAGTGATACCACGCTACCTTGATCTGCAGATTTTCTATGTAGGAACCTCTTATCCATTTGTTACATTGTATTTTCGGAATTATCTCCTGATAACGGACCCCTGCTTTCACCAACTCTTGGCATTTTGTTACCCCCTATATTAAGAAGCAGGACACATGCATGAGGCTTTTAATACATTTTTTGGTTGAATACTGATTTGATTTGATATATTTTCTATATTTTTGGATGCATAGAATGCACTTTTTGGTTTAGTTCTATTGGTGGCAGATAGCATGTCTAATTTTATTTGTTTTCTTTTTTTAATGCACAATAAAAAAAATTGTGTAGAATAATACTTGGCTATGTGTTTTACTTTAAATGACAGTTTTGGGAGTAGGCAGTTATGTTTAAAAAAAATACAATGTAAAATTAACAAGGGACCCCAACATAGTTGTATCTTTGATCTTAAAAACTATGGGATAATGGTGTTGTGGTAACTTACACCAAATAATATTATTCTTGATATCACTAGAAAAAAAAAAAGCCTTTGAAAATTCATTTGCAATAACTCCATCAGTATCACCAGCAAAGCAGCTTCATTATTATCCCATTAAAGAAGAAGAGAATGTGCGCTGCATTTCGAGATTTCATAATTTGACGCGTCACGAATATTCAATTCTTCTTTAGCGCTAGTTTACAAGACCGACCGCTTCTGGCTCATCCTTGCTTCCGAGCATGCGTTTGTACTATTTTTGTTTGACGGACTTGTGTACACACGCTCGGAAAAAGCGGCAACAGACATTTGTCCGTGGAAAATTTTAAAGCCTGCCATCCAACATTTTCCGCGGAAAATCAGACAATTGTCCGATGGAGCATACACACGGTCGGATTTTCAGCCTGTCATCACACATTTCCTGTCAGAAAATCCGATCGTGTGTCTGAGGCTTAAGACTAAACTACATGAGCACTCTAAAGCCCCCATACACATCAGTTTTTCAGATACCATATAATATGAGGTCAAACCTTAGGAGTTTCAATTTGTATGCAATCAGGCAGGCCCTTACACTACATGGTTTTGGTAAACCTGAAGGAAAAACTCAGCAGAAAAACTGATAGTGTGTATGGGGCTTAAGACATACTTATTAACTACTTGACCTCCAGAAGATTTACCTCCTTTCCTGACCAGACCATTTTTTAACTGCTTGCTGACCGTCGGCTGTCTATTGACGGGAGGGCGTCATATGACGTCCTCGCCTTTTCGGCCCACCAGGGGGCGGACATCACGGTGGCGGGCACGCGCACCGAGTCCCCAGGGACCCTCCGACGGCGCGCGTGTCCGACGGCGCGCGTGCCCGCCACCGCGATGTCCAGATGATGATCTGTGTGTGTAAACTCCCGGGAACATGTTAACCCCTTCAGTGCCCCCTAGTGGTTAACCCCTTCCCTGACAGTCACATTTATACAGTAATCAATGCATTTTTATAGCACGGATCGCTGTATAAATGGTCCCAAAAATTTGTCAAAAGTGTCCGATATGTCCGCCGCAATATCGGAGTCACGATAAAAATCACAGATCGCCGCCATTACTAATAAAAAAAAAATAGTTATAAAAATGCAATAAATCTATCCCCTATTTTGTAGACACTATAACTTTTGCGCAAACCAATCAATATACGCTTATTGCTATTTTTTTTTACCACCAAAAATATGTAGAAAAATAAATCGGCCTAAACTGAGGAAAAAATTAGTTAAAAAAATAAATGGATATTTATTATAGCAAAAATTAAAAAATATTGTTTTTTTTTTTCAAACTTGTTGCTAAAAAGAAAAATCGCAGAGGTGATCAAATAGCACCAAAAGAAAGCTCTATTTGGACGAAAAAAAGCACGCCAATTTTGTTTGGGAGCCACATCGCGCGACAGCGCTGAAAGCTGAAAAATGGCCTGGTCAGGAAGGGGGTGAAAATGCCCTGTACTGAGGTGGTTAAAATATGGCCCTGCAGTACAATTGCGCAGTCGTGCAACGCTGTACCCAAATTTTTTCTCTATAACCGACAATTTTGAAAAAAAAAATATATTTTTTACTTTCTGCTATGAAACATATCTACAGGGGGTCCCCGACTTACGAACACCCGACCTACGAACAACCCCTACTTACGAACGGGGTGCTGCGGGGACCCTCCGCCATTTTTCGTCCTTTTTCGCCGTCTTTCGGCCGTTCTGCGCATGCGCGGCCATACGGAGCTTCGGAAAATGCCGGAAATGTCCGTAATTTGCCGCGCATGCGCAGAACGGCAATAGACGGAACATCGTAAATGTCCGGAAATCTCCGTATTTGTCGGTCTGCGCATGCGCGCCGACTTACGAACATTTCCGACTTCCGTACAGGCGGGCAGTCCCTAACGAGTTCGTAACTCGGGGACCCCCTGTATTAACAGACTTTAAAAAAAAATCAAATTTCATAAATGTAGGCCAATATGTATTCTGCTACATATTTTTGATAAAATTGTGTGGGAGGTGCTTTTACTAAGGGAAGGGAGGGATCCGTGTCCCTGTTTTGGAGGAACACAGGATCTATGCCTTTCTTACTGACAGAACAGCGATCTGCCTTGTTTACAAGGCGAACATCGAGTCATTGTTACCCGCCGCTGGGTCTGTATGTGTATGTGTATGACCACAGCGGGAGCGAGGCGCTAGCAGCGTGCATGCATGTACCCTACCTGGAAGAGCCAGATCACGTATATATATACATGATCCGGCACACAGGTGCCGCCCTGTAACAGTAAAACTGTTATGGGGCTGACCTGAAGAGGTTAACTCTGGGACAGTTTTAAATACTCTAGCAAGCTAAATTCACCACATCTCCCCCTACTTCCTGGGTAACAAGGTAACCTGACAGATAACCCACTTTTCACAGGACTTGAATCCTCAACCGCTTTTATTGCATTCTCTGCATTAAAGGGGTTGTAAACCCTTGGGTTTTTTCACCTTAATGCATCCTATGCATTAAGGTGAAAAAACTTCTGACAGCCCCCCGGCCCCCCGTTTTGCTCACCTGAGCCCGTTCTTTCCCCTGCCAGAGACGTGCAAACCCTATCTGGCCGGGATAAAGATGTGGTGTGTCCTTCGCGCTACTACTCAACTGTGTATTGTATATATCCCCACCAAAGGTGAAAGTAATGTGTAATCCACTAAAACCAATAAATACACATATAGAAAGGTGATATAATGAAATATATGAGCAAAAAATAAATGTTTAAATTAATATAGATGACCCTGTGTATCTTATATTAAATAAATACCTGCTGCAAAATCTAAAATTGTGCACAATCCACAACTTAATAGAAGAACGATAAAACAGTGATTTTGCGCATAGTAAAAAACATTCAAGTGTTGTCTAAAATTGACATAAAGTGCTAGTATAAACCACAGTGTTCTGTGTGATAACCATAAACATTAAAAATAATAATAATAATGCATATACGTGAATCGATAAATAATATAATGGATATAAAAGGTGAATCAAAACCACTGAGTATGTGGTGGTGCCTGTTTGCCAGTTCAAGTAATGATAAAATAGCCCGTGCTAAAGATGAAGATATTTATAAATAAATCAGAGCTCAATTATCTCTCTTCTAGTCTCTAGTAGTGCTATCCAGGCATGAGTGATAATTCAACCAGGACAATCCTAGGCTATGCTCCCAGAACTCTCACCTCCAGGTTTCTTTACAACTGCAAAAGGATCGAATGGTCTCCTCCACTATTTGTCCGCCTCTCATGTACTCCTCCACACGGTGGGCTATGGTCCTTAGGTGCCCCAATCTACTGGTCTAGTACGCTGTAAAGACTCGTCGGAAAGAGAAGGGGATGGAGGGCAAAGGAGACTCCCATAGTGTAGTATTTAAAGTAAATAATAGAAATTTATTAAATAAAAAATGCGCCCTTACACAATAGAAAACGATAACAAGCAAGGAAATCAAAAAGGCGCTATGAAACACCACTCTCACTGCACTTCCGGTTGCGTACTGACGTCCAAACCACTCCCTACGCGTTACGTCACACGTGACTTCTTCAGGGGAACCACTGAATCACACAGAACACTGTGATTTATACTAGCACTTTATGTCAATTTTAGACAACACTTGAATGTTTTTTACTATGCGCAAAATCACTGTTTTATCGTTCCTCTCTGGCCGGGGTCTCGGCTCTTGATTGGATAGATTGATAGCAGCACAGCCATTGGCTCCTGCTGCTGTCAATCAAATCCAATTTTTTTTTTTTTTTATTGAAAGCCTGTGGCATGCAAAAGACACTCAAAAACTCACCCGGTGCATAAAAAATAAAGAGTGACACAGAAAAGTGAAACGGGTACACAAGTCCTCTAAAATCAGAGGACCTAGTCCTGAATCCCCCGGGGCGTTAGGCTCCTGACAGGGACAAGGACACGTAAAACTTGGTCTTTCTGGCCGAAACCAGGCGGACCCCGTTCTCTGGAAGGTCTGCCGAAACAGACCCACCCAAATACTAGGTGAGGCTCCCCCGAAGGGAGACCCCAACCCTAAGAGAGAGGGCGAACTAAACCAGAAGGCCATGTCCACCCCCTCCCCAGACTTTCAGGACAGGCCTTGGGACCTGTGACCCTACTCGTCACACGTGCTAAACCGTGTACAAAACATAAAAATACAAAAAGGTGACAAACACAGGAATAAATTGAATAAAGTGGGGGAGGAATAAGTGGAGAGGAGAGTGAAAAGGTGGTCATTGTGTGAAACAATAACCAGGCCCTCCGGCCAGGAATGAAAATTCCTCTGGTCCCAGCCAAAAGGCCCGGCCCAAGAGGCAGGTGCTGTCAATCAAATCCAATGACATGCTAGTAGGTTAATTAGATCCTGTCGATAAAAAAATTGGCCAAATATGTGTATGTTGTATGTGTATGTGTTTGTAAGCGTGTCAGGACCCCACAGGGCAAGGACCGCACTATACCACAGATGGACATCAGTGGCAAAAAAAGCGCCCTGAGGCGATTCAGTTCGCATAGGTTGCGCTATACAAGTCATTCATTCATTCATTCATTCAATGACGTGGGCGCCGGAGGGTGGGGCCAAGTCCAGAATTATGTGTCTATGGACGCAAATGCTGGACTCGGAAGCACGCCTTCAGGGAGAGCGCTTCTCCTAGGGGGTTTTCCGATGCAGGGAGGAGCCACGAGCACCATTGGGGGACCCCAGAAGTCGAGGATTGCTGCTAGTTTGTGCAAAACGAACTGCACAGTGGAGGTAAGTATGACATGTTTGTTATTTAATAAAAAAAAAAAAGAAAAAAAAGAGTTTACAACCTCTTTAAGGTAAAAAACATTTTACTAGCTGTACAAATTTTGTACTTCTTGTTAAAACCCAATTAAAATGATTGTAATTAAAACACATGCACAAGGATTTGCTGGAATTGAGTGTTTGGAGAGTGTTGAATTCACCGCTTTTGTACAAATCCCCCATGTGTCACATACACTATTACATATTTTATTAAAATGTTAAAAATACATTTAACATTGTAAACACTTAATTTGCATATTTTTAAAACAGATACTAGAATTAAAGTGTTATTAAAGTAAAATTAAAAAAATAAACATGTTATATTTACCTGCTCTGTGCAATGGTTTTGAACAGAGCAGCCCCGATCCTCCTTTTCTCAGGTCCTCCGCTGGTGCTCCTGGCTCCTCCCCCCGTGGATTGCCCTCATAATAAGCTGCTTGCTATGGGGACATTCATGTGTGCTCACTCCTGAGCCCCACTCTGTATGTCCATTGACAAACAGAATGGGGCTCAGCCCTGCCCCCCACTCCCTCCTCACTGTCTGGGATTGACAGAAGCGGGAGCCAATGTCTCTCGCTACTGTGTCTGAGCCAATGAGACAATGAGAATCGAGAGCCGGGAGAGCAGCTACTCTCGTGCACATTACTGGATTGAATTCAGGCCCAGGTAATTATAGGGGGGCTGGTAGGAAACTGCTTACAGAAGGTTTTTTAAAAAAATATTTAGTCTTTAGAACCACTTTAATTCCATATTTTATATATGATTATATCAATATGTTTTAGCCCTGATGAAGGTCATCCCTGTAACCCCTGAAATTTGTTTGCACACCTTGTTGAATAGAAATAGAGTTTATTGCTGTCTCTCTGTCCCCACTCAAAGACTTCCCCTCACTCTCTTTTCAAGTGATAGATGCCAGCTAGAACAGACAGTTGGAAGAAATCTCCTTAATGTGCACCCAGACCGCAATAAAAAAACATCTTTCTAATAGAGTAGGAAAGAGTTACAACTTGGCCAGGTTTTCTTGCTATCTGTGTCTTTTCCACATGGCTATCCATAGACTTGAATTGAAAGCCAGTTGATCCAGCCTATTTCGAAAACTCCAATATTTGTGGGCTAGAGCTAGAAGAGTGGTTGACATTAAGCTGGTCTCTTAAATATATGGGCACCTGTCGCATTATTAATGTAGCTATAATGTTCCTAAATAGATCTTATATAAAAGATATATGGATTCCAGAATTCTAAGTTCAGGGTCAGTTTGAAATGCCACATCAGAAGTGTTCAGTTTACCGATTTCGGGAAGTATGGAGTTAAATTGGTTTCTTGATTCCTTTTTGCAGATGGGCAGACATGGCATTCAGATGATATGTGATTGGTGGTAATCAGCTGAATGCAGGATACTGCAGAAGTTATTTTCTCCCAGACAACATTACAAAAAATGAGTTTCAGAGAAATTGCTTCTTAAATATACTGCTGCCAGATAGAATAAAATGTAGGGAGTGAAGAGGTTTCAGAGAAGCAGACATGGAGATAGAAATGAAATAATACTGTAGAAGTCACATGTGAAAGAGAAAAAAAATAGTTGGATTGATCCTAAAGGATCGATGACCAGTTAAAAACACATATAAGGAGGCAGCCTACTGACACATTAAGGACTAAGAAATGTAAAATAAAAAAGATGAATACAATTACTGCAATTATTATTATGATGTAGCACCCTGATGTTTAGGCAGGGCTGCTAGTAAATTTACCTGCCAGGTATAGTCGCCTTGGCCAATTGATAGGGGATCAATTGATTCCACCCTAACTCTGGAATTGCTGCACTTCTCTCTTCTGTCACTAGTTGGCCGGGTATCTGGTGGCACTAAATAAGACAAGGGCATTGCAAGGACAAATTAAGAATAGATGGGGTATTTCAGCCAATGGGCAGGGATTCCCTTTGGTCCCTTGGCCTGCTGGGAGAGCTTATTTATTTGGGTGAGGTCAGGTGATCTGGGTTCTGTACCACCTGGAAAGGCCGTCAGGGTGGACGTGTGTTGTGCTGCCCCGGGCTGCTAGGCCAGAGCCTGAGGCCTATCCCGGGGAGGTCTGGCTGCTAGGCTGTCTGAGGGCCTATCTAGAAGCAAGAGAGCAGCGTAGGGTTGAGATTGCGGCTTGCCGTCCAAACAGAAGTAATGGTTTTGCCAGCCGGAGAACCTATCATGGTCAGAGGTAGAGGGGAAGCTGTCGCCACTAAGGGACCATCCACCTTATTACCAGGGACCACTGTGAGTAGCTGAAGCAAGTACCAGAGCAGCATTCTGGCCAACCGGGGACGGTGAAGAATTGGGAAACTTCAGCAGGTGTCAAGCCAGGGACCCAGCCAGTGGAGGTGACGCTTGCAGAGCAGCCTTGGTTGTCAAGCCAGGGACCGAGCAGGCCAGTGGGGTGACGCTTGAGGAGTATCTTGGATGCCAAGCTAGGGACCTAGCAGGGAAGCGGGGGGGGGGGGTGACGCTTGAGGAAGTTACTGAGAGAGAGAAGATTTGAAGAGCTCAGGAGATCCAGTGGCAGTGGATCAGCAGTTCTAGTGAGAGAGACTGGGAGCTCAGTTGATTGAAGATCTACAATATGAGATTGTGGAGGAAGTAAAGAGTTCATTGTAACCTTTGTTAGAAACTGTTCAAGATCGTTGCCATAGGAGACAGCTTGTCTACCCATGCAGATGTGGTGTCCGGCTGGGTGCCTTTTCCTGCATGGCTGTCCACCTATAGAAGTGTCGGAATCTGTCAATTAACATTGCAACTACTAAAGGGTGTCCTGGCCCTAAACCCTCTCTCCCACAGTTCTGTTTAAGAGACAATAAATCTCTTTACATTCAAGAAGAGTCTGGCGCCCATGAATCTACTTTGCCTTACACCCACCGTGCCTCGTAACCCACTCTACACAGAAGGATGTAAACTGTCCCTAGCTCTGGAGGTCACCATTAGGCTTCTGGAGGCCCGGAGATTGCTACAATTATTATTTATAATATTAATCTAAATTTATAAAAAAAAACTAACCTATCTAGTATTTTGTATATATATAAATAAAAATAAAAAAACAGAGCTTTTTGTCCTGTGAAATGTCCTGTACATTCATTCTGTACAAATGGGGCAGAAATGTGTGTTAGACTCTTTTCTCTCCAGGTGAAGTGTTATTTATTCATACAGAATAGTATGAATTGGGAAAATACTAATTTCTTTCCTATGATTATCAGCCAGTGGCCGTTAAGCAGCCTTTTTATTTTTACTCTATTCTATAATAACATTTGACGTGGAGAGAAAATAGCCCAACAACATTAAATTTTGCCCCTATTTGCACACAGTGATTGTACACACAGTTTCACAAGGTGAATAGCTTTGCAAATTTTGTATAAATACACCTTTAAGGCCTGGTTCATACCTATGCATTTTCTATTGAATTTTCAGTTTTGCAGAAACAGACTACAGTGCATTTAACATGGTTTCCTATGGGTCACGTTCACATCTGTGCAGTTTATGGAAAGGGACATTTTTCAGTTTTTTGGTTCGATAGACTTCAATGGATCAAAAACGTGTATTGAAAAACGTAAAATGCACCTGGAATATGCAAACTGCAACCTGCATAGGTGTGAATCAGGTCTTAGTGTTAGTATAAAGGGTAAACTATACTCCAGTCAGACAGCTAAATTCACTATTTTAGGGGGTCAAAATATATGGTCCATAAAGTATGTTTTGCATTAGACATATGGCTTGTAGCATTGCACAGTGCTCCCAGCCTGTCCACGTGTCTCTACCTCAGCTCCCATGCCAGACATCTCGAGTGGCTCTGATCCTCTTTTCACGTCTATGCAGTTGACGTGAGCATTTATAGGATGCCCATTCTGTCCCTTATACCCATTACTTACCCTTATTATTTAGCTACAATACTATACCATCTGGTTATGTCTCTTTATAGATCACCATTGCATTCGCCCCTGAAGAGTTGGTATACCCCAACGAAGCGCGTCGGGACCACATAGATGCATGATGTCCATCAGGATGATTTTATATGTTTTTTTACATTGTTCCACTCAAGACTTTTAAATACCATTTAGCCCTTCCAGTGGCCTATGTTGTGTAGGACTTGTCTTCACCACATGATATGCCAAAGTACCATGGCGTCAATATGTATATGTGGGTTTTAGCATGTCATGCGTTTATGCAATCTTGTGTATGCACTTTTTGTCATTGAGTATGCTGTACATGGCCTCACAAGGTACAGTAAAAATGTTCTTTGCAATGACTGCATTTTGGTATACATCTCTCATTTAAAGCGCAGTTCCACCCAAAAATGGAACTTCCGCTTTAAGTGCTGGTGACCCTCTGATATGCCACATTTGGCATGTAATTTTTTTTTGGGGGGGGGGGCGGATACCCTCTTTTTAGAGGTATCTAGCTCCCACTTCCTCCCGGGGCTCTGCGGCACCAGAAGGAAGATCACCTCTTCCCCCTCCCTCCCTGCAATATTCTGGGACACGTCACAGGTCCCAGAAGATTGCCCCGCTTTTTTACAGCGTGCAGCCTGGCTCGCACATGCGCAGTGTATATACCTGCAGTAGCTTTCAATTAGTTACATGCTCCCTCATATCTGTGATGTGGGTATTTCCCTTCATTCTGGTGAATGCACAGAGCCGCAGGAGTGTGAGAAAAGGTCAGTATAAGTGGTACCCCTAATCTTAACTTAACCCATACATTTAATCTAACATCAAAAAAGAATATTATTATGGCAAATATACTGATTGCACCATCACATATTTTCACCATTAATTGTGGTATAAAAAAACACAGGGAAAAGTCCAAGCCAATGATTAAAGGTCTTTCAAGATTCTACGGGTACTGTTTAAACAGTTAGCCAATGGAGCATTCTTTATGACTGCACATCATTTTGATTTTGAGTTAAAAGTTTTAGTGGGCAGTGGGCACTGGATAATCATTAAATGTTACTAAACCCAGGACCCTGCATTCACTATACAGTATCTGGTCTCCCACAGTACACAGAACATGGAAATGCAATTATTTACCTTTTAACTTTTCTCATCAGCAGTATAAAGCAGTCTTGTGACTTCTATCAGTGTCTGGTTAAAGCTTGTAGGAGGAGTCTTCATTCTACTCTGACTGTCCTATGAGAATGTAGGACCCCTGACCCTCTGTCTGGACAGTGCTGATTGGCCCTGTGCTGACCACATGCACTCTCCTAAGAAAAAAAAATCTCTCTAGCAATAAACACCAAACTGAGCATGTGCAGCTTGCCCCCGGTCTGTTCTATCAGCAGATGGATTGGGAACAGTGGAAGAAAGGGAGGATCAAAGAAGACAGGATCAAACAGCCTTTTTACACAAAGCAGAGGATTAACCCCTTAGGTTCCACAGTGAGTTTAACAAGCCTGCTTTTCTGCATATACACACTGATTTTTACTGTTGCAGGTTTAGTAACACTTTAACTGATATCCTTAGCCCATTAGAACACCTCCTAGCTACAGAACACTCCCCTCTCTCTAAGGTGTTTTTATAGTCCTCACAGATAGCTACGAACAATGTAACCATTGAGATTGCAGTACATGAAGACAGCACAGGACGTTATCAGCTGACAGGATTTCTACCCTGTTTCCCCGAAAATAAGACCTAGCGTGATTGTCGGTGATGGCTGCAATATAAACCCTACCCCCCAAATAAGTCCTAGTTAAAGTCCTTGTAGGTCTTATTTTCAGGGTAGGGCTTATTTTCGGGGAAACAGTGTAGAGCTTATTTGGGGGGTAGGGCTTATATTGCAGCCATCACCGACAATCACGCTAGGTCTTATTTTCAGGGAAACAGGGTAGCAGGATCAACTGATTTTTTTTGCACATATAAATATATATAACAAAACACTTTCAAAAGTATATTAACAAAATGATTGATCAAATAAAAGAAGCTGATTGATGTGGTTTAAATATGTCTTAAGTTGTTACAGCTACATTTAAATTTACATTTTTGGAGATAGATAGGTAGATAGATAGATAGATAGATAGATAGATAGATAGATAGATAGATAGATAGATAGATAGATAGATAGATAGATAGATAGATAGATAGTGTATTCTGGTGGCTTTACATTGATTTTCTCTGGCATGTTCTCTGCATCCCCTCCAGCTCTTGCAGTAGGGAAGGCCACAGTCTGGACTACAGGGTTTGCAGATAACATATTACAGCTGGAGGGAAAGCTGACTTGCCATAATTAATGGTGCTTCTGGTAATAGGATTTCCCAGCCCTGAGGAACCTTTTTACATAAGATATTGGCTGGAGAGTTATGATTTATAGGGGTCTGATCCCAAAGAGAATCTGCACGGGGACTCATGCTGGAAGGAAATTTATCAAGGCAAGCGAGAGGAGAGACAGAAACACTGGTGCTGGGGAAACTGGCAAGCCAGAGAGAGGAAAAATGAAAAGTCCAGAAGGGATAGAGAAAATACAAGAGCGTTCTATTGATCAATAGCTCGAAATGAGGTCAGAGGTTAATAGAAATCTTGCAAACGTTTTGTTCTCATATTATTGACAATTTTTTATTTGTGGCTTGACTCCCTCTCGCGAACAAACCAAGTATTGCCAGTCTGCTACAAACATTCTGAGCGACTGTTTTTTTTTGCAAAACAGACACTGGTTCAAATGATTTTATTTGGAAAGATTAAACCATTCCTAGCTGGGATTTAAAGTTCTGAAGCTCAGAGAGACTGATCGCACTTCCCCCGCATACAATCATTATCAATGGTCCTTGTAGCTGTTGCAACTTGCCCTCTTGTTGCAGGCGCTGGATGTGTCCTGAATATACTGCAGAAAGGGCAGCGCCACATGCAGCCTCCACCAGCATCAGTTCATCATCTAGAAGAAAAAAATGTGAAAGAGGAATAGAAGAAACAGTGTGAAACAAAATCTACAGCAAAGGTTGTATATGATAGCTTTCTATAAAGAGCAGCAGCATGACAGATCAATCATCAGTAGTCTGACATAACAAGGCCTCTGAAAGCTAATTTCTAATTGGTTGATGTAGTTTACTAAACACGATTGCACAGATAAAGGTCAGTGTTTTTTTGTTTAATTGTGTGATCCACCGATAGTTAGCAGTAATAGTCCTGGCATGATATTTTAAGATCTCTCCATACTACTTAGGCCCATATAAATCTTTGGTGATTTCCTCTCCATTTGGGAGATTGCAGAATAGGATGCAATGGATGGAAACATGCAAGAGCCAGACCACATTGTGGATATATTTACATGCACAGGGAGCAATTAAGTAACAAATAACGTTGACACGTTTCTCTTAAATGCTGGCGGCATTTCGGGCAGCAAAAGACTGAGTGTATGTGGGAAACACCGCGCTACTAAAACTATACAATGTGAAAAGCCGCTAACAAACAAAACAAACAAAGTCAAAAAACATGCAAATCTAAAAATTGTAGCGCTAATACATGCACGTGATATGAATGTATGTTACAACATTCTAAACGTGAACAATGTGGAATATAAAATGTGAATATTATTACTAGAAATGACACCAGTAATATCTAAAATAGAAATATAAAGTTCATGTGGGTGGTGGCACCAACAGATGAGTCCCTCAGATCGGCTCAAAGATAAAGGAACATAGATGAAGTGTCCCAGTGACGTGTCCCAGAGCGCCGGAAGTCCTGTATGGTAGCGGATAGAGAGTGTGGCGACGTGGGGGTTGAGGTTGGCTGAGCCACAGCAAAGGCGAGGAGACGGTTATCCCAGCCTGGAGGTGCTTCGTGTATCTGCGTACTCCCAGTGGCCTGCCTTGGAAGCTGTTTGGTTCCTGCTTGCGGTGGTCTCCTCCTGACCCATGGATGCAAGATATTCTACCTTTAAGCCTGTCTGATGCAGATGCCGTACGGTATCTACATCCAACACTTCTGGTAAGAGTATATACGCCTACAGTGACATCAGTCAAGCCTGTTTTTTCATCTATGTTCCTTTATCTTTGAGCCGATCTGAGGGACTCATCTGTTGGTGCCACCACCCACATGAACTTTATATTTCTATTTTAGATATTACTGGTGTCATTTCTAGTAATAATATTCACATTTTATGTTCCACATTGTTCACGTTTAGAATGTTGTAACATACATTCATATCACGTGCATGTATTAGCGCTACAATTTTTGGATTAGCAAAAGACTGAGAGCAGGTTCTCTATTTTTCCGACGGAAAAAGTTCCGATCGTCTGTGGCAACTCCGACGCGCAAAATTCCGACGCCTGCTCGGAAACAATTTGACGCATGCACGCAAGCATTGAACTTCCTTTTCTTGGCTCGCCGTAAGGTGTTGTACTTCACCGCGTTCTTGACGGTCGAAAGTTCAGAGAACTTTTGTGTGACCGTGTGTATGCAAGCCAATCTTGATCGGAATTCCGTCGGAAAAACCATCCAAGATTTTTCCGACGGAAAATCCGCTCGTGTGTCGCGGCATTAGAACACCTGCCCCCCCTCCCACGAACTGTTTTATGATGTGAAAAACTGAATTATTAAAAGCGCTGTGTAAAAGAAAAGTGTTAAGATCCTATAAGTTTTAATAAAGTAATGAGTTTTGATTTTGATGTTCACAATTCGCTCACAATCCAAACTGAAAAGCTTTAGGTTGTTACTAAACAAAGAGTTTAACAGGACAATTGATGAATGTAAAATCACTATCAACTTCACACATACCCAGGAACATCTCAATAGCTTGCACTGCTTCTCTATCATCCACGACCACAGAGATAACGTTGTATTTTCTTGCACACTCCAGAGCTCGGTCACATACTGTTTTTGCACCTAGGCACTTGGCAATGCTGTAGAAAAATGTAACAATACGTGATTTAATATTGCAATTTGGATGATCTCTTTCCACACTGCCAAAATAAATTTATCTTGAGTGGAAATGTATTAGATAAAATCAGCTAGAATAATATACTGTACACACCCTCACATACAAGGTTACTTACTACTAAGTCATTTTAATACCTCTATAGCAACAAGTCTCCCTGCCACCAGCTAGAATTCAATGAAAATAATTTTTCGTAGACTCAACTTGTGTCCATAATGTTGCTCACACGGATACTGCTTTGTGTTATGCTCTCCTCCCTCTTGTCTTCCCCTACCCTATCCCATATTTGTCTTTTACACTCATCTTTACATTAGTAACACAATCATGTTTGAAAAAAATAAATGATTAAAGTGCAGGGAGTAAAAAATGGCCCCTCTTCTTCTCGTCCATTCAGATAAGTCACAAGCTGCTTCCAACCTTCTCATGTGGAAGTGTGTGTGTGTAGAGACAGCTCTCACTTCACAAGTGTCACATTGTCACAGTTAATTGGCCAGTGCAATCTTAGGGAAAGCATATAGCGGTCAGGCACCAACTAAGTCTTAATAACCCTACTGAATTGCTGCTGTAGTGTGGGCTGTAATTACAGGTACTTTGAGGCCTTGTGACAGGCAGGCAGTCTTGTTTCTTACATCCCTATGAAACTATGTCCATTTGGTCAAAGCTATAAGGGTAGAAAAGGTAGTTTCAAATTGCTAATGCCACTCACAGAATAAAAAAAACATATTTATTAACTGTACATGTTTCAATCTACCACTACCTGCCATTATTGGCTAGAAAACTTGGCAAATTATATAAACAGCTTCATATTCCTGTCATTATATCTCAGTACATGGCTGCTTGCTTGTTATTTGGCATATAATAAATAGGAATTTTGATGATCACCTCTGATATCTGGGTCATCTTATTTCTTGCGATTTATATTTGTATACCAAGTGTGGTGGTAGGACCCTTTGCTACCTGGAGGATTGCTGGTTTGCCCCATATTTTGGAGAGAAAGGCACGCTGATTACACAGCTGTGTGCTGGGCTATTTAGTTTTGACCTGGCTATGGCTCAGTGTTCCACCCAACAGACAGGAAGTCTGTGCATGGGAGTCAGGTGGACTCCCATTCCTCTGAGAGGAGTCAGAGGCTGCATGGGGCAGCCAGAGTATGCATGTCTGCAGGAGGCTTGGTGACAGAGCAGCAAGGCGCTGATCAGGAGTGAGCTAGGTCAGTATGCCGTATGGGAGAAATGTAAGCCAGGAGGCTAAACTATTGAGAGTGCAAGATACAGTAATGGTAGTACCCCCTGCATGGGTACTGATGTCTTTGTGAACTTTTTTTTGTGCTTTTAAATAAAAGTGGGCTACCAGGCCCTTAAAAATACAGTTTTGTACTGGCGTACTCACTGGAAAACGCACCTACTGTTGCTAACCCCAATCTTACACAAGCTAGAATTACATTTTTAGGTTTTTAAAAGTTATTATTGTTGGAAAACAACAGCAATCTGCTTACATACTGTGACTGTGTATATGCATTATACCTATCTATCCAGTAGGTGGCGCTGCAATGTTATAGTGTGTTATGTATGGTAATGAAATGAGAGGAAGTGTTTGTCTTTCCTCATGGTGTTCTTGTATACTTCTGTTTCCTGTTCCATGATAAAGATAACCTCTGTGAAAGTAAAGTATTCTCTGCAAACAAGAAGCTTCCAGTGGACTATATCAATACTCTGCATAACAGGTTATGGGTCCCAGGCACTGGAAAGAATTCTACAGTGAGTCCGTGAGTACTGTGTACAAGTTACTGAAAGATGGCAAGTGGTTCAGATGTGAAGTTTGCAACTGCAAAGCTGAACAATGGCAATTACCAGCTGTTGAAGTTTAAGCTAGACATACTTCTGAACACGGACGATTTGGTGCAAGTGCTGAATACAGACAGACCCACAAACAGAGAGATGGAGGACTGGGACGGGAAGGATAGACAGGCAAAACTGACTATAATTTTTTTCCGATAGGAATTTTTTCCGTCGGAAAAATAAAGAACATGTTCTCTATTTAAGTCAGTCTGAATTTTCGATGTAAAAAGTCAGATGGGGCATACACACAGTCGGAATATACGATGAAAAGCTCCCATCTGACTTTTTCTGTCAGAAATTCCGACCGTGTGTATGCGGCATAAGGGTTACAGAATCCTACACACAAAGACTGACAGAGTGACAATAAGCAATAGTCTTTATTTTGATGAGAGCCCATCATCAGAAACACCAATCCCTGAAAGCTGTGTAGTGAATATGCCAAGCAAACTAGAAGAAAGGGTCGAACAAAGCGAACCTGTGCAGGAGTCAGAACAAGAGTTGGAACTCACAATGTCTAAATCAAGTTCCCCACCAGATCCTGCTGAACTTCCTGAAGTCAGAAGATCCACCCGGACTACAAAGGGGATGCCACCCCGCAAGCTATCATACACTGTCAAAACACACAGCATACTTGAACCAAGATCCTGGGAAGACAGAAAATCTACCAAAACTTGAAGCCAATGTAGCGGGCACACTTTGACAAGTGTGCGCGATATGTGGAAATTTTGTTTTTTCCCCTCAGAACAGTAATGGGGTTCTGAGGGTTAATTGTGCAGGTTAACTTTGGCATCAGTTTGGCTGGGCTGTACTATGGTTCTGGTCATGGGTGCAGTGAGGTACCCATGACAGGCCTAGAACCAGGCCTGGTTGGACGTCTTGGGTATCAATCTTCCCCGGAGCCAATCAGTGGGTGCGCCTGGCCCCGCTGTGTAATCTGGGGAAGGGTACTTAAGGTGCTGAAGTCACATGTTTGTAGTTCGGCCTCAGTCCTGTTTCCTGGTTCTGGACCGGGGTAGCCCCATGAGGGGTCCTAGGCCTGGGAGCGCTTGCCGTCCCGCAACATGGTCAGTTTGACTAGCCCCATAGACCCGCATGGTCTGGGGCAAGGATCCATCTGTTCCCGAGTCTCTGAGCCGGTTAGCTCGAGACCCAGTAACTGAAGAAGGATTCAAGGCGTCCCGGTGTGCTCTTATTATTGGAGGGGCACCACAGCTCATACAAGTGACCGGAGAGGACTCTTCGGAGGAGGGCCATTAAGCTGGCATCTCAGGAAGAGCCTGGAAGCTGAGTTGCATGGACACTAAAGAATCCACACTTCCACGGTACTGCCTGGAGACAGAGAAAGTTCCAGGTACTGGGGAAAGGTTCCTATTCACCTTCGGTTGCAAGTTTATTCTGTGTCAGAGACTTTTTGCAAGTTTCCGGATCACATTGTTGGCTGCCATACCTCTGGCTAGAGGTCTGTCCAGCACTGAAGTACCCAGCTGCGAGTGGCTACTCTCTGGGTTTGATTAGAGACATTCTGTGGATGTCAGCAGTTCAAGGTGCCTGAGTTTCTTCACCCTTGCCCTCTATTCATATCTGAGACTGTGTTATGTTGGATGTTACCACTGCAAGAATAAAAACCTTCAAAAGGACTTTTATTGTGTCAGCATCCAAAGTTGTTGGGTACTAACTCTGGGAACCCCGGGACATTCACCGTCAAGCCAAGAGGAGGTAACTGGTAAGCCCAAAAGTCAAGGCCACCCCTGTGCGGGTTATGGCCGCTACAGCAATAAATGGAGAAAGGCAGAAGAAAAATTAAATTCACTTCAAGAAAATAAAACCTGGACACTCACAGATCTCCCTCCTAACCGCAAAACTATAGGAAATAAGTGGAATTTCAAAGTAAAGTCACACGCAGAGGGAATATCTACAAATACAAACCCAAACTAGTTGCCAAGTGTTACTCCCAGAAATTCGGTGAAGATTACGATGAAACATTCGCTCCCGTCGTAAAACTCTCCACTATCAGAGCGCTTGTTAACATTGCAGCTGGGAAGGGCATGCAAGTCAAACACCTAGATATATTAACTGCTTTCCTAAATGGATACATTAAGGAAGACCTCTACATGGAGCAACCACCAGGGTTTGAGCAAGGAGACAACCTTGTGTGTAACCTTCAGAAGAGCATCTACGGTCTTAAACAATCTGCAAGGATGTGGAATGAGAAAGTAAATGAAGTGCTTACCAGAGAGGGATTCTCAAGAAGTAAAGCAGACCCCTGTCTCTACTCCAGAAATCAAGAAGACAGATGGATATACATCCTTATCTATGTTGATGACATTATAACCTGTTTTTAACAAGAAGTGGATTACAATCAGATTCACAAGCTAAAAGAAACTTTTGAAATCAAAGAGCTAGGGAACATTAGATAGTATCTGGGAATCCAAATAGAGAGAGAAGAAAATGGAAGTTATCTTCTCAACCAATCTCAGAAAATCTCCAAAATATTGGAACAATTCCATATGCAAGATACAAAAGAAGTGAAAACTCCTATGGAACCAGGCTATCAAAAGAACAATGAAGCAGAAAACTTGCTACCTAGCAACATCAGATCCAACACTGGTCAGATATGTGGATGCTGATTGGGCCGGGGACTGCAGAGACTGCAAATCCACAAGTGGATTCATCTTCCAGTATGGGAAAGGAACCATAAGTTGGTCTAGACTCTAGTCGAAAGCAGGTAACTGTCGCTCTATCTTCAACTGAAGCAGAGTACATTGCAGCAGCATATGCATGTCAAGAAGCAATATGATTCATCAACTTTTTGAGGACATTGGGATAGACATGTCAAAACCAATTCCCATTTTTGAAGACAACTAGGGATGTATAAAGCTCACGCAATCAGAGAGGGTTGACGTCAAGTATCACCTACTGAGGGACAATCAAGAGAAAGGTGTTATTGACATTCAATATTGCCTGTTAAAGGAGATGACTGCTGATGCACTCACCAAGCCTTTGTTGAAGGAACATTATAATTATACCCAGAAGAAGCTGAATGTAATTTAACAAAGCACATGCTGTTGAGAAGGGGGGTTGGAAGAACAAAAGCAATCTGCTTACATACTGTGACTGTGTATATGTATTATACCTATCTATCCAGCAGGTAACACTGCAGTGTTATAGTGTGTTATCTATGATAATGTAATGAGAGGAAGTGTTTGTCTTTCCTCACTGTGTTCTTGTACACTTCTGTTTCCTGTTCCATGATAAAGATATTCTCCATGAAAGTAAAGTATTTTCTGCAAACAAGAAGCTTTCAGTGCATTATATCAATACTCTGCATAACAATTATAACAATAATCCCCAAGTTCTCCCACCCCTACTGAGTAGAAACACTACCACAATAGTATGCTTTGCATGGAAAAGTACATCTATGCTCAGTGGGGAATTCAGTCTGGGGAATGTGGCTTGCAATTCTAGGTATGGCTATCCGTATTTGTTCAACGTCCCACTGGGCTAGTAACTGCATCAGGCACTATGGAGATATGGGTGAACTGTTCTCAGTTCTCCCTGATAAAGTCACATGCCGTGATGCAACGCATAGGGAGTCCCTGATATAGAGCGGACCGGAAGTGACATGAGAGGATTATACTGCTGAGCACTTTTTGTATCTTATATCCTAAACACGCATACGAGATTGGCGTTTTAAAGAGACCATCACTCCAAACTTGGAGGCACCATTTGGGGAGGATAAGCAGGCCTCCTGCCACCCGGACTGACCAGACCACTTCATGAAAATACTTATAAGGCGTATTTAAGCCTGATTTAAGGTGAGAGTTCTGTGAGAACATAGGTGATACACAGCAGTGGAAGAATACTACACTTTGGGACACTTTGAATGAACTGAATATTATCAACCAACGGAATTCACAGTTATATTTGAGCATTATCATTTGATTTATTTTTGCACTTTATATGTCATTTATTTGTGCTTGGTATTTTATATAATGGAGTTTATACACATACAATATTATTAAAGCATGCTGTATGGCCCATGGCTTTATATCTGATTTATGTATATAAACACACTGGTATCCCCTGGTAATTTAGTGGTGCTATTCCAGGCTGAGCAACTCCAACCCTCACTTACTGTAACCTATATGGGTGAACTATAACCCTATAAATTGAGTTATGGGTGTGAAAATTTAAGTCTTATGATCTACACTGCATGCTGGTTTTTGGTTGTGATGGTGGGATCCTATTGTGCAATTGACCGACATTCTAAATTGTGAAGTTATCAATATATTCTGCCTTTTCTGCCTATAAATTGTCCTTAGGTTGTTCTGTATGGTGGGTTAGATCTGACAAGGAGTTTTGCTATTTACCATATGTTACATGTGGAATTTTCAATAAAGTTTGACTTAAAAGAAAAAGTTAATATTACAACTTTTGTCATATTTGTTGGTTATAAAAAAAAAACAAAGGGTGGATGCAGGAATCCCTCACTTGAGTGAATGCAGGTATCTATTAATGTGTTCTTTATTCAGCCAGCTGGCTGAACAAAAAAAAACAAGCCGCGTGTACCCATCTTAAATACATCCCATCGAACACAACAGTATTTGTAAGTGGAGGAGCCCAGGTTTCAAGAGTGACATCTCTTAGTTACTCAGAAGGGTTAAAATGCTCTTTAATTCGCTTTTATTATTATCCTTATTTAAAATTCCAAGTTCATTTAAAAAAAATTAACACACATGCCTGGACATCTGGATAGGTGACATTATTGTGAGTTGTCAGGCATGTCCTCTAAAAGTCTTACCTAGTAATGTCAGGCAAAGTCACAGATTTCCCAGCTTCAAGGGCTGCATTCAGACAGTGTGCTCCCAATGTTTCCATGGCAATGATGGGCACTTCAGACCACCCAACCCTGGAAAGTCCTTCTATAATTCCAGAAAGGAGCCCTCCACCTCCTACTGAAACCACAAGAGCTCCCGGCTTTTGATTCCCCAGAGCTGCTTTCAATTCCAGCACCAGACTAGAGTGACCTTCCCTAAAGAAGGAAGAAAATATGTGTAGCAGTATTAAGAAAACAAAAATATAATCAATCTACAGGAAAACACGATTTGTTAAATTAAAAATAAATACAAAACACAAAGCCATATAAAACCTTATACTCAGATTACTGTATATCTGATTCTCTGACATGGCCCATTCCAGTAAGGTTGGCCATACATTATACAATTTTCTTATTCTATTTCCTTTAGATTTCCCTTCAACTATGTAGTGCAAGGGACTGCCCAATTGCATACAAATTGAAAGTGTTTAGGTTTGACCTTACATTATATGGTTTGGTAAATCTAATAAAGGAAAATAGTTTCATGTATGGCCAGCCTGGGTGCAAAACACTGTGCTCCTGGCCATTCTCTACCACTCTGTTCAATCTCATGACCTAAATCAATGGACTGTTGTGAAGGTCCCTTAACTCAAATCACTGCTACCTCTAGGCAGTGTAATGGAAATTTGTAAGTTCTGTATATAATTGTATTCTATTTTGTATGTATTGCACACTGCCCTCACTGTGCACACGGCACTAATAATGTTTTCAGTACATGTCTACATTCTTTTGAGTCCTGATTAGAATAAGCCTGCCTATGATACGCCCCTTGTTACCATAAATGAACAATTGTAATATTAATGTGATACCTACGTAATCATGTGTATAAAACCCCTGAATTGCATCATAATAAAGGAGAACGGTTATTTGGAAAGATGCTGAGCGTATCTTTTGTGTCTGTTCCCTACTGCAGTAGTTATTAATAATTTGGAACCACTAATCAATATGAGGATAGGAGTTGCCTATCTATAAATTTCCAGGACAGGTGGCGAGCCAGCCAGGAGGGGTTAAAAGGTGACCCTGAGTATCCGAAACGAGGAGCTTGAGACGATCCGGAATTTCTGATAATCAGCCGGCTGAGGTAAGCCTTTTGCTTACATTTGAGTTATCAGACTTCCTTGATCGGTAAGGCATTTTCGGGACAAAGGTACCTATCTTACTCCCCTTAATCGAACTGTATTGATTAGTGGTTATATGTTATGTTATCACTGTCTACTGTCCATCGGAGTGTTATAGATAAGAAAGGGAAGAATAGTGCTGTTCACAGGTATATGTAGTACATCTGCTAGAAAAAGTAGTTTAGAGGCAAGAGGGTATAGGCACACGTAGAGAAGACTGGCCAGTCATCATGGGCATTAAATTAAGTAAGAGAATGAAGGGTAAGAGACCCTCAAAAATGCCCAGCGCAAGAGGAGCGCTATATATGAACCGAAGGTGCGGTTCTGCCTATACTGAGCCCCTAGATTAATGGTTAAAGTGGACATGGATCCACAATGGGTAACTGGGTTACCACCGAAGTCCACAGGGACTAAGAATCATGCACAGTACACAGCTAGAGAAACAGCTATGTGAGCAGGATGGATGAAGGGTGACAATTAACACTAGACAGAAAGGGACATTTTCATGTTAAGTTGTGGGATTCATTTGGGGTTAGGCACTACAACTAGTAAAGTCAAGAAATAGAGACATGAGAGTTAAAACAGAATATTTTATATGTTGTCAGAGAGGGAAGATTGGATGAGCACTATGGCTGCCCGTCTGATCATAGAAGGTACAGTATGTGAAGTATGGTATTACAATACATTGGATGCAAAGGATATCAGAACAAAATAAGGAAAGCAGAAATTTATCAAGGAAGTATTTAAAAGAGTTAAAAGAATGTGAGAGAATGATATGCATGTGTTGTGTACAAATGGGAAAAATGTAAGCGATTTTAGAGAGATATTTGTGTATGTGTGTGAATGCTGGAACCTTTAGTTCTTTCGCTTGTGTGTGTCATGTACGCAGATGTGACCCCCTCCTTTGTGCTCTCCTGAAAGAATGTAGCTGGGATGAGAGGTTGGTGATAAGCTGGAAGGACACCATGCCAATTTCAGTTTTTTAGACAAAACATTTATAACTTTATGTGCCGGGTTAACGAATCTAATGATAAACAATGTGATCACAATTATTTTTGAATCTGTTTTCCAAACATGGTAAAATGAAGGTTACATTTAACCGTGTATTACACAAATTGAATATCCTTTGATAGTGGAAACAGTGCATTTAATAGGGAATTAAGTAAAATTAAGTAATATGTTCCCCTTTAAGGAACGTTATCTGTTGATATACATTAGGGTGTGATATTGAAATTATCATTTGAGTATTAATTTCTAATTGGAGTTTAACAATTTTATTAATAATATAGATATATTATTGATACTGGTTTAGACAACCTTTGATTGGAAATGAAATCCAGGTTAATGAGGAATTTATAAAAATGGTATTAGTTTAGTTTAAGATAACAATTTTGTAATTTTACATTTATTGAGTGGAAAGAAAAAAGATTAAGATGAGGTTGTTAATTGGAATATAGCTGCCATAATGTTTAACAAAGCCAAGATGGATGGGATACATAAGAAGTTTTTCTACAAAAATTAAATCTTAAAGTCTGATAATAAATTGATGTGCGGTCCATGATGTGAGAGTAATAATAAATAAAATGTAAATATGACAGACCCATCACATCAAGTCCACACACCCTGTTAGGATAGATCCCACCTGCAGCCAGTTGTTTTATAGTTTTTGATGTGGCTGAGCGCTTTGTTTGTTTTTATTTATTTTTATTTTTGAATCCAAAGCAGAATGTGTGGATTGTGATATGATGTGCCCCTTTTCTTTGTAAGTACAGTGGGTATAAGCAGAAGAATATTTTGGATTTATGGACATCTCTCCATGACCTCCATAATCATTTATTATAATATTGCCAGGAAAAAGTTGTCTTTTTGAAACATGAAACTGGAGTTCTTACACAAACAGCATGATAGAAAACAAGCCATTGTAATATAGTTATGCAAGCTGGACCCAGTAATGAAGGGTTCACCCCGATATATCAGAGCTGTACCTTTATGCAAAGGTGCTATTAGACAAAGTTAGACATTATTTTGGTCAAATATTTAATTTTTAATGGTCCGACATTCTGCGCAGCTAATATACAGCTAACTAAATGTTTGTCTAATGAAAGGTTTAAAATATGAGTTTGTTTATGTACAAATCTAACAATGAAAAATGTGTACATTTTAATCCAGCCACCTTATTGCCCCTATTGGAGGAGGCTGTAGATGGGGGAGACCACATGTGTTAAATTGATGACGTAGGAATCAGCTGCTGTGAGCCCAGTGCAGGACACACTCCCTGAAGACCCAGATATTTATTTTTTTGTAAAGTTATTCCCGGTTTTATACTGAGTATGCAGTTTATCACCCAGAAGGATACTCTGTATATAGAGTCATTGGATCCTTTTTCCCCAGCTCAAGAAGCAGAGCTCCATGTTTTAGCAAAGCCTGTGAGCTATAAAAAGAGTGTATATTTATATAGATAGTAGAGATTAGAGAGCTTTTGGTTCCATTTGAAGGGCCAGAAGTTTGTTTTTACTTCGGCAGGTAAACCAATCAAGCATGCTAAGTTAATTTGATCGGCTGTTTTCAGCCTTCCCGGTTCTTGCTGAGGTAGCCATACTAACATTAAAACTCACACATGGAAGCAGACCGACTAAGGATGCTGCATTTACAGCCCCTGGACACTTGCTGGGTCTGTGCAACTCACAGATTCCACCCTAGTTCTGGCCCAGTATAGCTGGGATTAATAATCAACTTTAAGGACCCCAGAACGAGAAGAACAAGTGGTCCACAGTGGGCAACTTCTTATGAAACAGGACATTGGAAAAGGTGATCATTTATGTCTGCCAGCCACTCTTTTCCCTCCAGCTTGACACATGGACCGTGTCATCAGTCACAAGCAGTTATGGCTGCCTTAGTAAATGAGCGTGGGATAGAGCCAGGGTTCACCACAGTTGTTTTTATAACATACCACTTCTTGTTTTACCTGTTACCAAAGGTGTTACCAAAAGCTGAACATCCCTTCCAGAGATTACAAAAAGATATATCCAGATGCCCAAGTCAGGATCTTATGAGTATGTATTTTGTCTGTATGGACATGTTTTTTTTGGATGTCCAGTGGCCAATGCTACTGCAAAGGCCACAGTAAAAAGTGTTATCAGAAGTAGTTTGTAAGTACAGAGTAACAGAGGAAATCATTTTTTATAGGAGAGTCCTTACTAGAAGTTTTGAGGTTTTATTTTTACACTCCCTACTGTCTACAATGTAGCGGACAAAGTAGAGTAAGAAACTTTTGCCTGAGTGTTTTCTTATAATTTATCAGGCCCCTAGGGGGATGATGGACTCTCTCCCTATGGGATTTGGTTTGGGAGTGTGTTACTCACTTGCTTATATTTTGTCTCAGCAGCTGAAGTCCTCCATTCGGATCTCACAGAGAATGTTGCTGATCTTTTAAGGTTTTTGACAAACTAATTTATGTGTTTTCTCCCCAATTCCAGATCCTAAAAGTTTGGAAGGATCTAAAACTAAAGCCAGGTGACTTATGGATTGTTAAGAGACATTTATATATAAGGAAATGTTTGGAGACTCAATACAGAATCTATTTCATGTACAGTTTTGCAAAACTTGAAGGAAAATCACCTGGATCCACACCAGACACTGCAAAAATGACTAATTTAAAGAAATCTTTGTGTTTGATTTGTTTCCCTCTTGCAATCACAGTCAAGGATACTTTATTGATTCAATTACTTTAATTGTAAGGTATATATATTTGAAAAGTAGTTTAGCCATGTTGAAGTCATATTTGTCTTTTGTACCTCTTCCATTTTATGTAGAATTGTCTGTGTTTACATATGCTGATAAGTCAGCATACCAACAATTAAGCTAGAAGGCCATTCTGGCCACAGGACTGTACAGCCAGTACTCTGTAAATATGTCTTATCAATCATTTGTTTTTCACAATGAAAAGTCATTTTGTAATGAAAAAAGCTGCTCAGCTATTATTTTCTCCACAATGGAGTTTTTGCCTCTTTGGCCAGGACTACCTCCACCTAAGTGTGTGGAGGTTCCAGGTTAAAGGTGATAGCAGGTATGGTTAGTGATCAAAATATTGATCAAAAGAGAGGAGACTGTAATGGAAATTTGTAAGTTCTGTATATAATTGTATTCTATTTTGTATGTATTGCACACTGCCCTCACTGTGCACACGGCACTAATAATGTTTTCAGTACATGTCTACATTCTTTTGAGTCCTGATTAGAATAAGCCTGCCTATGATACGCCCCTTGTTACCATAAATGAACAATTGTAATATTAATGTGATACCTACGTAATCATGTGTATAAAACCCCTGAATTGCGTCATAATAAAGGAGAACGGATATTTGGAAAGATGCTGAGCGTATCTTTTGTGTCTGTTCCCTACTGCAGTAGTTATTAATAATTTGGAACCACTAATCAATATGAGGATAGGAGTTGCCTATCTATAAATTTCCAGGACAGCAGATTGGCTGCAATGTCCACCATGTGTACACCATGATTCCATAGCCTTGCCTAGCCCAACACAACTCTAAACAACACAAAAACAGGTCCTTAAAGGTAAATATGACCCATATTGTAGGGATCACCTCACACAGCAAGGGTTAATGCTTGTTTTTTCTAGGGCACCATTAAAAGCAGTTTTACTTAGCTTTTCCCTTGCTCTCCCAGCAACCAGTGCTCTCCTCTTCTCTTCAGCGCTTAGGGTTGTGAGCATGCCCTTGACAACCTCAACATACAATGTAGGGTTGCTATTTCATTGCACAGAGAGGATGAAGACTATGGGAGCAAGGAATAAAGTAAGTAACATGCTTTTTGATAGTACCTTAGACAAAAATGAGTACTTAACCCCATTTAGTGTGGGGAAAGACCCACTGCAAGGATAGTTTTGAATGTTTCTTGGAGTTTAGCATCAAATAAGTTCTTACTTAATACCTGATGTTAATACCTTTTGTTGCTTTTTGTTGTTCAATGTCAAATAAATGTAATTAGATAGGTAGAGAGTTGCTCGGGAGAGGGGTGTTTTGTACCAGCTGAAGTGGCTCAAGATTGGAGGGTCTGTTAGGCCCCTTTCACACTGGGGCGTTTTTCAGGCGCTACAGCGCTAAAAATAGCACCTGTACAGCGCCTGAAAAAATCCGGCCCCATTCACTCCAGTGTGAAAGCCGGAGGGCTCTCACACTTGAGCGGTGCGCTAGCAGGGCGGTCAAAAAAGTCCTGCTAGCAGCATCTTTGGAGCGATGAAGGAGCGGTGTATTCACCGCTCCTATACCGCTCTTACCCATTGAAATCAATGGGCAACACTGCGTCGGCGCTTTGCGGGGGGTTTTAACCCCTTTTTGGCCACTAGCGGGGGTTAAAACCGCACCGCTAGCGGCCGAATACCGCGGCTAAAACGACGGTAAAGCAGCGCTAAATATATCGCTGCTTTACCGCCGACGCCGCTCCCGCAACAGTGTGAAAGGGGCCTTATAAGCTCTGTCTAGCACAGAAGAGACCATGACAGTCACCCCGTGACACAATTGCACAGAAAAACTAGTTGTGTAGCTAATTTTGCACTAAATAGTTTATTTTATATTGTATAAAAAATAAGTTAAATTGTCACTAAACCCACAGCATACAAATATATCAATGAATGCTGTATTACATGCTGTTCATTCTGACTCAGTCACTATCAGATTCCTTTTTTGTATTCTGCAAAAAGAACTGGTTGATCTTGCTGCTCTCTATCTTCACCTTCTGTTCACGTCCCCAATTTAGCTAGAGCAGGTGTATCAAACTGGTAGCCCTCCAGTTGTTGCGAAACTACAAGTGCCATGAGGCATTGCAAGGCTGACAGTTACAAGCATGACTCCCACAGGCAGAGGCATGATGGGACTTGTAGTTTCGCAACAGCTGGAGGGCCACCAGTTTGAGACCCCTGAGCTGGAGGTATTGCAGCTTTTGTGGCAACTCTGTACATGTTCAGTTTTCAGTGAGTTTCTATGTTGAGCATTTCCTCCATCTCACCTCTGAACAGCCCATGTGACTATAAAGTCACACATGTGGGTGTATACACAGTGGTAAATGACAGCCCACTCCCTCCTTCTTCATGCCCACTAACCAGCCAAACACAATGGGGGCAGAATATTGCATGTAGATTGATGGTGGCTTTACCTCCTTCTTATTCTAAGACACAGCCTGAAGGGGCGTGGCACAGCCTGTGACTGGCAAAAATCCACCCACGCCATGTTATTCTCCACAAAATAATAAAGATTTGATTTCAAATATATATTTGTTTGCCGTCTTAAAACAGTTTATTGATATTATTTATTTATTTTTGCTCAGTATTCCAAAGGCTTTTTTTTTTAACAGTTGACCAGCAGCAGAAGACTAGAAGCCCCTCCTGCTTATGTTTGCTTGCAGACAGCCTGGGAAAGAGCTGGGTCATGTGACAGCTGTATATCAACTAGGAAAAGGGTACTTAGCATTTTATTAAAATAATTACAGAGCCATCATCACCATACAGAAATAGAAGGGACAATATAAATTAAACAGTGTGTGTTTTGTATCACGTTAATGCTGTTAACAAAATTACTCTCTGAAAAATAGGAATATAAAGATTATGAACCTAAGGGCTAAAAGAAAAATAAATGTTATGTTTTAACATTCATCAAGCAATGCTCCCATCTTTGTGGGCTACGTTTGTGTAATGTTCTCATGTGTGCAGTGGAGCAAGTGCATGAACACTTGGGTATGTTCACACGATCAAGCAATGGATTATGGCCAGCTATTTAAATCCATGTCCCCTGTTTATGTTGTCAGTCGTGCTAAGTCCATTGTGGAGGAAACAACTTACTGTATAAATGTCCAGATGCACCTAGAGGAACGCTTTAAATATTTTTCAGGTTTTGGGGAACACCTGCTAAAAATAATTATTCTTGTGTTTTTAGAAACCTTAGTGCAATCACTAAAATGTAGAATGTTTTAAATAAAAGAATAAATAGTGTATTTGACACCCTGGATAGAGGATTTTTATACACCCCCTTTGTACAGAAGATTTTTAGTAATAGTCTTGAAATTAAATGATTAGTAAAAATTGTTGTGTTCCCCAACATTGGGGGTCAATGGGGTGCCCCCATGCATTGTTGGTCAATGAAGGTAGGAGATCAGTTCGCCATTGCTCAGTGCTCTAGGGCAGTGTTTCTCAACTCCAGTCCTCAAGGCACCCCAACAGGTCATGTTTTCAGGATTTCCATTATTTTGCACAGGTGATTTGATCAGTTTCACTGCCTTAGTAATTACCACAGCTGTTTCATCTGAGCGAAATCCTGAAAACATGACCTGTTGGGGTGCCTTGAGGACTGGAGTTGAGAAATACTGCTCTGGGTCTAAAGCCCTGGTTGAAAAAGGCTGATCTAAATTGTGAATGAGACTTCTAAGAAGATATACACTACTTTCTCAGTGATATTGTAAATAATTCGACTGTAGTTAATAACATAATGCCTAATATCTAACATACTCCAATTTTGGACAAAGGTTACATTTTCAGAGACATACTGATAAGTTTTCACCAGTGATCATGGGAAACATTTATCAAAATGGAAGCAGAAAGAGTCTAAAGCAGCTGTGCATGGCAACCAATTCGCATCTATCGTCAGATTGTTACAATAAAGCTTTGGAAATGAAATATAGAACTTAATTAGTTGCCATGCACAGATGCTCTAGATTCGGACTACCCAGTTTTTGTATACTGCCCCATATGAGTCTTGAAAATATGCAGGTTTTGATACCGCAGTAATTGCAGATACAAAACTTCCTCTTGGCTATTTGGCAGTTTTGAATTTAGCACAAACACATGCTGTGCTGCATCAATGCACAGGAATCTTAATTAATACAACAATGCAACAGGTGCGCGTGTATCATTTAATACAACAGCTGATACAGGGACTCTGACAGCAATCATCTAATTGATTAATGCCTAATGGTGTGTGTCATTAATAAGCTACAGTCACTGCTGGCCTCTAAGGCAGCTGATAAGTGGTGTCCCATCCCCAGATACTCACCAAAGCAGAGGATGGTTAAATGGAGAGATGTACACAGAACCTGGAGCCTCAGCCAAGCGGTGAGCATGGGCATCTGCATCATCCCAAACCTATGGCAAATGTTTATTATTATTATTACACAGGATTTATATAGCGCGACCAGTTTGCGCAGCACTTTACAACATGAGGGCAGACAGTACAGTTACAATACAATTCAATACAGGAGGGATCAGAGGACCCTGCTCGTTAGAGCTTACAATCTAGAAAGGAGGGTTAAGTTATTAGCTATAACACAATACCTATAAATATCAACCAAACATGTCAATTTCTACAATGCAGTTTAGAAAGTCAGTGGTATGAATAGCTATCTGCCAACTAAACTGTTATGTCAAAGAAAAGGATTACAATTTTAGTGTGTGAGGTGGTGAAAAGGAACTTTGTACACTAGTAGTTTTTGTGTTGTGGCAATTATTATCCCCCTATGACATTACATCACTTCAGCCCTTCTGGCAATAATATGTGGTACTGAATGTACAGTGAAGTATTTGATATAAAGAACAAGTAAAAAGAATAAAGTATAAAGAACAAGTATTTGATACACTGCCAATTTTGCAGGTTTTCCTACTTACAAAGCATGTAGAGACCTGTCATTTTTATCATAGGTACTCTTCAACTGTGAGAGACTGAATCTAAAACAAAAATGCAGAAAATCACATTGTATGATTTTTAAGTAATTAATTTGCATTTTATCGCATGACATAAGTATTTGATACATCAGAAAAGCGGAACTTAATATTTGGTACAGAAACCTTTGTTTGCAATTACAGAGATCATATGTTTCCTGTAGTTCTTGACCAGGTTTGCACACACTGCAGCAGGGATTTTGGCCCACTCCTCCATACAGACTTTCTCCAGATCCTTCAGGTTTCGGGGCTGTCGCTGGGCAATACGGACTTTCCGCTCCCTCCAAAGATTTTCTATTGTATTCAGGTCTGGAGACTGGCTAGGCCACTCCAGGACCTTGAATTGCTTCTTACGGAGCCACTCCTTAGTTGCCCTGGCTGTGTGTTTCGGGTCGTTGTCATGCTGGAAAACCCAGCCATGACCCATCTTCAATGCTCTTACTGAGGGAAGGAGGTTGTTGGCCAAGATCTCGCAATACATGGCCCTGAATACGGTGCAGTCGTCCTGTCTCCTTTGCAGAAAAGCAGCCCCAAAGAATGATGTTTACACCTCCATGCTTTACTGTTGGGATGATGTTCTTGCGGTTGTACTCATCCTTCTTCTTCCTCCAAACACTGCGTGTGGAGTTTAGACCAAAAAAGCTCTATTTTTGTCTCATCAGACCACACGACCTTCTCCCATTTCTCCTCTGGATCATCCAGATGGTCATTGGCAAACTTCAGATGGGCCTGGACATGCGCTGGCTTGAGCAGGGAGACCTTGCGTGTGCTGCAGGATTTTAATCCATGATGGGCGTAGTGTGTTACTAATGGTTTTCTTTGAGACTGTGGTAACAGCTCTCTTCAGGTCATTGACCAGGTCCTGCCGTGTAGTTCTGGGCTAATCCCTCACCTTCCTCATGATCATTGATGCCCCACGAGGTGAGATCTTGCATGGAGCCCCAGACGGAGGGAGATTGACCGTCATCTTGAACTTCTTCTATTTTTTAATAATTGCGCCAACAGTTGTTGCCTTCTCACCAAGCTGCTTGCCTATTGTCCTGTAGCCCATCCCAGCCTTGTGCAGGTCTACAATTTTATCCCTGATGTCCTTACACAGCTCTCTGGTCTTGGCCATTGTGGAGAGGTTGGAGTCTGATTGAGTGTGTGGACAGGTGTCTTTTATACAGGTAACGAGTTCAAACACTGGTTGGTAGGTGATCAAATACTTATGTCATGCAATAAAATGCAAATAAATTATTTAAAAATCATACAATGTGATTTGTTCTGTCTCTCACAGTTGAAGAGTACCTATGATAAAAATGACAGACCTCCTACATGCTTTGTAAGTAGGAAAACCTGCAAAATCGGCAATGTATCAAATACTTGTTCTCCCCACTGTATATTGTTATATTATTATATGTATGGTTATCAATTCAATTACTTAATTTCCATTTTTAGTGCCATCTTTAGAACAAATTTTAGCCCCGTAATAAGAGGTAACTCTATAACAGGTGTCTCCAAACTAAAGCCCATCAGCCACATTTGGCACGCTACAAGATTTTATCCAGCCCGCAGCTAGGGTCAGTGGGGTATCCTTAATGTGCTTGAAGGATTAAAGTAAGTCGAGACTGGAGGATTGGCCCTTCCCAATTGCTATAAGTGCTTTATTGCCTCCCATTTGGTGATGCTCGGTGGTGGCTGTGCCCCGATTTGACCAACTCCTCTACCATATTGGAGGTGGCAGTGGTGGGCTCTTTGGAGGCCCTCCAGAACCTTCTCCTCCATGGCCCTGTGACCCTTCACCTCTGACTCTTTCCATTATTACTACTCTAAAGATGTGGAAAGTGGGTCTAGACCATGAAGGTTTTCCATGAGCTGGTGTTTCCCGAATGCCCAATGTGGCTAAACCCGATTTTACCCCATTTCTTTTAACTGACTGATGCACAGGCTTGGACCAAATACAATATTAAAGTGCAAATTGATGCTAATCGCTCTATAAAACCTTTAGCAGCTCTTACCTTGGAATATAATATCCCTGCTTCCTTCTTCTTTAAACACTTACCATTGTGTCCCATGCTTTCAACAGTCAGTTCCTAATCAGAGGATCACTAATGATGACGCAATCTGATTTGGAGCATCTCCTTCGGGTAGATTATTCAGAAAAGCCCACCTCTGTGCTATATAGTCACCTCCTTTTGATTTCCCTTCCTGACCTTTCTACCCTAAGACAGTGATGATTGCGGGACATCCCTGATTTAGATAACAGAGACTGGGAAGACATGTGGCATCACACCTTTCATCATCTGGTCTCCCTATGAGACAGGCTCATCCAATTCAAAATTCTTCATAGAGCCTATTTTACCCCTTATAGACTACATAAACTGCATTCCTCAGTTTCCCAGGAGTGTTAGCGGTTTAATCATTCTTCCAGGGATTTCTCCCACATATTCTGGGAGTGTCCTGTAATTGTCCATTACTGGGGGGAGGCGGTCTCCATTATTAACAAAGTAGCACATACCTCCTTCATGCAATCTATGACATTTTGTTTGTTGGGCCTGGTGGAGGACCTGTCCCCATCATAGCTGAAAGGATTATGATTAGCCTTCTACTATTCTCTGCTAGGAAGGCTATTGCTATGTCCTGAAAGAAGGTAACCCTTTCTTCCCTGTCCTTCTGGAAACAGTTGGTTAATGTTAATTTACCCTACATAAACAGAGGGTGTTCAGAAAAATATGATAGGGTTTGGGTTCTACAGTCTTTTTTTTTGATGGTGTATAAAGTCTACTGCTAGCTCCCTCTCCTTTGCTCTCCCGTCCCCTTTGATTTTGCAGTAGTGTCCTTTCCTATTAGGGTCGGGGCATCTGATTGAACGGTGTTACTTTATCCAGTTATTATCCTTGCTTTCTGCATGAGCCACACCAAACGTTTTTTGATGCACCTTTTTATTTCCACATGAGTGGTGATCTGTTATGTTGGCCCCTGCGTGGGATGGTATGCTAGTTGTTTGTGTTCAATATGTGTTTTGTGTTTTTGTACTTTTGTACCTTGTAAAAGAATAATAATTAAAAAAAAAAAGTAAGCAGAGACTGCATATGGTCTCTACTTCTGATGTAATGGAGGACTCTGATGGGGACCCTATTGTAAGCAGGGAATTACATGGGGACCCTGATCTAAGGGTGGACTCCGATGGGTACCCTTATGTAAGGGGGAATTTTGATGGGAACCGTGATGTAAGGAAGGACTCTGATGGTGTCTCTGATGTAAGGGAAACTCAGATAGGGACCCAGATGTAAGAGGTCCCTGATGGGTCTTTCTTTAGCCAATGAATATTTATAAATATACAATGTGGCCCTCATACTGAAAAGTTTGGAGACCCCTGCACTATAACATACATTTGATGTGATGTCACTGCCATCAAAGTGAGAATTTCTCTTTTAAGAGGCACAAACCTAATTTGTAGAATACACATTCTAGTACTGTCACCCAGTTTATTACCTTGCCTGTTACCACCACTTCAGCTCCCAGATCCTTAAGTCTTTGGATGACAAGCTTCAGAGTCTGTTCAGGCACAACAATTGTGGCAGGCAGCCCCAGTTTATTACAGGCATATGCAGCTGCCAGTCCAGCATTCCCTCCTGCGTGAGAGGAAAATGGTAGCATTTAGGCAGAAACTATTGAGGGAAATTCGAGTTCTGAAGACAGGCCAGATAAGAGAAATGAAAGGCTCATACTAAAAGACAGAAGTTGGGAATAAGCAATGTGACCTTGAAAATCCAGAAAATGTTGCAAAGAAGATATAGCGGATTAAATATTTGCAGTAAAGACAGGATTTAGGTACCTGAGGAGCAGACAAATTTCTTACATCCCTCCTTGGCTAGCTGCGGAAAAGAAAAAGCAAGATTTTTAAATGACACAATATAGCCCTATGCCCAGTATAGTGAGTAAACATGTTCTGTTTGTGCTCGACTTAATAAAATACTACAAAGCATAAAAAACTGGTAAAGTATTATAATTTCCTGCAAACTGGCCGCAATATTGTCCACATTTTGTCATGTTACAACCAAAAATGTAAATGTATTTATTGGGATTTTATGTGATAGGCCAACACAGAGTGGCATATAATTGTGAAGCGGAAGATAAATGATAAATGGTTTTCAATTTTCTTTAATAAATACATATCTAAAACCTGTGGTGTGCATTTGTATTCAGCTCCTTTTACTCTGATACTCCTAACTAAAATCTAGTGGAACCAATTGCCTTCAGAAGTCACCTAATTAGTAAATAGAGTCCACCTGTGTGTAATTTAATCTTAGTATAAATACAGCTATTCTGTGAAGCCCTCAGAGGTTTGTTAGAGAACCTTAGTGGAGAAACAGCATCATGAAGGCCAAGGAACACACCAGATGGGTCAGGGATAAAGTTGTGGAGACGTTTAAAGCAGGGTTAGGTTATAAAAAAATATCCCAATCTTTAAACATCTCATGGAGCACTGTTCAATCCATCATCCGAAAATGCAAAGAGTATGGCCGCTCCCAACAACAGTGTGAACCCAGCCTTAACGGCTATAGCCACCGGAAGTAGTCACATGAAAAAAAATCCAACAGGCTGGTTGTTTGTATGTATTTATGTATGTCCGGCTTTAGTCAAGATTCAAGCGTAAGTTTAGTTAAAAAAAAATAGACAGCAGAAGGGACATGACTTACTATTAATGCGATGTGTGCCTTGTGCTGCTGGCTCCTGCTTTAGTTGAAGTCATCCTGCTCACACCAACCCCGCCACCATAATCTTCCGGTTCAGAAGGGGTTGATAGAGCAAAGGGACCTGTCATATGTGTACCACCTACTCCTGAAGGAACCACTTGTTGTGCTGGGTCCCCTGTTCTTGTGCTCACCACTCTGTGAACAGTGCCACACCTGGCTGGGCAGAGAATGTTTACTGCAGGTACCTGTATATATACCCCAAAGGCTCAAGTTGCATAGACACCAGAAATGACACAGCAACTTGTTAAGGAACAGTAATAGTATTTTGCAACAGGGCAAACAAGAAATATACTGTAATGATTAAACAGTAAAAGCATTATACTGCAATGGTTAAAGCATAGCTCCCAACTGTCCCTGATTTCGAGTGACTGTCCCTGATTGGGAAAAATGTCCCTCTGTCCTTCTTTCCTCCTCATGTGTCCCTCATTTTGGTCTGATCTATATAGCTGTAAATAAAATGCACTTTTTATCTATCAAAAAGTGTTTTCCTGCGCTAAACCTTTCATCTGATTTCTAAATTCCAAAAGCCAATATAAAGGAATAGTAGTGGCAAAAAAATCACTTTTACCAATCTTGTTATTTTGTACAATTCTCCTTTAAGGGGGCGTGGCAAGGGGTGTGTCCTATGCCTGCATACTTTTGCTGATAGGTGTCCCTCATTCCCATCTCAAAAAGTTGGGAGGTATGTTAAAATGGTTGTAAAAGGAAGACATTTTTTATCCTAATGCGTTCCTTGCATTAAGGTAAAAAATGTCCCAGTAGTTAAACCATCCTATCTCGCAGCACCAGTCTCTGTTTCTCTCCCCTCCGGACACAGAAGCAGTAGTGGGAGCTATTGGCTGTGAAGAGGAACTCACACAGCAGGGCTGGGGAGTCACGGGAGTCACACCAAAACGAGGGGTTGAGAGCGCCGGGCCACTTGTCCTCATGGAGCCCAAAGCTGAGCTGCTCCTTGAGCCCACGCCACTCACCCAATCTCTCCGGGGTCGGCCACCTGTTAAGTCTGAGGCCGCTCGGCTGCCAGTTAAATCTGTGGCTGGCAGCCCAATAAGTTCACAGTCAC
Organism: Lithobates sylvaticus; assembly: GCA_028564925.1. Taxonomy (NCBI): domain Eukaryota; kingdom Metazoa; phylum Chordata; class Amphibia; order Anura; family Ranidae; genus Lithobates; species Lithobates sylvaticus. The sequence goes on along the minus strand of CM053026.1, from coordinate 254,633,443 downwards.
CTGTCAGGGAGGAGCTGGAGGAGGTCTCCCTTGTGTGAGCTGTGACTCACAGCCTGTGGGGAGACCCCATCTCCTGATCTTGGGAAAGGTGTCACAGTGACACAGACTGCTGCTGCTGCTTCTGACTGACACGTGAAGGGAGTCAGAGAGAAAGTGCCACTGATTATAATATAAATGCCCCCCAAGATAAGAACAGAAAATGGAGGGACCGGGGATGATGATGGTGATGAAGGCTTCCATAGGAGGATCATACCTTATCACTGATGTGTGACCCCTCTATCTGGCTGCATCTTCTCCCCTCCTCTGTCCACCTGGCTCCGTCCTCCCCTCCACGTGGCTGCATCCCCCCTCTCCTCTGTCCACCTGGCTCTGTCCTCCCCTCCACCTCGCTGCATCCCCTTCTCTCCTCTGTCCACCTGGCTCCATCCTCCCCTCCCCTTGGCTGCATCCCCCCTCTTCTCTGTCCACCTGGCTCCGTCTTCCATTCCACCTAGCTGCATCCCCTCCTCTGTCCACTTGGCTGCATCTTCCCCTCCACCTCGCTGCCACCCCTCCTCTGTCTACCTGGCTCCATCCTTCCCTCAGCTGCATCCCCCCTCTTCTCTGTCCACCTGGCTCCGTCTTCCATTCCACCTAGCTGCATCCCCTCCTCTGTCCACCTGGCTGCATCTTCCCCTCCACCTCGCTGCCTCCCCTCCTCTCCTCTGTCTACCTGGCTCCATCCTCCCCTCCACCTGGCTGCATCCCCCCTCTTCTCTGTCCACCTGGCTCCATCCTCTGCTCCACCTAGCTGCATCCCCTTCTCTGTCCACCTGGCTGCATCCTCACCTCTACCTGGCTGCGTCCCTTCCTCTGCTCTGTCCACCTGGCTCCATCCTCCCCTCCACTTGGCTGCATCTCACCTCTTCTCTGTCCACCTGGCTCTGTCCTCCCCTCCATCTCGCTGCATCCCCCCTCTCCTCTGTCCACCTAGCTCCATCCTCACCTCCACCTCACTGCATCCCCTCCTCTCCTCAGTCCACCTGGTTCAGTCCTCACCTCCACCTGGATGCATTCCCTCTCTCCTCTGTCCACCTGGCTCCCCCCCTGCCTTGGGTGGCCACACTAGGAAAGTTTGTCGAGCCAAGTGCTAGATGTTTTTGTTTTATTTAACCATGCCCCTTTATTCCCTTCTCACTGTTAACACAATATAGCCACACCCACTGTCCACTATGCGTGCCTCATTGCTGCCCTCCTTGGGGAACCCAAAGGTGTTCCATGTCTTTCACAATCCTATAGTGTATACTACAAAAAAAATGATAAAAGAAACGCAAAACATGATGTCGACGCTCAGTGGTATCTGCCTGTAAAAACCCAGCAGAGGAAGACAGAATCTTTTATGCGATGTGCATAGCCAGATTCTGTTTTCTATTTTCTTATGAAGCAGGCTAAATATAACTAAAAGGCATCAAGAAAATGGTAGTTGTTATTAATTATAATTAGTTTATTTTCTTAAACAAAAAATCGACTCCTCAGTCTAAAATGCCCAGGCCTAACTCAAATCCCCTTTTAAAATCAATATGTATGAACTCACATTTAAATGTGCCTTTAGACCAGCACCTAGTACATTCAGCATACAACACCTCGGGACGCCGCCGCTAGTACATGCAGCATACAACACCTCGGGATGCTGCCGCTAGTACATTCAGCATACAACACCTCGGGACGCCGCCGCTAGTACATCCAGCATACTACACCTCGGGACGCCGCCACTAGTACATCCAGCATACAACACCTCGGGACGCCGCCGCTAGTACATCCAGCATACAACACCTCGGGACGCCGCCGCTAGTACATCCAGCATACTACACCTCGGGACGCCGCCGCTAGTACATCCAGCATACAACACCTCGGGACGCCGCCGCTAGTACATCCAGCATACAACACCTCAGGACGCCGCCGCTAGTACATCCAGCATACTACACCTCGGGATGCCGCCGCTAGTACATCCAGCATACAACACCCCGGGACGTCGCCGCTAGTACATCCAGCATACTACACCTCGAAACGCTGCCGCTCCACAGATGGGAAGTGACATTACCGTAAGTTGCCAGATGTGACTTCAAAAAAGTTGTTTGTGGCAGCTTTAATCATAGAAACACTGGATAAAAACATAACACTCATCTATTTATTTGAATAAATATGTAATAATGAGATTTAATAATAGTTAAAATTGCCAAAATATAGTAGGTCTGAATGAGATGCTGTTGCTGACAGTGCTGCCTTGGGTTACTGATTAAATTGTAACAATAACCACAAACACCATCTAGTGGTTTTGCATGGAAATCCTTTTGCTATGAGATAAAAAAAAATCCCATGTAATTGTTTAAATAGAATAAATCAAGGGAAAAAAAAGTTTGCTTTATTTGCTGACCAGGACTTTTTCTGACACTCTTTGTTTACAAGTAAAAATCTGTATTTTTTGCTAGACTAATTACTTAGAAACCCCAAACATTTTATATATATATATATATTTTTTTATTTTTTTTATTTAGCAGAAGCCCTAGAGAATAAAATGGCAGTCATTGCAATTATTTATGTAACACGGTTTTTGTGCAGCGGGTTTTCAAACGCAATTTTTGGGGAAAATATACACATTCATGAAAAAATATGAAAGAAGATGTTACGCTGATAGATACCTAACATGTCATGGTTTAGAATTGCATGGAATGGCACCAAACTACGGTACTTAAAAATCTCCATAGACGTCATTTTAAAAAAAATTCTACAAGTTACCAGTTTAGAGTTACAGAGGAGGTCTAGTGATAGAATTATAGCTCTCGCTCTGACGTACAATGTGATACCTCACATGTGTAGTGCAAACATCGTTTACATATGTGGCCGTGACCTATGTCTACCACTGCATGCAAGCACGGAAAACAGGGGGAGCTTTAAAACTTTTTTAAAGTATTTTATTACTTTTTTATTTTTACACTGTCCCTTTAACCACTTGCTTACTGGGCACTTAAACACCCTTCCTGCCCAGACCAATTTTCAGCTTTCGGTGCTCTCATACTTTGAATGACAATTACTCAGTCATACAACACTGTACCCAAATTCATTTTTTGCCTTTTTTGTCCCACAAATAGAGCTTTAATTTGGTGGTATTTGATCACCTCTGGGTTTTTTTTTTTTTTTTTGCGCTATAAATGAAAAAAGACCGAAAATTTTGAAAAAAAAAAAACAATTTTTCTTTGTTTCTGTGATAAAATTTAGCAAATTATTAATTTTTCTTCATAAATTTTGGCCACAATTTATACTGCTACATATCTTTGGTAAAAAATAACCCAAATTAGTGGCACCAGGACAATTACACGTGACACTGACGTGGCACTGATGACAGGTGGCACTGATACGTGGCACTGATGACACGTGACACTGATGTGGCACTGATGACAGATGGCACTGATGACACGTGACACTGATGACAGATGGCACTAATATGGGGCACTGATGACACGTGACACTGATGACAGATGGCACTAATATGTGGCACTGGTGACAGATGGCACTTATATGTGGCACTGATATCATGTGGCACTAATACGTGGCACTGATGAGAGATGGCACTAATACATGGCACTGATGACAGATGGCACCGATACGTGGCACTGATGACACGTGACACTGATGACAGATGGCACTGATACGTGGCATTGATGACACGTGACACTGATAACAGATGGCACGTGACACTGACAGATGGCACTGATACGTGGCACTGATGACAGATGGCACTAATATGTGGCACTGATATGGCACTGATGACAAATGGCACTTATACATGGCACTGGGGACAGGTGGCACTGTGGACAAGTGGCACTGGGGACAGGTGGCACTGGGGACAGATGGCACTGGGGACAGGTGGCACTGGGGACAGATGGCAGTGGGGACAGATGGCAGCGGGGACAGTTGGCAGCGGGGATAGATCGCACTTTATTTTTCGTTTTTTTTTTTTTTACTCACGGCGCCGATGCAGCCGTTCATCTCTCCCTCCTCACACGCTGTCTCTGTGTGAGGAGGGAGAGCGGCGCTGAGAGATGATCTCATATGCTTACATATGAGATCATCTCTCATTGGACACGCCGATGTGATTGGCCATTTACAGTGATTTGTGACTGGCTGTGTCCGACGGACACGGCCAGCACAGAACTTCCCCTATGCGCGCTCTCAGGAGCGCGCATTAGGGAAGTAAACAGGAGGACGTCCAGGGACATCCTCCTGGCAGGGAGCGTCCGCGCTGCAGCCGTCTTTCGGCTATAGCGCGGGCGCGGAGTGGTTAAAAAATTTTTTAGCACTTTTATTGCTATCGTAAGAAATGTAAACATCCCTTGCGATAACAATACAGCATGACAGGTCCTCTTTATGGAGAGATCTGGGGGTCTATAAGACCCCAAATCTCTCCTCTTCTTTTAAAAGCAAAAGATCAGCAAAATTTTTTTTTATCTTTTGCTTTAAGAAAAAAATGGCATTGTTTACATGGGGCTGGAACCAGAAGTGACGTCCCTCAAGTCCTCCTAGTCCACAGAGATGAGTGGAAGCCGTCTTTCCTTCGACAGCTCTGGATCAGTTCCCAGAGCCACCGATTGTCCAGGGGAAGGACGACCCTCCTGCCAGTTCTAAAAGTGATCCAGCGAACCACTTTTGGCAGAAAGTCTGGCGCCTGAGGAATTATGGCATCTAGCTGCAGCCATAACTTCACAATTAAACGTCAAAGTGATGACGTATTTTCCCAGTTAGGCGGCCAACAAGTGGTTAATAATGTAATGAATAATATACTAGAGCAGAGGATAGGACCAGAATTGTTCTGTTTGAAATGTTGCTTTATGCATTGATATACCTTGAGAGTGTGGTCACCTGCTAATTTTCACTTAAACCCAAAAGCAAGCATTTATTATATTGCACATTAACAGTTCTAAGATGTAGTGGCTGTATACGTTTTCTTATTTTCACCTGGTGATATAGCCAGTAAGTCTGATGTTTTTCTTTTTTTTTTTTTTTTTTTAAAGAACAAGCTCTCTTAAATATGTAGCAGTTACAGGAATGAAGTAAACCATTTACCACTGGCAGGGGTTATTTATGTAAAACTTTTATCCCAAAAGGAGAAAACTGTTACTGTAACTTGTCATAAAGTGTTAGCTGAAGTTTGGCTTCAATTTGTTAGAGTATCGAAATCCGCTAGTACATCTAACACCCCCCAAGACTGCAAATGCTGCTGTCCAAAGGTGCCCCCTGTGCTCCTTCACCCAGAGTGGAGGCACTCCGGTACCGGTGGTGTGTTACTGGCCAGATCACCATATAAAAACAGAGGGTAAAAAGGCTAAAAAAAGAAAACTAATGCAGCCACCACATCTATTAACCAATAAGCTGCAATATATATATATTTTTTTTCAATACCGCTTTAACTCTTACACATGCAGCTTAACTCTTTAACCCTGCAACGACTAGAGCTGATTGAGGCAACATAAGAAAAGGCAGGGAGAGTCTAGCTAGGACTATTCCAACTATTACTAAATAGGATGAGAGGAATAGAGGGAGATGTACCAAATGCAGAAGTAAACGCCAAACGTCCACACAATGTCAGCACACAATTAAAGCTGAACTCCATGCTGAAACAAAAAAATACCCTTGCAGTGCAGCTCACCCACCTTACTCCATCAGGCTCCCTCTATCTGTGAAACTGGTCCAACACTGCCTCCTCAGTAAGCCACTCACCGCTATAGTTGCACATTTGCCCCTCCACATGCAGTACAATGTTAAAGTGGTTGTAAACCCTTACAGACCACTTTGACCTACAGGTAAGCCTAGATTAATGCTTACCTGTAGGTGCAAGAAATATCTCCTTAACCTACAAAAACCATAATACCTTTATCCCCATCCAAGTTTATTACCCTCAATAAACCAAAAAAACAGAGTCATGGACTGTTCTCTGACTCTGAGTGACTGTGTAAATTCGGTGTGCCTGGCTGTGTAGAGTGGGGAATCCCAGTTTATCTCCAGCCCTTAAGGGAGTGCGCTACACTAAGGGACTGCCCATAGGCAGGAGCCTCCAGAAAAAGAGCAAAGTGACGGAGCCTGCTGGAACAGGAAATAGGGCAACAAATAGAATTTCTTCTTCTACCCCCTGAACATTAATTTTTTTTGTGGCTAAGCAGTACAATAAAAATGTAAATGTTTGCATTAAATTCACCTGTAAAGCACCAACTACATGTGACTTTGACTAGGCACTGCTGTAGTGTACTTTTATAGCTGCATATCTGCAATGTGAGGTTATCTTTGGCATGTGGTGCCCACCCTTGCCTCTGATGACTGCTATTTTCAAGAGATTTGGAGTCAGACATGTCTACTCTGTATGTGTGTGGGGACACCGTCCTCCTGTGGGCTTGTTCAATAGGAAGCTGTGCATGAGGAACTGTGATGTAAGGATCTTCCTGGTTCTGCTTTATTTATTCTGCGGATCTGTGCTTGCTACACCTCTCCTGCTGCTCCATCAGATCACCGGTCATCTGACATAAGAAAGTAAAGCCCTGATGCTCTACCAAACTTACCATGTCCATACAGGGACACTTTGTGAAGGCATTGTAAAGCTGGCCATACAGATACCTGCAGAGAGTTTGGCCAGTTCCTGATGAACTGTGTGAAATGTGCATCAAGGGTGGCCCTGTTGGTACCCTCCTGCCCAACATCATTTGAAAAATCGAAGGAGCTGGATTGAAAATGTTGTCAGAACAGCACCTGTATCCGATCAAATGCAGGCATTGTTCAGGTATTTTGACAGTCGGCGACACCTGCTGTCAGAATTCAAAAGTCGCAGCAGGAGATTCATCTATCTGGATTGTTTAGTAATCTATTGGATTTTTTTATTTTTTTCGGACAACATGTATGGCCAGCTTAAGTCAGCCATAGATGAAAGTTCTCTAATCATCTATTTTTGGTCAAGGCTTCCACTGTATAGGTCTTCGTTATGTGCTAAGTGCCTTTTTATTTTAGCATTTCTTGTTTATTTGAGTTGCATTTATGATTTCTGTTGACTTGATTTGATAACATTTTTAAAGTTCTTTATCATTTCTTGAAAGTGATGTTCTGACACTGAATTGGATAGCATTTTCTATTCTGTGTCATAAATAGTTCTGTAGCAACAATTATGAAACAGCTCTCTTTATTAGGGTGTCTCTTTATAACCTATGTAAGGTAATTACGGTTATTTGTTCACTAAGGAGACCTTCAGATTCATCTGCTGAAAGTTTGTTCCTCTATTGTTGTTATAGGAGCATGTTTTTGTTCTCTCAGCAAATGTTTTTTCTTTTTTTTTTTTCCTGGATAAGAAGTTATACAAATTTGGTGACACCCAGTATAGTTTCAAAAAGACTGAGATGTTGTGAGGGAGCAAACAGTCCCCATGAAAAAAACATTCATTTAATCTTCACTGAAGACAATTTTAATACAACGGTTAGTTCTTTTGTGGTATGACAGTGCAAGGCCCCCGTCACCATGTAAAAATAGCTAAAAATGACACAGGGTTCTTAAAGCGGTTCTGCACACACTTTTTTTTTTACTGTTTAAAATTCATTTCATCACTTGTACTGATGCTTCCCGTTATCCAGGTCTGGTTTTCGGTCTAATCGATACTTTTTAAAATCATGCACAGCAGATGTCATCTTGCTTGTGGGCATTTGAAGCCCACAAGCAATCACTTCCGTGTTCCATCGCATTTGAAGTACCAGCATTCCTTGCTGGTTCCCGCGCATGCGCAGTGGCAACTGCGCCGAGCAGCGTAATCATCAATGTTGCCATCACAACGGGTGGCATCTTAGTAAATTCCCGCCCCCGTTGTGATGTGAAGCACGAGATCCCAGGAGACAGTGCAGCGATCACCGGACATGACGTGGATACCCACACAAACACCGCCCACAGCCGCAGGGACTGAAAACTGAAAGTATAAACCTGAACAGGTACGATTAAAAAAAAAAAACAACGTCCATTGTGCACTCTTTGATGCATTTAGAAACCAATGAGCCTAACTTATAAAAGTGTGTGCAGAACCGCTTTAAGAAAGCAGAGTGAGGGACTCCAAAGTATCTTTGCTGAGTTGGAAAAGTTGGTTTCACAGCTTTTCCGGGTTCTGTAGTTCAGTGGCTTCAAAGAGTCATGAGGGGGATGAAGCCTTTGCTCCTGTGTCAGGGTCTTGCCAGAGCCCAGGCGAGCATGTGGGCAGGTGTGCAGGTGTGCACAGCCCTTATAATCTGAGACCTGGCTGCAGTTCAGGGTCCCACCCAGGAGACAAGAGGGCTTAACCCGGGAGTCAGGAGGTCCCCTATCAAGAGGTCAGGACATGGGCCCATGTAGCAGGAGCTGAAAAAGTTAGACAGTGCTGCAAGAGGCACAGAATCATACATAAGCACAGCAGTGTTGTATAATAGTCTGAGGGATCGGCCAAAGGTCATAGATTAAAGTGTTACTAAACCCAGGATCCTGTATTCACTATATCTGGTCTCCCACAGTACAAAGAACATGGAAATGCAATTATTTTAGTAAAGAAAGAATAAACAGCTAAACACCTTTCTCATCAGCAGTATATAGCAGTCTTGTGTGATCTCTATCAGTGTCTGGTTAAAGCTTTTAGCAGGAGTTTTCGTTCTCCTCTTACTGTCCTATGAGGCTGCATGACCCCTGACCCTCTGTCTGGACAGTGTTGACTGGCCCTGTGCTGATCACATGCACCCTCCCTTGTTTTAAACTTTACTCTTTCTTTTATTAATAGGGGGACATCAAGCCCTGAAACAGATCCTGACTGTCGTGGACTCACTGGATACGAGCTACACTTGAAAAATATCCCCATACATATCACAGTGTATACGTTGATTTGTGCTTCTCTTTGTGGTTACCTTGTATACTGAGTCCCATAGAAGTGTAATATGCTCGGAAATGAAGTATGTGCCTCTCCCACGTGCGTAGTATAATAGATAGCTCATTCCTATACCTGTCTCAGTGACATTTACTTTACCTTGGAGACAGCTTTCAGAGTATCATGCAAAATAATTTAAAACATTGTTTTCAGGGGGCCTGTTCAAGTTGGTGAGAAGAGCAGATGCATAAGCCAGGAGCTTTGCTACCTAACGTACTTTTATCTGCTTCTCCATACTTTACAGACACTAAAAACACATCCAAAATAGTCATACACTCTGGTCTGACTCAATAAAAGATTACTAGGGGGAAACATACCTATCCGCAACATGGGAAAACTCTCTCCCTGGATAAAATGGCAGAAACCTTGACCTCACCTCTATCCAGTATGGCCACCCATATGAAGGACCAGAGTGTGGATTGCTTTGTCTGACCAACCTAATCCTAAATTCATCAAGTTGACTGTAATATTTTGACAAATGGCACTGACATCCAAAATAGACAATCTTTAAACTGATATTGGACTCCCCAGACAGGTCCTTGACAAGAACCAGAATGTATTGATGCAACTTGTGCATCCTGGAACTACCTGAGGGAGCGGAGGGATCCAAACCCTATTGCATTTACTTAAACTCTTGCTCAATGCTCTTTTCCTACAGCCTGTTTCTCCATATATTTTTTTTTCAGCAGTAGCAGCAGAACGCGTATACCAAATGCTAGCAAAACCAGGCCAACCTAGTGACAGGGAAATTCTAAACTACTGCTGTTACTGGACTTTTCTGTGGAAACACACATGCTTTGTAGATCATTCAATGTGGTCAGAGCATCCCTGTATGTCAAGGGCATCAAGTATATGATTTATTTCTATCAAATTAAGATTAAGGCATCTACATTGATAGAAATACTTCAGGGACGCAGGTACTAATTCTCCAGTATTATACTCCCTTTTGCTTTATTCCATTTGGGGGGCACATTGTTTAAATTCCTTAGGATGGTTCATCTTAGCTCCACTGTATCATAACCGCCCCCTTAAAATTCTGTACCAATTTCGACGTGCAAAATTCCTACGCATGCTTGGAAACAATTTAACGCATGCTCGGCTCGTCGTACTGTTGTACGTCACCGCGTTCTTGACGGTCAAAAGTTCAGAGAACTTTTGTGTGACCGTGTGTATGCCAAGCTTGAGCGGAATTCCGTCAGAAAAAACATACAAGTTTTTTCCGACTGAAAATTTGCTCGTGTGTGTGTGGCATAACTGTGCGTGCATGTGACAGTTTTTAAATATTTCGTTATGGGTCCAGATTTGTACATACATTTGTTTGTTTACATTGTACAGTATGTGAAAGTGCAATAATTACAGAATATTGCTGTAAATATAAAAATTTTATTCCAAATACGTTTTTTCTTTACTTTTTAACTTTTGTGCCATTTACATTAGGTCTCCTTGTATTTGCTCCACTTTCTATCAACATACATTTATACCTGTCCCTACAGCCTATGACAAATTCCATTTAGGGTTGCCTTTATTGAAGGTGACTCTTCCTTCCAAAGGCATGACCTGACTGTATTTTGCTCTATCTCTGCTGTATACCTCTCGCTCCTGGCCACCCACAACTAGAGGGGGCTGTTTGGAGGTAGGAGACCTACCCTGCATTGGGCAGAATGAGAAACCAGTCTCCCAGAAGATGTTTCAGAGCAAAGCGAGATATACTTAGAGCCAGGAGGCTGCAGGCAATATTGCTGGACACCAAACTTTTCTCCAGAAAAGGTAATACAACTTTATATCATATTCACATTTTTTTCAGAGGCTGCTAGACCAAGTTACGTTTTTACAGAACATGCAGTTATCTTTTAAGGCCCCATTTTCACCTTTACTTTCCGGGAGTACATGCAGAAATGTGCGTTTCTGTACGCGTTCACAGAAGCGCACAAACAATGTGCCAAAACGCCCATTGCGCTTGTGATGCCATTAATTCCTAACATCTTTTAAGAAGGAACTCTCCTTAAAAAGACAGAAAACTATAATAAATTATCATGATAAACATCTGGCAGGTGGGTTACTTTACCTTTTGACAAAAGTGTCCTATACCTCGTATCTTGAAGGAGCCCACTGGTTGTACATTCTCCAGTTTTATGAGAACCCGGGTTCCAGCCCTCCTAGACAATGCAGAGCTTTCTTTCAGTGGGCTGACAATGTGAAATGGAACTTCATCCTGGGAATCCATGATTGGTGGCTCTATTTACTGTTATAGGAAGAGGAGCAATTAGTCTACATTCATACTACAGATAAAGCATATTATTTTATTTTAGCTGGTGGGGTATTGCTGTGTGTTTATGCACGCATGTTAATATTAATGTTAAGCCTGCCCTTTCATCTGAAACTCCAAAACAGAGCAATATGCAGACAAGCACTATTGTTACCCAATGCAGTGTCCCCAACACACATTGTTGCATTATTATGCGCTACAATGCATGTGGTGTTTCCTTAGTGCATTCAAGTGCCATTAAAAAATGAATTACCCCACATAGTCATGTATGGCGTGTTAGCATGCACAACTGGTAGCTGCTTGAAAATAATTCCAGGTATAGCATTTTTTACATAGTTACATTGGTCCAGGTTGGACCAATGTAACTATGCATATACCATACTTGTGGGATCTCTTGAGAAGCTGGATACCACTGCTACTCCAGTGATCTATGCTAGGTTCCAGGTCTTGTGCCAGGTGGATGCCCTGTTGCATTGTGAACATACAAGGTCTGCTGCTCGAGGCACGCGCCATTCAAAGAATGCTTTGCGTTTTCTCAATAAATGCAGTGTTCTCTGATTGGATGAGGATAAGATCACTGCCCTGCCTCTCCACCTCATCCAATCAGAGAATGCTTTGCATTCATTGAGTAATTGCAAAGAGATCTCTGAGTGGCGCCCATGACCTTCCGGCAATCACAAAGCAGCAGGGTAGCTACTTGCATTGGAACCCGGAAGCTAGTGGAGATCACTGTAGTAGCAGTTTCTACTACAGTGATTTTAAGCTTCTAGACTAGAGGAATCCCACATGTATGTTATAAGCATAATTACATTGGTCCAAGCTGGGCCAATGTAGCTATGAAAAAAAATGCCATACCTGGAGTTCAGCTTTTGGCTTGCTTTAAAATTTCTGTATGATCAATTTAACGTTTAATTTGTGGTTTGAAAATAGTTGCCCCAAAAACGACAAGAATTTAAAATCTGTTCATTCCATCTGAAAAAGAACTACATAATTATTACAGGTATAAAGTATATCTAAACACAAGTAAAAATAAAATATATTGCAGCTTACTAGTTCTTACATGTGTTGGCGGATCTCGATACAACTGGTCATGCCTCTAGTAATACACCTCCTACCCTAGGGTGACAAGCTAGAACAGGACTTCAATACCTTCCCCTTTCCTCTTGTTCGTCACATTATTATTATTATATATGTTCTCTAGTCCTAACTTACTGATATCATTGTTTGACATAAGATTGTAGAGTGCACAGGGCAGGACTGGATTTCTGGCAGAATCAACAGGTGTTTTATACACGGATCTAACAGATATCCCAAAAGCTTTCAATATTTAACAGACCAAAAGGAATCAAATAACAGAAGTTCATTGTTAGGATTTACGTATACATTCCCAAAATGAAAATAAAATTGTAAAGGGAAACATAGTCCTTAAAGTACCATTAAAACTTATTTTTTTTTCTTTTAAAATAACAAACATATCATACTTACCTGCTCTGTGCAACGGTATTGCACAGAGCAGCCCTAATCCTCATCTTCTGGGGTTCCCCGTCGGCTATCCTGACTTTTCCTCTTCGGCGAGTGCCCCCATAGGAAGCTACTCCCTATGGGGGCACTCATACGGGCTCACTCCCAAGCTGCTTTGTCTGCGTCCATTGACACAGACAGGGCAGCTCAACCCTGCCTCCCACTCCCTCATTACAGCAACAGGCGCCAATGGCTGCTTTCAATCTGTGCAGTGAGGGGGGACAAAGTCAGGAGAGCTGTTACTCTAATGCACATCACTGGATCGAGATTGGGCTTAGGTAAGTAGGGGGGGTGGGAGGAAACATGCAGCATTAAGGTAAAAAGATACCCTAATGCCGCGTACACACGGTCGGAATTTCCGATGGAAACAGTCCGTTGGGAGCTTTTCATCGGATTTTCCGACTGTGTGTATGCCCATCGGTCTTTTTCTGTCGTAATTTCCGACGGAATTTGGATTGAGAACCTGTTCTTAATTTTTCCGACGGAAAACCTTTCTATCGGATTTTCCGATCGTGTGTATGCAATTCTGACACGCAAAATTCGGACGCATGCTCGGAAACAATTTGACGCATGCGCAGAAGCATTAAACTTCCCTTTTATAGTGCAGTCGAACGTTTTTTAAGGCGTGGTGTTATTGACCGTCGGAATTTGGTGTGACCGTGTGTAGGCAAGACAGTTTTAGCGGGGGCGCGACCGGAAGCCGACCTGGAAGGAAGCAAAGCCTAAGAGCTCCTCTCCAGCCCGCTGCTAACAGGCAAAAATTTCAGGGGAAGACAAGCCAGCATATGGGAGGATCGCATACCACCCGATCCTCCTCAGCCCGGGGATCATCCTAGCCACCGCCGAGCTCCGCAGCATCCTTTAAGGACTACTTTAAACCGGCACCAGCTCCGGCCGGGTGTGCCAAGATGCTATGCTGAACGCCGCCGAATGACACAGCCACCGCAAGGCAGCCCATGAGCCCCTCCAGGCTCCAACACTCGGTGAGTGCAGCACAACAAGCCCCAGGGGGACACCACCATCCGGAGGGGGACAAGGCCGAAACCCAGCCACAGCCAGATTACACACAGTGCACAGAGGCCTTCCCGCAGCTGTTGAGAACGGCACCAGACCCGGGCCTCCATAACACTGACAGCCTGTCCCCCACTCCATCTGACCTCACAACGGACTTTCCCCCTCTCCCAGGCCCCGTTCACTCACGGGGAGAACCACAGCTTCCCACAGCAAGCGGGCAGCAGACCGCATGGCAGCCTCTCTATGCCCCAAGAGATCAAAGGCCCGAGCGCTCCAGGGACCACAGTACCAGCAGGGGCCCACATGCAACCCCCCCTTCATACTCCCAGATAACCCAGGGGCACACGCAACACCCGGGGCACAGTCCCCAAGCCCCCACCCCGTATTCTCCCCACGCCACATCCTGGACTGAACCTTGGGAACCCCAACCACCGTGGGACACCCCACAAGTGCAAGACACCCCAACGACGGGAAAAGCACCTCCCCCACCACATTTCCAGCCTCCCCTGGATCAAAATGGAGGATCCTACCCCCCGTGGCAATCCTATTTACAAGCCATTCCAACCAAAGAAGATTTTAAACAGCTTATAGCTGACGTCAAAGCCACCTGCCGTTCCGAAATTCAAACACTCCACACAGGCCGCAAACAACTCTCAGACAGGGTGGAGATGGCAGAAGAGGAAATTCAAGAGACCAAGCTGGCCATACATAGAACACAACTACAAGGCGCATACCACCACATTATGCTCCGCGACATGCAACGCCATGTCGAGGACCTCGATAATCGGGGACGAAGAAACAATATACGGGTACGAGGCCTCCCTGAACCAGAGGGCACCGAGGACCTGCAATCCTCACTGCAAACCTTATTTAACGAAATGCTTGGGGAGGACCCAGAAAAGCACATAGAGATGGACAGAGCTCACCGGGCTCTCCGCCCCAAAGGCCCCACATCGAAGCCCCGAGATGTAATATGCAGGGTTCATTCATACCCGCTTAAAGAGGACATCATGCGCAAAGCTCGCTCCATACGCGACTTGAAATTTGACAACTCCCTGGTGCAGATTTACCCAGACCTGTCGTGGATCACCCTCCAAAAGAGGAGGCTACTACAACCCCTTCTGCGCACACTCCAAGACAAGAAAATCATTTATAGATGGGGGTTCCCCTTTAGCCTAACCGCCAAGCACCTAGGGAAGACGGCAATTCTCCGCTATCCAGATGACCTGGAAACCTTTTGCGACACTTTAGGGATTCCTATCCCCCAACTCCCTGAATGGGACCTAGTGGCAAATCCTCCCCCACCGTCAGCTGTGTGGCAGAAAGTACCCTCTACTAAGCGATCAAGAGGCCGGGACCAGGACCGCCGATTTCAAAAAAATAAAACAGGAGGTCCTTTCCCCTAAGGGGCACTCTACTATGTCACCAGCGACACTCTACCAAGATCTCCCCATGTTGACCATATTCCCCTGAATGCCGACAAACTAAAACAGTAACGCTCCACGGGCTACCCTGGGCCAAGAAGCCGGACAGGTCGCCTCCCGAGCCACATACCCCCTTGTGGTTTACCACTTAGGAGTTCCTTTTTGTGTTTTTTGGAACCCCACCTTTTTGGTACCTCCCCGACCCAAACTTTCCGGTTATCCTAGTCGGGGAGTTCTATAGGAACTTTTTGGGTCCTGTGACCCCTACAGTCACCTAGACCATGCTAAGGATGTTTGAAGTTTTAACTTGTTTTGACCCTGCTCTAACCCTATTTTTTCTTCCTAGACACCTCTCCCCCACCCACCTACAGATCCTCTTTCCTCGAGGGGTCCCACGGATGCCGAACCTCCTCCCGCGGATGCCACACTCCCAGAAGGGAACTTGCCGTCGACCAGACCAGATAAGTAGCATAGACACTCACCCCACTACACTCCATGGCTAAGATAATCACACTTAACGTACACGGCTTGTACTCCAACAAAAAAAGACACTTGGCGCTCCGAGAGTTCAGACAGTCTGGGGCAGATATCATTATGGTACAAGAAACTCACTTTGGCAAGGGAGACTCCTTCACATTTGCATCCAGGCACTATCCCCAAACGTATCAGGCCTTTAACCCACGGAAAAAAGCGGGGGTTGCCATACTGTTAAAGAAAGGTTCCCCATTCTCCTGCACTAGGACGTACTTGGACCCATTAGGCCACTACATTATTATTCAAGGTAAATGGCAATCCCAGGCAGTAACTCTATGCACCTTATACGCACCGAACACGCACCAGCACCGCTTTCTAAACAAAGTTCTAGCTCGCCTGTTCAAAATGTCCCATGACATGCTAATAGTGGGGGGGGGGGGGGGGACTTCAATTTAACACACTCCACCCCACATGACCGCCTCACCACGAATCCCCAAGCCCCTCAGACTAGAGCCCTTAGGGACTCCAAACAGTTCCGCCAAATTACCTGAAGATACGCTCTCTTTGACACGTGGCGGGTCCTACATCTGAAAGACCAACAGTACACCTACTATTCGGCACCCCACCGCACTCACTCACGACTGGACTACGTCTTCGTGAACAACAGCGCACTCAGAGCCGTCAAATCCGCACAAATTCTGCCCATAACTTGGTCGGATCATGCCCCATGTACAGATCTCCATGTACCTAGGCTCCCCCTTACGCAGGCCTTGCAACTGGAGGCTTAACAACCTCTTATTGCAACATCTGCCATTTATGACGGAGCTGGACACCACTCTTCAGCAATATTTTGCTGAGAACAATACCCCAGATGTGACTCAGTCCACACTCTGGAATGCTCACAAGGCAGTAATCCGGGGCAAGTGCCTGGCTCTTTCATCAAAAATGAAAAAAGACGCCCAGACCGCCAGAATACTAGGGGAAAAACGCCTACGAAACCTAGAAATTAAACTATCAAAATCCCCCACCCTAACGCTTATCAAACAAATAGTGCAAGTTCGAGCTACACTACGAGATCTAGCAATGGGCGCAGTGGAGAAATCAATTATACGGCTGAGACAGCTGTACTATGATAAGGGCAACAAAGCGCAATCACTCCTGGCCAGGAAACTTGCGGACCAAACACACACTTCTACGCCCAACCAGATTAAAGACAAGAGGGGGGACTTAGTGACCCACCCCCAGGACATTGCGAAAACATTTGCGGAATTTTACACAGACCTCTACAACAAATGAGAAATCCCCCACAATCCCCCATCTACCGACTTAACCGACCGAATGACCCAATACCTGGAACAGGCAGGGCTACCACAACTAAAAGAGGCCGACCTGTCGGAACTGAATGCCCTTATCACCATAGAGGAACTGACGATGACTATTAAGGCCCTACCGGCACATAAATCTCCGGGTCCAGACGGACTCCCATACGAGTACTACAAGACTTTCTTACACATCCTGGGCCCACACATGACCAAATTGTTCAATGCATTCCTCCGACAGACCCCTATTCCAAATGAGATGCTGGGCTCCTTCCTGACCCTAATACCTAAACCTGACAAAGACCCGACAGTCTGTGCTAGCTACAGGCCCATAGCCCTCTTGAACTCAGACCTAAAGATATTCACAAAAATTCTCTCCACCCCACTAAATGTAATCCTCCCCACACTGATACACAAGGACCAAGTGGGATTCGTCCCCATGCGACAGGCGGGAGATAATACTAGGAAAGTTATAGATCTCATAGATATAGCAAACAGAGAAAATACTGAATCCCTGGTCCTCAGTTTAGACGCGGAAAAGGCGTTCGATCTCCTAAGCTGGCCCTTTATGATGGCCACACTCAGCCATATGGGATTTAGAGGTTCTTTTCTAAATGCAATCCGGAATCTCTACCCACACTCCTCTTCACAGGTCAAGACACCCTTTGCCACATCGCCCATCTTTCCAATCACTAACGGTACCCGACAGGGCTGCCCGCTCTCCCCCTTGCTGTTTGCTATATGTGTAGAACCCCTGGCGGTGACCATAAGAAACAACCCCAATATCAAGGGCATTCCGGTTATGGGCAAAGAGTTCAAGGTGTCGTTATTTGCAAATGATATCATCCTCACCCTGACCAAGCCCCAGACCTCTCTCCCTAACCTACATGCGGCACTAGACCACTACGGAGCACTTTCAGGATACAAAACGAACGCATCCAAGTCAGTAGCACTCCCACTTAACATATCAGCAGACGAAGCGGCCCATCTTAGGTCCACCTTCCCCTACAAATGGGAGAATACCTCCCTCAAATACTTAGGTGTCAATATTACCCCATCCTTCCACTCCCTATACCAGGCGAACTTCCCACCGATATTCCGAATGATTAGGGACTCCATCCAAAAATGGAAATCCCACCATATCTCACTTATAGGTCGGATCACCTCCGTTAAAATGGTGATTCTCCCAAAACTTCTGTACCTTTTTCAGACACTACCCATCCCTATTCCTTACATCCAACTACGCAAGTTACAGAAAGATTTATTGAAATTCGTCTGGAACTTCAAAAAACATAGAGTTCCTAGCTCAGTTATGACAGCGTCCCGGATGGACGGGGGACTGGCATTCCCTGATCTGGTTAGGTACTACCAAGCGACCCAACTCCGTGCATTGACATTGTGGTTCACCCAGAGATCCTATAGCAAGTGGTCGGAACAGGAAAAGATTTGGCTAGCCCCAGTACATCCGAATAGCCTGATATGGAGTGCAAATGTGGAGATGGAACCCGGACGTATGCTAGGTTCAATGTCGCAACTTCGCCTTCTGTGGCGCAAGGTTTCACGCGAACACAAACTTAAATCAGAATACTCCCTGCTGAACTCCTTTCTATGCAACCCCAAATTGCCAACTAGCCTAACGCACCACATGTCGTGGCCTTGGGCCTCACGAAACTTGTTTAATTTTGGCCATGTTGTAAACCCCAGAACCCGAAGGCTGCTGACATTCTCGGAGCTCCAAGACAAATATGACCTACCAAAACAGGCATTTTACAGCTATCTCCAGATCAGACACTATGCCCAAACAATAGCGCCACAGCTAAAATTTCCCCCCCCCCTCCCCATTTGAACAGATTATATTAGAAGGACGGAACCGCAGGGGACTGATCTCGGACATATATAAAATTATAAACGAATATCACTTCCCAACCAGAGGCAAACACTCATACATGACTAGATGGGAGACAGAATTGGGAGAAGAACTGCCCCTAGAGGCATGGCAGGCGGTCTGGAGGCAAGCGGCCAAAACATCTATATGTACTCTTTACAAGGAAAACTCCTATAAAATTCTCTTCTTTTGGTACCAGACCCCTGCCATACTCCACAAAATTTACCCTTCCTCAACGGACAGATGCTGGCGCTGCCAGAAACACAGGGGAACGCTCTTTCATATATACTGGACATGTCCTCTCATAACCCCGTTTTGGGAACTTACCCGTCAGCTCTTGATAAGACTATTTGAGACACCAATAGCACTGGAACCCAAATTTTTTCTACTGGGCCTGTCCCAACCAAAACTAACAAAGACCAGCAAAAAACTGCTCAGACACATACTGACGGCAGCAGTGCCTGATAGCCCTTAACTGGAAATCCACATCCCCGCCCACACATGAGGCCCTATACTCCAGGGTCAAAGACGTAGAACTCATGGAAAAAATGACAGCTAGGGTCCAGCAAAAACTGGATGGACACAACACGGTCTGGGAGAAGTGGCATCAGCGGGAGGACTAAGGCGAAGCACACGGGACTCGAGGTGAGATTGTGCCTATACCCCTAACCCCCCCCCCCCCCCCACCCCTCTCTCTCCCCCCTTCTCTTCCCCCTCTCTTTCTACTACCCCTTTACCCAAGCAGATCTTATCTGCAAAGTTTACATACAAGTAATTATATCCGTTCTATGCTAAGAGACTGAACACTACTACTAGTTGGACACGGTTGAAAACTGAAATAGCATTCATAGGCGCACCCATAACTCGATTAAATGCATGTAGCATAACTGTTGTCTATGAAAACCCGAGAAAGTCTGTAAGTAATGTTATATATTCTCTGTTGAAATTGAATAATAAAAATTGTTAATTGGAAAAAAAAAGACAGTTTGAGCGAAATTTCGTCGGAATTCCGACGGGAAAACCATCAGAGCTTTTTCCGACGATAATTCTGACCGTGTGTACGCGGCATCAGGGCCGGACTGGGAATAAAATTCAGCCCTGGAAAAAATTTCATACCAGCCCCACAGCATTATTATACCAGCGCAACAGCATAACGTCATTATTTTCTGGTTCAAGAAAGGGAAAACCAGACATTTTAAAGCACATTTGAAGAGTGTATTATATATAAAAAAGACAGATATGAAATCACATAGGGATATATATAAGCAAATTCCAGTTAAAAGTGGTCAATCATCAAGGGGGACCCCAGGAACTCAGAACGTGGGGGGGGGGGGACCACATTCCGCAGAAAGAATACACTAAGGTAAGGGGGGGGGGGGGGTTACTGATATAAGGGGGAAACCCTTTATATCAGAGCCCCCTTACATTATTGTACTCTCTCCCCCCTTACATCAGTGACCCCCCTTCAGACTGGCCTGGCGGTGCTGTCACTGGCCCCCTCTCAGGTGCACCAAGCAGGGCTCAGTCAGTCGGCTCCAGCTTGGTGGCTCTGGTTCTATCCTATAGTCTCCTCTCCACAGTCCACACACGTCTGACTTCTCCCATGACCCCCATCCTGGCGGCGCTCCCACTCTTGACTCCTCTTCAGACTCCCTCAGAGACTGCAGACATGATACAGGAGAGGAGATGGTCAGAGACTGCAGACATGATACAAGAGCTCAATGCAGCCTCACCAGTGCCCATCAAATGCAGCCTCACTGTGCCCATCAAATGCAGCCTCGCCAGTGCCCATCAAATGCAGCCTCGCCAGTGCCCATCAAATGCAGCCTCACTATGCCCATAAGATGCAGCCTCACTGTGCCCATCAAATGCAGCCTCACTGTGCCCATAAAATGAAGCCTCACTATGCTCATCAAATGCAGCTTTACTCTGCCCGTGAATGCGGCCTCACTGTGCCCACCATTGCGGTCTCACCGTGCCCACCATTGAGGCCTCACCGTGCCCACCATTGCGGCCTCACCGTGCCCATCAAATGCAGCTTTACTGTGCCGTGAAAGCAGTCTCACTGTGCCCATGAATGCAGCCTTACTGTGCCCATGAATGCAGCCTCACTGTGCCCATCATTGCAGCCCCTCCTGTGCCCCATGTCCCAGTCTGCAGTCCCTGTCTGTGGGAAGGTGTGTTGTTGATGCTCGGGTACAGTACCTTGCATGCCAGCAGGATATCCATGATGGCCAGCAGCAGGCAGGGGCTGTTCTCATTTTGGATGGGGACAGTGTTCCTTCCAGAGGATTTGTTTGCTGTGAGATGGAGTGGTCCCGGGCCACCTGCACCTTCAGCCGTCCTCACTTTCCGGCCCCAGTCAGCCTGTCCCCTGGTCCTGGGGAAGTGGAGAGCACTGGGTGGGAGCTGGAGAGAAGGGGGAGCAGAGAGTACTGGCAGGGCTGGAGAGCACATGGGTGGGGGCAAAGAGCAGGGGGGAGTGAAGATCACAGGGGTGGGGAGTGCAGAGCACTGGGGGGGGCAAAAATAACAGGGGTGGAGAGCACGGGAGGCTGAGAGCACTGGGGGGGGGTAAGAGTGTGGGGTGGCGAAGAGCACTGGACGGGAGCTTGAGAGCACTGGGGGGGGGGGGCAGAAAAACAGGGCTGGAGAGCACTGGGGGGTACAAAGAGCAGGGGGGAGTGGAGAGCAATGGGGGGGAGCTTGAGAGCACCCATGGGGGCCAGAAAGTACAGGGGTGGAAAGCACGGGGGACTGGAGAGCACTGGTGGGGTTGGAGAGCACATGGGGTTGGAGAGCACATGGGTGGGGGCAAAATGCAGGGGGGAGTGGAGAGTACTGGGGGGAGCTTGTGAGAGCACTGGTGGGGGGGAGACAAAAAGAACAGGGGTGGAGAGCACGGGGGGGGGAGAGCACGGTGGGGGGTAGAGAGCACGGTGGGGGGTAGAGAGCACGGTGGGGGGTAGAGAGCACGGTGGGGGGTAGAGAGCACGGTGAGGGGTGGGGAGCACGGAGGGGGCTGGAGAGCACTGTGGAGGGTGGAGAGCACTGGGGTGGGGGCTAGAGAAGGATGGGGAGAGCTGGAGAGCAGGGGGGGCAGAAAGAACAGGGGTGGAGAGCATGGGGGGGGGCTGGACAGCACTGTGGGGGGTGGGGAGCACAGGGGGCTGGAGAGTACTGTGGGGGGTGGGGAGCACTGCGGGTGTGGAGAGCACTGTGGGGGGGAGCACGGGGGACTGGAGAGTACTGTGGGGGGTGGGGAGCACTGCAGGGGGTGGAGAGCACTGTGGGGGGGAGCACGGGGGGCTGGAGAGTACTGTGGGGGGTGGGGATCACTGCGGGGGGTGGAGAGCACTGTGGGGGTAGGGGAGAACTGCGGGGTGGAGAGCACTGTGGGGGGGAGCACGGGGGCTGTAGAGTACTGTGGGGGGTGGGGAGCACTGCGGGGTTGGAGAGCACTGTGGGGGGTGGGGGGGAGCACTGTGGGGGGGAGCACGGGGGGGGAGAGCACGGGGGGCTGGAGAGTACTGTGGGGGGAGCACGGGGGGCTGGAGAGTACTGTGGGGGGTGGGGAGCACTGCGGGGGGTGGAGAGCACTGTGGGGGGGGAGCACGGGGGGGCTGGAGAGTACTGTGGGGGGTGGGGAGCACTGCAGGGGGTGGAGAGCACTGTGGGGGGGAGCACGGGGGGCTGGAGAGTACTGTGGGGGGTGGGGATCACTGTGGGGGGTGGAGAGCACTGTGGGGGGTGGGGAGCACTGCGGGGTGGAGAGCACTGTGGGGTGGGGGGAGCACGGGGGCTGGAGAGTACTGTGGGGGGTGGGGGGTGTGGGGGTGGGGGGCACAGCGGGGTTGGAGAGCACTGTGGGGGGTGGGGAGCACTGTGGGGGGGAGCACGGGGGGGGGAGCTGGAGAGTACTGGGGGGGAGCACGGGGGGCTGGAGAGCACTGTGGGGGGGGGGCTAGAGAAGGATGGGGAGAGCAGGGGGGGGGCAGAAAGAACAGGGGTTGAGGGAAATGTGGGGGGGCTGGAGAGTCTGGTGGGGGAGGAGAGCACTGGGGGAAGCACAAGGAGAGGGGGGGGGGGCAGTAAAAGAAGTTGGATGGGGGGGATCAGCAGGGGGGCCCGGGCTGCATATAGAGGAAATGAGCTTTCTATATTCCTCCATACAGCCGCTGAATGCTTGATTCTCCTCCTCTCCCTCCTCCAAGCATTCAGCGGCTGCATGGAGGGATATAGAAAGCTCATATCCTCTATATGCAGCCCCCCCTGCCGATCCCCCTATTCAGGCACACAGGGCGGCTGTACTCACAGCCTCACAGGCATCTCTCCTGTGAACACGGAGCTGGCCGGTCTGTGTTCGGCGGCCGCTCCGTAACACGGTCCCGCCCCCCTAGACTGGCTGTGTGATTGGTGGATTCTATCTACTATCACATGAGCCGGTCTAGGGGGGCGGGACCGTGTTACGGAGCGGCCGCCGAACACAGACCCGGCCAGCTCCGTGTTCACAGGAGCATAACAGGGGAGCACTGCAGCATTAAAGCGGCCCCAGGGCAGGCAGCCTACCGGGAAATATCCCGGTAGGCCAGTCCAGCCCTGCGCGGCATTAGCCTTTACAAACACTTTAACCAATTGCCGGCCAGCCGCCGCAGTTATACTGTGGCAGGTTGGCTCAGCTGCGCAAATCGCCGTAGGGGGAGCCAATGAGCGGGTCCGGTGAACTCGATGTCCCCCGGCACCCATGATCGTTTCCCGCAGTGACAGAACGGGAATCTGCCTGTGTAAACAAGGCAAATCTCTGTTCTGACAGGGCAGATCACACAGATCCTGTCTTTCTGCTATGCAGGTATAAACACAGTTACATACACATCCCATACAGTTAGAACACACAGTGAGGGAACACCGTTAACTTCTTTGATCGCCCCGATGTTAACCCCTTCCCTGCCAGTGTCATTAGTACAATAACAGTGCATATCAGTGGCAGCCCGTGCATTAAGGGTGCACGGGCGCCACCCCCTCTAGCACCAATAGATAGATTCATGCATTTAGGCGCCCGACCCCTTATTGGGCGCAGGGCGCCTGAATTACAGCAGCGGGGGGTGTTTTTAAAGCACCTGATTAGAGCCATAGGCTCTAATAGGCTTTAAAAAAGGTGACCTTTGAGCGCCCACTCAGCTGTTTTAGAAAAGCGAATAATTATTCACTTTCCTAACACTAAACTGCCTCTCCGCCAATCAGGTGCTCGGGTCTGTTACCTGTCACCTGATTGGCTGAAACCGCTATTGGACACCTATCAGGAGGAAAGGACGGGAGATGAGGACGGCAGGAGACCCATGGAGGACCACGCTCGTTCCTGTCACCCGCTGCCCCACCAAGGCATTGTAAGTGCCGGGGAGACGGCGAGCGGGCGGGGATCACACTGGGGGCATTCAAGGGCACACTGGCAGCATTTAATGGGCACACTGGCAGCATTTGATGGGCACACTGGCAGCGTTTAAAGGGCACACTGGCAGCATTTGAGGGCACAGTGGAGGCATTTGATGGCACAGTGGCACCATTTGATGGCACAGTGGCAGCATTTGGCACAGTGGCTTGCTTCAATTGATGACACAGTGGCAGCATTTGATGGCACAGTGGCAGCGTTTGAGGGCACAGTGGCAGCGTTTGAGGGCACAGTGGCAGCGTTTGAGGGCACAGTGGCAGCGTTTGGCACAGTGGCTGCAATTGATGGGCACAGTGGCAGTGTTTGATGGCACAGTGGCAGCATTTAATGGGCACAGTGGCAGCGTTTGGCACAGTGGCAACAAATGATGGCACAGTGGCAGCATTTGAGGGCACACTGGCAGCGTTTTATGGCACAGTGGCAGCATTTGAGGGCACAGGGGCAGCGTTTGATGGGCACAGTGGCTGCAATTGATGGCACAGTGGCAGCATTTGATGGCACAGTGGCAGCATTTTATTGCACAGTGGCAGTGTTTGATGGCACATTTTTTTTGAACCCCCCCCCCCCCCAAAAAAATGTCGCCGCCACTGGTGCATATTTTTAGCACTGATCACTGTAATAATGTAATAAAGAAATAATAAAAATGCCATAAATCTATCCCCTATTTTGTAGACATGGTAACCTTTACACAAACCAATCAATATACACTTATTGGGATGTTTTTACCAACATTTTGTAGCAGAATACAAATTGGCTTAAATTGATGAATAAATTAGTTTTTTTACTTTTTTGGGGGGGGGGGGGGGGAATGTTTTATAGCAGAAAGTAAAAAATGTGGGGTATTTTTCAAAATTGTCTCTTTTTTTTTTTTTTGTTTATAGGGTAAAAAATAAAAAATACCACCAAAAGAAAGCTCTATTTGTGGTGAAAAAAGGACATCAATTTTGTTTGGGTACATCGTCGCACGGCACGCAATTGTCAGTTAAAGCGACACAGTGCATCGCGTAAAATGGCCTGGTCATTAATGGGGTAAATCCTTCTGGGGGTAAAGTGGTTAAATTATTTTAAACTTACATCTAAAAAGCAATCAAAAACAAATCTATCATTGTGTGGCAATATTGAAAAAACAAAACTTTTTTCAAAGTATTGTTTGTAATTACAGAGCAACAATATTTGCTTATACCTCATACAGGCTCTGCATCCTGGTGGTACATGGTAATCATCATATCTACCGGATACAATCTGTCTAAATAAAAATAATAAACTCTCTATAATCTCTAATGACATGAAACACCCGCAAGGCATCTACCTGGCAAAGACCATATTAGGTTTTAAATAAGGACGTTTGGGGGATTTCATTTTATATAGAAAGAGGTAGATATATTTCACCCGACATAATGATGGGTCATACTGTCATTTGCTCTATTGATTCATAAAAAGTGTTGAAAGACTGGTACACTTTAAATCATCTGTAAGCATTTTAAATAACTTGAAGACTATAAGAATTACAAGAGAAACCAAAAAATAGATTAATCCTGCATGGAAATGTGCTAGCAATAAGCAATCTTTTAAATGTGAAACTAGGAGCTTGGCACACTTTAGAAATGGAGACTGTAGATGATAAATAAGTAATAAAATCAAAGACTGGGTTGATTAATGTGTATTACATATTAGGTGAAACACATCCTTCCATATTTAACTCAGGCGTAATGACACAGAATAGCTTAGCGTGCCACACTCATAAATTCCTTTCTGTACACTGAAATGGAATGGCACCATGGCTTGGCTTCACTGCCCATTTTTCAAGGTTATCTAAATGCTTTATATATTATTTAGGCTTTGCTCTATTATGGAAGTATAATGAAAAGAAGTAAGTAGATAGAAATATATGTGTATATCTGTTAATTACAGCAGCAATTTACCACTTTGCTATATTGCATACATCTTTTACCACCAAAATATAATTTCACTTCAGATTAAAAATACACATCTATGCATTTTAGTAAGAACGCGCGCCTGTTACTTCCTATTGAACCCTATTGGTAAACCTAAAGGCAAATAGGCTATTCAGATTTTAATGAATGTGGTGACATTTCATTTTGCATTTCTACTCGCTTCATGTGCCAGGAAAAATATCGCATTTTTGCTTGCACATGATTGGATGATGGAAGTCAGCAGAGCTTCACTGCATTCACTAAGCTTTGGGAAAAATGTCCTGGCAAAATGAAACTCCCCTTGCAAAAGTGAACAGTCTATATTGTCTTTAGTAAATCAGCCCCTGTTTCTGTAACATGAATTGGCTTTAGAACGCTGTCCACCAATAATCCTTACCTTTTACGAGTGTTATGTCGTAGCCTATAGTTCCATGCTCTGAATGTGTTGGAATGTGTGATAAAAAAAAAAGAACATTGGTTTCTTGCTGAGATCAAGGTCCTGCAGGGAGTGCCTAAATAAAGGAGGAGGTTCAAGACTTGGAGATTAGTGTAACTCTATCTTCCCAGGAAATCACACAGGGAATGGGATCCCAAGATCACGATCACATATTTCCTTTACTACAGAATTTTATAACATAGATATATGCAACCAATTATATTTATTTTATATAAGCCAAATACATCTGCTTTAGGTAATTATACAGCTTACTGAGCACCATTACAGGAGGACTTCAATCAGAATAAAAAACACCAGTAATAATAATATTAGTCTGCATGCACTTGGCCTGTCTACAGCAATACATGCAGCAAATGTCCATTAACATCAGCAGAGAGCTAATTCCTCTAATGATAGGAAATGGGAAAAGGGAGGGCTCATTCATGGATGGATGGGCACTGTGTTCTCCAGGACTAGAGATACCAACATTCCTTCCTTAAAATAAGGAATGGGTTTGGTTGTAAAGAGACTATGGGTGGCATAATAAATGAATGGGAATAAACAAATGGGATATTAAAGCGTTAAAAGGGTTGTAAAGGTTTGTTTTTTATTTTCTAAATAGGTTCCTTTAAGCTAGTGCATTGTTGGTTCACTTACCTTTTCCTTCAATTTCCCTTCTAAATGTTTTTTTTCTTTGTTTTCTTTGTCTGAATTTCTCACTTCCTGTTCCTCCTCAGTAAGCTGTTCTGGCTGACTAAACACCGCTTGGATGATGGTGTGAAGTTTACTGAGGAGAAACAGGAAGTGAGAAATTCAGACAAAGAAAAAAAACATTTAGAAGGGAAATGGAAGGAAAAGGTAAGTGAACCAACAATGCACTAGCTTAAAGGAACCTATTTAGAAAAAAAACCTTTACAACCCCTTTTAATAAACCTAAAAACAAAATGTTATCAACCACTTGACCTACTGAAGATTTTACCCCCTTCATGACCAGAGCGTTTTTTTTTTTTGCTATTGGGCACTGAGCTACTTTAACCACTTTCAGACCGGACCAATTTGCAGCCAAAGGACCAGGCCCCTTTTTGCGATTCAGCACTGCGTCGCATTAACTGACAATTGCGCGGTCTTGCGACGTGGCTCCCAAACAAAATTGACGTCCTTTTTTTCCCACAAATAGAGCTTTCTTTTGGTGGTATTTGATCGCCCCTGCGGTTTTTATTTTTTGCGCTATAAACAAAAATAGAGCGACAATTTTGAAAAAAAAATGCAATATTTTTTGCTATAATAAATATCCCCCAAAAATATATAAAAAAAAATTTTTTTTCCTCAGTTTAGGCCGATACGTATTCTTCTACATATTTTTGGTAAAAAAAATCGCAATAAGCGATTATTGATCGGTTTGCGCAGAAGTTATAGCGTTTACAAGATAGGGGATAGTTTTATAGCATATTTCTTAATAACTTTTTTTTATTAGTAATGGCGGCGATCTGCGATTTTTTCTGTGACTGCAACATTATGGCGGACACATCGGCCATTTTTGACACATTTTTGGGACCATTGTCATTTATACAGCAATCAATGCTGTTTAAATGCATTGATTCCTGTATAAATGACACTGTCAGTGAAGGGGTTAACCACAAGGGGGTAGTGTAAGGGTTAATTATGCCTAGGGGTGTGTTTCTTACTGTGGGGGGGGGTGGCTGTCAGCTAGTGAATGCTGATCTCTGCTCCAATCACAGGGAGCAGAGATCGGCGTCACTAGTTGCTAGGCAGAACGGGGAGATGCTGTTTATCTCGGCATCTCCCCGTTCAGCCTTCCCGTGAAACGATCGCGGGGGTCCCCGCAGCGATCGAGTCCGCGGGGACCGCGACCGGACTCACGGGTGTCCCGACCGGCGCGGGAGCGTGCCGCTCCCGGTGCGCTCCCGATGGCACGGACAGGCATTAAGGAGGGACTTATATATACGCCCTCCTGCCTGTACGTGCCATTCTGCCGACGTATATCGTTGTGCGCCAGTCGGCAAGTGGTTAACTGATAATTGCACGCTCACGCAACACTGTACACAAAATACATTTTTATAATTATTTTCACATAAATATAGCTTTCTTTTGGTGGTATTTGATCACCACTGGGGTTTTTTTTTTTTTTGTGATATAAATGAAAATTTTAAACTATATTTTTTTATTTTCTGCTAGAAAAAAACATCCAATAAAAAAAAGATAGAAAATTAAAAAAATACAATATTTTTTATTTTCTGCTATAAAACATCAAAAAAAAAGATAGAACATTAAAAAAAATATATTTTTTATTAAATAAAAAAGCCAATATCTTCATAGATTTAAGCCATAATCTATTCTGCTACATGTCATTTGTAAAAAAAAAAAGAAAAAATCCCAGTAAGTGAATAATATTTAATTTGTGTGAAAGGTATGATATAGATACCGGAATTGTTTTTTTTTTTTTCTACTAGTAATGGCGGTGATCAGCAACTTCCAGTGGGATTGTGATAGTATGGCGGGCTCTCTGACACTAGCTGGTGCTGGCTAGGGTAAAAGTGTACACTAACTGAGTAACTGACACTGACATCAATAGTGACACTAATACAATGATCAGTGCTAATACTATACACTTTCACTTTACTAATGACACTGGCTGGAAAAGGGTTAACATCTAGAGGTGGTCAAGGGATTAAATGTGTTCCCAACAATGTTTACTGTGTATATTATGTGCTGCTTTTACTAAGTGATCTTGTTAATTTTTTTCCCTGCTTTGCAGTGAATAAAAAAACAGCAAGGTCGCCTGTCAGTATGCGGAGCTCTGTGTTGTTTACCCTTCCCTAAATGATGGAGCCGATCAGCGGGTCCCAGCAATCAATTATTGTCCGGCACCTACTAATTAGCTTGTGCTGTAACAAACCACAGCACAGCCGAGGCGACGAGCTTGCGTGCGCACGCCCCCTACCCTGAAGCGCTGATCACATATCAGATACTTGATCCAGCACAGAGCTGCCGCCGTATATCTTCGCGTGGGTGGTCGGCAAATGGTTATATTGCAGTTTACCAGTTTTTAGATGTGATGGCTGCTTTCATTTTTTCCATAATCAGTCTTTTTTTTTAATTTTTTTTTTTAATTTCATTGGTCTGGCCAGTAAGTCTAATATTTTCCAGCTTCCTTTACCAGACCAAGCTGTCCACCAAAAATTGCAGTTGAAGGGTTGAAACAAACCATTTAAAGCAGAACTAAAGCTCTGCTGTAACAAACTGTGAGACAATGCATGTCTCTTCTGCACTAAAATACACCTACCTGCCAGCTTGCAGCCTTCTCTGGCATATAAACTGAGTTGCACATGTGCAGTTCAGCTTACATCTAGTAAGTTACGTAAGTTCGACTCAAACATTGGGTGTTCACCTGTTCGCCGAATAACAAACAATTTGGGGTGTTCGCGGCAAACTCGAAAGTCTATGGGAGAAATCAAATCAAATAAAAAGTGTTTGGGGACCTGGGTCCTGCCCGGTTACGTACGGGAAAGCCATGGGGAAGTCCCCGTGGGTCAGAGGGGTGCGGGGTCACCCGGGAACGTCACCGTGTGGCCCCGCCCTCAGTTTTAAAAGAACTGTCACCTGCGAGGATGCGTTGTTTTTAAAAAAAAAAATTGCATTGATACATGCTCCCTGGGGCAGGACCCGGGTCCCCAAACACTTTTTATAACAATAATACTACTGATAGTGGATTTCAAGGAGATATACATTGAATAAAAGAGATAACATGATAGCAATAAATAGCGCCTTAACAATTTATTATACATAATAACAACATGATTTACAAATGATCTAATGGTAATAGATACATTAGTATATAGTGGTAAAATTGTTCCAATTCATAATGAACATAAATATGTTAATGATGGTAATAATTGATGATAAAATTCATATTATTGAATCTCAGAACCACATGATTGCGTTGATGTAGCATAAGGCTGGGGCTCTACGTGTTTCGTGGAGATCTCCACTCGTCAGGAGCAGTTACATTAGGGTAAATCTATAATAGGACAAAGAATTGCAGAATGAACAGATCTTTGACACAAGGGCAAAGCAGGGCAGAGGAGGGATGAAATATTCCCAAGCGCTCTTACCTACATATGAATTGTATATATAATTTAATAATGTTCACAACGGAAGGCGCAATTGAAAAACAGACATCCCAGAGGATCTGAGGCCGCAAATCCATGGCCACACTGAGGCCCAAGGACGTGATATAAGAAACATCGGTGGTGGTGTAGTCCCCAATTAGCAATTAGGTATTGGTACCAGTGATGTAAGTAACTGAGTTAAAATAAACTGAGTTACCTAACGCAGTTAATTTAGGCTGCATTCACACCTGAGCGTAGCTTTTCAGGCAGAAAATCGCGCGAATTGCAGCGTTTTTTGCGGCGTTTTTTACCGCGATTCGCTGCGTTTTTTACCGCGATTTGCCGCAAATTTTGTGCAGAGCAAAAGGTCACCAATGTAAAAAGAATAAAAACGCCCAAATCTGCCCGATTCGCACGACAAAAATGGGTCCGGAACTTGTTTGAGCTTCAGGCGTAGGGCTTCAGGCGTTTTGGAGTGGAGATGTGAACCATCTCCATAGAGAATAATGTATTTTTTCCCCTCTAGCGTTTTGTAGCTTCAGGCTTCAAGCTACAAAACGCTCAGGTGTGAATGCAGCCTTAGAGGGTAACGAGTAATCTAACTGATTACTTTTTCCCTCATGGTAACTCAGTTACCATTACTTTGGCTTAGTTACCCCAATTACATCTACCGCCACTAGATGGCAGTAGTGTAATTCCGGTGTCCTGCCAAAAAAGTTCCCCCACCGGATAAGGGCTTGCGCAGTACGAAGGACTACGGAGCTTCCGAAAATTGCCTAACCTAAACAGCTCTGAGTGAACTCTACACCGCGAAGGTGCAGTTAACATGTAATTGTATGAGGCGATCCCGCACGCTCCTGATGCTCGTGCTACTCTGCAAGGGGCGTCTATCGTGTAAGTAAGGGGCGGGTCTAGTATAACTGTAACCAAGGGGCGCATTTATTATTATTGTTATATATCGAGCTCTGCCCATTAATTTAACATTCGCCCTCTTCTGTAGCCATCCGCCCCTTACACAATATAATAATAATAGACCCGCCACTTGCTTACACGCTATAACAGATCTGCCCCTTGGTTAGAGTGATAATAGAGCACCCTTGGTTACACGATATATAACAATAATAATAAATGCGCCCCTTAGTTACACGTATAGAATATTTAAAAAAAAGTCAGTTACTTTGCTGAGCAACTAATTACTTTTCCAATGTAGTAACTGAGTTACTAACGCAATTACTTTTTGGGAGAAGTAATTTGTAACTTAAATAATTACTTTTTTAAAGTAAGATGACCAACACTGATTGGTACAGAATGTATGACAATTCCAGTGGGTATACTGTAAAAGAGAACATTGTGTAAATATTTTTATATGTAGAACTGCCCATGGGCAGATTAAGGATTACTACCTAAAGGGCATATAATAGTGTCAACTGGCCAGGTGAAAGGTAAACGTACTAAATATTACATCCCCATACCCAAACAAGGAAAGATGTGAACATGGGGAGGTAAAGAATAAACACGGTGAGTGAACCACAAACAGATAGAATGTTACCTTAAATCTCAGAAAGGAATTTGTGACAGCCAGTGTGTTGGGGTCTGGAAGTGAATAAAGTGTGTGCTCCCCCCACGTGCAGTCTTTATAGCCACAGGCAGCCACGGTATGCCACCAACGTCATGCTGCGTGATGAGATTGGAGACGGCATCAATGCCCGGACACCTAGTGTCACTCAGCAATTGGCGCTCAAAACCTCCCCTCGTTGATCGCAGATGGAAAACAGCACGTCGGCGTGCGGCATCATGTGACGCCATACGTCCGGTGCATGAGGCGTGGTGTCGATGTGCATCAGGTGCCCGTCCACCATCCCGCAACCATAAGAGAGTGGAGGAGGGAAAGGCCCAGGCACACATCGCAGCTCCTGGAGATGCAGGAACCCAGGCGCCTCCAGTGAAGGCACATGAATGAATGAAAAATTTGACATATAAGCCAGAGTGTCAAACAGGAGTCACAATGCAATGTATATAAACTAGTAATAGATAAAATCCATATGCTACCTTAGCTAATGTGCTTCTATCCCTAAGTCATTGCAAAGAAAAGGGGGGAAAGGGGGGGTTTGGGATTCAATATGAATTTTATTATCAATTATTACCATCATTAACATATTTATGTTCATTATGAATTGGAACAATTTTACCACTATATACTAATGTATCTATTACCATTAGATCGTTTGTGAATCATGTCTTTATTATGTGTAATAACTTGTTAAGGTGCTATTTATTTCTATCATGTTATCTCTTTTATTCAATGTATATCTCCTTGAACTCCACTAATATGTGATTGCATATTTTTATTTTCTTAGCCGTGCTTCATATAAAGTCCCAACCAATTCCCTTGTTCGAATTTATATATATAATAGGGATGGAGGCAGATGAACCCACCCACTCATTGCCTCATTTAAAGTCCCAAAACCCCCCTTTTCCCTCCTTTCTTTGTAATGACTTAGGGATGGAAGCACATTAGCTAAGGAAGCATATGGATTTTATCTATTACTAGTTTATATACATTGCATTGTGACTCCTGTTTGACACTCTGGCTTATATGTCAAATTTTTTATTCATTCATGTGCTTTCACTGGAGGCACCTGGGTTCCTGCATCTCCAGGAGCTGCGATGTGCGCCTGGGCCTTTCCCTCCTCCTCTCTTTTATGGTTGCGTGATGGTGGATGGGCACCTGATGCCACGCCCCACATGCCGGACGTGTGGCATCACAGGACGCCGCACACCAAAGTGCTGTTTTCCATCTGCGATCAACGAGGGGAGGTTTTGAGCGCCAATTGCCAAGTGACACTAGGTGTCCGGGCATTGACGCTGCCTCCCCTCTCATCACGCAGCGTGACGTTGGCAGCATTCCATGGCTGCCTGTGGCTATAAAGACTGCACGTGGGTGGAGCACACTTTATTCACTCCCAGACCCCAACACACTGGGTGTCTGTAACGCCGAGCGCTCCGGGTGTCCCGTCCATCCCGGAGCGCTCACGGCGTCTCTCCCCCTGCAGCGCCCCGGCCAGCTTCCCTGGCCGTAGGCGCTGTTCTGACTCGGGGATGCGATCCACGCGGCGTCCCCGGTCCGCCCGTGGATCGCATCCCGCTCTGCCTACCCGTCCCCGCCGGCTCTGTCCTCTGCCTCCTCCTGCGCGCTCGCCCCTCTCTCTCCAGGCGCGCGCGCGCAGCTCTTCTTTCTCTTAAAGGGCCAGCGCACATTAAGTGGTGCCTGGTCCAATCATGATCCACCCAAAACTAATAAAAACCCACTTCCCCTTCCTGTCCTCGCCGGATCTTGTGTTGCCCTAGTGCCCTGTGAAAGCGTTTGTGTGTTTTGCTCCTTCTGTGTATCCAGACCTTTGCTGTTGCCCCCGACTACGAACCTTTGCCACCTGCCTTGACCCTTTGCTACGTTTGACCTTGCCTCTGCCTAATCCTTGTGTACCGCGCCTGTCTCAGCTGTCAGTGGGGTCGAGTTGCTATTGGAGGACACGACCTGGTTGCTACCGCCGCTACAAGTCCATCCCGCCTTGCGGCGGGCTCTGGTGAAAACCAGTAGCAACATTAGAACCGGTCCTCCAATACAACCCGTGCTATCGCCCCATTGGCATAGGGGGATCCACCTCCTGTTCCCGGCCGTACCCGGTACGTGACAGTAGATCCGGCCATGGATCCCGCTGAGGTCCCTCTGCCAAGCCTCTCGGATCTGACCACGGTGGTCGCTCAACAGGGACAGCAATTGGCGCAGTTGACTGCTATGCTACAGCAGCTTCTACCGTCTCCACCGCCAGCTCCTACGTCTCCGCCACGAGTTGCTGCTGCTAGAGTCCGCCTGTCCCTTCTTGACAAGTTCAATGGGGATCCTAAGCTATGCCGAGGGTTCCTATCCCAGTGTTCCCTCCATCTGGAGATGTTGTCTGACCAGTTCCCCTCCGAACGGTCTAAGGTGGCGTTCGTAGTTAGCCTGCTATCTGACAAGGCCCTAGCCTGGGCTACACCGCTTTGGGACCGTGGCGATCCTGCCACTGCTACAGTTCAAGCTTTCTTTTCTGAAGTTCGCAATGTCTTCGAGGAACCAGCCCGGGCCTCCTCTGCCGAGACGGCTCTCCTGAACCTTGTCCAGGGAGATTCTTCAGTAGGCGATTACGCCATTCAGTTCCGCACCCTGGCCTCCGAACTCTCCTGGAATAATGAGGCCCTCTGCGCGACCTTTAAAAAGGGCCTATCCAGCCACGTCAAGGATGTGCTGGCTGCACGAGAAATTCCTGCTACCCTGTCTGAACTCATCCAGCTGGCCACCCGTATTGACATGCGTTATACTGAGAGGCGTCTAGAGCTACGCCAAGAAAAGGACCTTGGTCGCGCCAAATGGTTTCCTCGTCTGGCACCTCTTTTCCAGAACCCTCTCCAATCTGTTCCTGTACCTTCCGCCGAGGAGGCGATGCAAGTGGATCGGTCACGCCTGACCTCACAAGAGAGGACTCGCTGCCGTGACCACAATCTGTGCTTATATTGCGCCAGTCCTGACCATTTTCTAAAGGATTGCTCTATCCGTCCTCAGCGTCAGGGAAACGCTCGCACCTAGCTAACGTGGGGGAGGTGTTACTAGGTGTGGACTCTTCCTCTCCACGTCTGACTGTTCCAGTAAGGATTTCTTGGTCCAAGAAGTCCTCCTTCTCCACCGTGGCCTTTTTGGATTCGGGTTCTACAGGAAACTTCATTGAAGCCTCACTCATCGACAAATTTAATATTCCAGTCACTAGTCTTGTCAAGCCATTTTTTATCACCTCGGTAAATGGGCAAAATCTGACTTGTGTCGTGCATTACCGCACCGAACTTCTCCTCATGAGAATTGGAGTTCTCCATCACGAAAAGATTGACTTTTTTGTATTGCCCAACTGCACCTCTGAGATCCTTCTGGGCCTACCCTGGCTCCAACTACATTCCCCTACCCTCGACTGGGCCTCGGGGGACATCAAAAGTTGGGGTCCCTCCTGCCACAGGCATTGCCTCAAAGCGGTACCCACCAAGCAAGTCTTCCTCGCTACCTCTCGGTCTAGTCTCCCCAAACCTTACTGGGACTTTGCTCTCCAGGCGCGCGCGCGCAGCTCTTCTTTCTCTTAAAGGGCCAGCGCACATTAAGTGGTGCCTGGTCCAATCATGATCCACCCAAAACTAATAAAAACCCACTTCCCCTTCCTGTCCTCGCCGGATCTTGTGTTGCCCTAGTGCCCTGTGAAAACGTTTGTGTGTTTTGCTCCTTCTGTGTATCCAGACCTTTGCTGTTGCCCCCGACTACGAACCTTTGCCACCTGCCTTGACCCTTTGCTACGTTTGACCTTGCCTCTGCCTAATCCTTGTGTACCGCGCCTGTCTCAGCTGTCAGTGGGGTCGAGTTGCTATTGGAGGACACGACCTGGTTGCTACCGCCGCTACAAGTCCATCCCGCCTTGCGGCGGGCTCTGGTGAAAACCAGTAGCAACATTAGAACCGGTCCTCCAATACAACCCGTGCTATCGCCCCATTGGCATAGGGGGATCCACCTCCTGTTCCCCGCCGTACCCGGTACGTGACAGTGTCACAAGTTCCTTTCTGAGATTTAAGGTAACATTCTATCTGTTTGTGGTTCACTCACCGGGTTTATTCATTACCTCCCCATGTTCACATCTTTCCTTGTTTGGGTATGGGGAATGTAATATTTAGTATGTTTACCTTTCACCTGGCCATTTGGCGCTATTATATGTCCTTTAGGTAGTAGTCCTTAATCTGCCCATGGGCAGTTCTACATATAAAAATATGTACACAATGTTCTCTTTTACAGTATACCCTCTGGAATTGTCATACATTCTGTACCCATACCTAATTGCTAATTGGGCACTACACCACCACCGACGTTTCTTATATCACGTCCTTGGGTCTCAGTGTGGCCACGGATTTGCGGCCTCAGCTCCTGTGGGATGTCTGTTTTTCCATGGTGCCTTCCGTTTTGAACATTATTAAATTATATATCCAATTCATATGTAGGTTAGAGCACTTGGGAATATTTCATCCCTCCTCTGCCCTGCTTTGCCCTTGTGTCAAAGATCTGTTCATTCTGCAATTCTTTGTCCTATTATAGATTTACCCTAATGTAACTGCTTCTGACGAGTGGACATCTCCACGAAACGTGTAGAGCCCCAGCCTTATGCTACATCAACGCAATCATTTGATTCTGAGATTCAATAATATGAATTTTATCATCAATTATTACCATCATTAACATATTTATGTTTATTATGAATTGGAACAATTTTACCACTATATACTAATGTATCTATTACCATTAGATCGTTTGTGAATCATGTCGTTATTATGTATAATAAATTGTTAAGGTGCTATTTATTTCTATCATGTTATCTCTTTTATTCAATGTATATCTCCTTGAACTCCACTAACATGTGATTGCATATTTTTATTTTCTTAGCGGTGCTTCATATAAAGTCCCAACCAATTCCCTTGTTTAAATTTATACATATTGAAGGATGTCAGCCATCTTTGGCCTTGTAGGTCCTTATTAGACCAAAAGAGGTAAAAGACCTTGCTACAATTATAATACACATGATTGCATTCATGGAAGCTATATAGGCGCATATTATGAATTGGACATATGCTGGATTGTAGTGGCTCTATGGATATAAATGAACAATAGGACTCTGAAGGCTGATGTTTATTGTAATATTTACTCTTTGGGATATTGTCATCTGTTGCAAGTATCTTGTGGACTTTATTCGGTGTTGGGGCTCAATAAATACAATTCTCTGGATGAATCAAATTGCTGTGAGAATAACTAGAATTGTAAAAATAATTATTAATCCTCATCCCACTACTACATCACTACATTGCTCAGTTTGCTCCTGAGATGGACTATAGGATCTGTAGTGTACATGAACACAATGTGCACTGCTCATTCCAAGCAAACAAAAGTAAGGGGGAATAATAGATGTTTGGGAGCTCAAAGATGCTACAAGGAGGCAGAAAAAATTGTAAGAAACTATTTCCTGAAAAAACTGATTACTGAGCCATTAAAGTGGAGGAACACCCTGAAAAAAAAAACTTTTAAAAATGTTAATAACAATTTCAAATGAAAAAAAAAAAATATTTTTTTTTTTACTTACCAGAAATGGCTGTTGTTAGGCAGATTGTCCTAATCTGCCTCCTCCAGCGCCGCGGTGATCTTCTCTCCTTCTGTCTTCTATGGAATGGGGCGCAGTGTGTTATGGGAACTGTGTCCCACAACACATTCACAAATCCCACTCGCGCATGCGCAGTAGGCCGCGCGCCGACTCGCGCATGTGCAGTAGGCCGCGCAAAGCCGTTTCCCTCACTGAGGATGGCGGCGCTGGATCCGGAACGCCGAGGGACATCTCGGCCTCCACGAACAGCATCACGGGCGCCCTGGGAAGGTAAGTGTACTTATTAAAAGTCAGCAGTGACTTTTTTTTTTTAGCTGCTGACTTTTAAAAAAAAAATTTTTAAGCTGACACACCGCTTTAAGTAGTGGATGTGTAGGGATTATTTTTGGAGAATAAGAATATTGTTTATTGTCACTTTAACCACTTAACGACAACCTTTATGTAATTTTTTCACGCAAATAGACCGGCCCGCATTATACTGTAGATGGGTGGCCACTGTAGGCAAAATGGCATACTGGTATGTCGCTGCCTACTTCCAAGTTTAGAGCACACGCATGCGCGCCCCCCCCCTCTGGCCAGTTCCTGCTGTGATTATACACAGCGAGAGCTTTTCAGCAAGTCCCGGACAATGATTCATGGCCAGGACCTGCTTATCGGGTGTGTACATTCACAGCCGAGAGCTCTGTGTTAAAATTCAACACAAAGCTCTATGCAAAGCAGGGATGAGAAACTGAGAGATCATTAGTTAAAAAAAACAGCACACTTTACACACATTACACATAGTTACGCACATATT
The DNA here is from genome assembly GCA_028564925.1 of Lithobates sylvaticus. Taxonomy (NCBI): domain Eukaryota; kingdom Metazoa; phylum Chordata; class Amphibia; order Anura; family Ranidae; genus Lithobates; species Lithobates sylvaticus. The sequence continues at coordinate 254,594,643 of CM053026.1, read as the reverse complement.
TAAACCCCTTGATAGCCCTAGATGTTAACTTCTTCCCAGCCACTGTCATTAGTACAGTGACAGTGTATAGTATTATCACTGATCACTGTGTTAATGGCACCGGTGATGTCACTGATCACTGGTGATGTCAGTGGCAGCTAGTCAGTTCCCCCCAGCGTCAGTTAGTGTCAGATTGTCTGCTGAAATATCGCAGTCCCATTATACTGTAAATCGTTGATTAATAGTATAAAAAATTCCAGTATACATGCCATGGAATTTTTTTTATCAAATACATGTAGCAGAATACATTTTGGTCAACATTTATTTCTTTTTCATTGGATATGTTTTATCACAGAAAGTAAAAAATATTGTTCTTTATTTAAAAATTTTCAGTCTTTTTTAATTTATAATCGCAAAAAATAAAAGAACTCAGGTGTGATCAAATACCACCAAAAGAAAGCTCTATTTGCGTGAAAAAAAATACATACATTTTGTTTGGGTATGCAATGACCGTGCAAACGTCAGTTAAAATAGCGCAGTGTCAAATAGCAAAAAATGGCCTGGTCATAAAGGGGGTAAAATCTTGGTTAAACATTGCTGTGCGATTAGCTCAGGCTCACATATACTTTACTACCATATATATCATTGAATGCAGTTTTTTACTGAATTATCTATGAGACATAGTGTATTTTAGTTTTGCAGCCTGAGTATAGCAGTATACAGTTTTGTGTTCTTCTACCACAGGCATTGTGAATGTGACATTATTGCTGTGTCATTCACTCCTTGTATGGCCTTTGTGCCCATCTCACACAGAGCTTCTTATCCATGTACTGCAGAGTCAGGATCACAAGATTAGCTGAACACGGGTGTGCACACTGACCTTAGGCATATAAGTAACAGCTATCTTGTTCAGATGTTACATTTTATAGTGGCTGCCAAAAAAAAAAAAGTCTGTACAAATACAAACATAGTATGTCACATATAAAGAATATATACTCTCTTACCTGTCATACGTACATAAAGCTGATGCGATTAAATTAAAAAATGTGCCTAGATTTCAGCTAGACAATAAATAAGATTGCTTTTCAAATCTATTTTATGCCCACTTTTTGTTACCTTAACCCCTTCTTGCCTAAGCCTTTTTCTGACACTTGTTGCTTACAAGTTATAATCAGTATTTTTTGCTTGAAAATTACTTAGAACCCTAAACATTATATATATATTTTTAGCAGAGACCCTAGATAATAAAATGGTGATTGTTGCAAAATGTTATGTCACTGTATTTGCACAGTGGTCTTTCAAATACAATTTTTTTTCAAAGAAATACACTTTCATGAATTAAAAAAAAACAGAATAAACGAGTAAAGATAACCCAATTTTTATGTATAATGTGAAAGATGATGTTAAGCCGAGTAAATAGATACCTAACATGTCACGTTTTAAAATTGCGCACTCTCATGGAATGGCAACAAACTATATTACTTAAAAATCTCCATAGACAATGGTTTAAAATTCTTTAACGGTTACCAGTTTATAGTTACAGGGGAGGTCTAGAGCTAGAATTATTGCTCTCGCTCTAGCAATTGCAGCGATACCTCACATGTGTGGTTTGAACACAGTTTACATTTGCGAGCGCGACTTACATATGTGTTCACTACTGCATGCGAGCACAGAGAGATGAGGCGCTTTATTTTATTTTTTTCTCTTATTTTGTTTTATTTATTTTTTTACACTGTCCATTTAAAAAAATGTTTCTGATCACTTTTATTGCTGTCTCAAGGAATGTATGCATCCCTTGTGACAATAATAGTCAGTGACAGGTACTCTTTATAGAGAGATATCCCTCCTTTGCCAAGTTTGGCTATTTTGAATACTGTCATTTTTAAAAATCTGGCGCCTTTAAGTCTTTAGCAAACCAGAAGTGATGTCATGACATTGCTTCCGAGTTACTAGATCCGAGACTCGATCAAGGCCAATTGCGTCATTTTTCGGCTCTCCGGCCAGCCAGTGAACGTGCCAGCTGGTCGCTCGAGCCTCCTGGTGGGATGGGAGAGCCTGGGCGAGCCACGGAAAGAGGTGGGGGGGAACATCCCCTCACGCTGCTTGTGATAATCATCGAGCAGCTGCTTAACCGCATCGATTGTTATGGAGCCAACCGTCGGATCCAAAAAACGGTACCAGTGTGATGTCTGCAGCGACAAGCATCATCCCGGTACAACTCCTAGGTTGTAGGCCGCATATTTGCGTTATGTCGGCGTGAAGGCGTAAAATTCACACTTTAAGTAAATTAATTGGGTATTCATAAGTATTACTATATCATGTTATACTGTAATTTTAAATTCAAACACTTTTTCCTTACCATGAATAAAAACTGCTCCCTTAGGCAACATTGTTGCTTGATACTACTTGATCCGAATCTTTAGGAGCGGTAGGAATCTCAGACTGAATGGCAGCAGTGGGAACTGACACTTCCAACTCCGTTCACTGTAAAGTCATCCAAGTACAGGGGCTCCGTCAAAACCAGACAAAGGTGGTTACTGGCATCCCTGGCCTCGTGCTGGCCGTCGTGCTAGTCGTGGTTTCCTTCACCATAGTGTACCCGCTGGCCTAATCTGCCTTTATCACCTGCGAGGGTAGTGGTGGGCGAGCAGCCACCAGCAGCAATTCTCCAAAGTGATAGCACTGACTACAAGGGTGCAAAAACACTGCAAATTCGGAACATCCGAAACAATCCCCATGGCTGCGGAACTTTGAGAAATATACAGTGCGATCTCCCCTCTTGGCACCATCCAGATGTGCTGGGAGTAAAGATGGCCAAAAAGTTAGAGGGGTTTTTAAACTAGGCGAGGGGGCGGAGTGTCCAGAGGTAGAGATAGTCAGCGCGGAACATCAGTCCAGAGGGTAGTATTGGGGGCATTAGTGGTAGGTTGACTAAAGCACATAAACCCAAGGTAAGTATAGCGACAAGCCCCAGTTGCAACACCCAATAAGAGGATAGTATGCAACCAGTCTAAACTACGTAGCATTTTCACCTATGCCAGGAGCCTGGCGTACAAGATGGGTGAACTAGAGATACTGTTGTACAAGGAGGATTTGGATTTTGTGGAAATTTCAAAAACTTGGTTCAACAGCTCTAATGATTGGCTGGAAACCATTCAAGGGTATACCCTTTATCGCAGGGATAGAGAGGGTAAAAAAGCGGGAGGGGTATGCCTGTATACCAAGAATAACGGAGGTAGAATCCTTATGGGTAGAGCTTCAAAGGGATGAAGCTAAGGGGGAAATAATACTGGGAGTATGCTATAGGCCCCCTAACCTGAGGGAGGAGGGGGAGGCAGACCTCCTATCACAATTTGGATTAGCAGCAAGGATGGGAAGTGTTATCATAATGGGTGACTTTAATTATCCAGACATAGACTGGGCGGAGAGAACCACGCATTTGTCTAAGGCTCGCCAGTTCCTAAATGTCTTCAATTTCATGGGTCAGATGGTAGACGTACCAACTAGAAACAAGGTGTTACTAGATCTACTGATTGCCAACAATACAGACCTGATCACGGATGTGGAAATACGGGGAAATTTAGGAAACAGCGATCACAGGTCCATTGGCTTCAGTATAAATCACACAAATAGGAAACATAAGCTAAAAATATAAAGACACTGAATTTCAAAAGAGCCAACTTCCCTAAACTACGAACCTTGCTAGAAGATATAAATTGGGATAAAATCTTAGGAACAAAGAACACGGAGGAGAGATGGGTTCGCTTTAAGAGCATATTAAATAAGGGCATATTAAATAAGGGCAAACCAAAGTCCTGGATGGCTTAAGGCCAATGTAAAAATGCATATAAATGCAAAAGAGAAGGCCTTCAAAAAATACAAGGTTGAGGGATCATCATCAGCATTCAAACTTTATAAAGAATGCAACAAGAAATGTAAGGGTGCAATTAGGGCAGCCAAGATAGAACACGAAAGACACATAGCAGAGGAAAGCACAAAATAATCCCAAGAAATTCTGTAAACAGTTAAAAAAGGAGGACAGACCATATTGGCCCCATAAAGAATGAAGAAGCACATCTGGTTACAAAGGATGGGGAGATGGCGAAGGTATTGAATTTATTCTTCTCCTCACTCTTCACAAGGGATTCGGGGGGCTTCAGTAACCAAAACTGCAGTGTTTATCCTCGTGACACATCACAGGAAGCACCCTCATGGCTAACAGAGGACAGAATTAGAATTAGACTTGGGAAACTTAACATTAACCGCTTGAGCCCCAGAAGATTTTACCCCCTTCCTGACCAGATCACTTTTTGCAATTCGGCACTTTAACTGCCAATTGCGCTGTCGTGTGACGTTGCACCCAAACAAAATTGACGTCCTTTTTTTCCCACAAATAGTTTTCTTTTGGTGGCATTTGATCACCTCTGCGGTTTTTATTTTTTGCGCTATAAACAAAAAAGAGCAACAATTTTGAAAAAAAACGCAATATTTTTTACTTTTTGCTATACTAAATATCCCCCAAAAATATATAAAAAAAAAATGTTTTTTTTTTCCTCAGTTTAGGCCAATATGTATTCTTCTACATATTTTTGGTAAAAAATAAAATCACAATAAGCATATATTGAATGGTTTGAGCACAAGTTATAGTGTCTACAGAACAGAGGATAGTTTTATGGCATTTTTATTATTATTTTTTTTTTTTACTAGTAATGGTGGCGATCCGCGATTTTTATCAGGACTGCGACATTATAGCAGACACTTTTGACAAATTTTTGGGACCATTGACATTTATACAGTGATCAATGCTATAAAAATGCACTGATTATTGTAAAAAATGTCACTGGCAGGGAAGGGGTTAACCACTAGGGGGCGATCAAGGGGTTAACTGTGTTCTAACTGAAGGGGGAGGGGACTGTCTAGGGGAGATGACAGATCGCACTTCATACTTTGTATGAACAGACGATTAGTCTCTTCTCCCTTCAGAGAACCAGAAACTGTGTTTACACACACATCCCGGTTCTTGGTGTGTCAGCAGCACATCACGGTAGCCTGGCGGTGATCGAGACCGCCAGGCACTCACATCGGCTCCGGGGGCGAGCAGCAGGCGCCCCTAGTTGCCACAGGGCGAAGCGACATTACATAACGTTGTTTTGCTCAGTAAGAAACGGCTGGTTGGCAAGTGATTAATAAATGACCGGGACCGGATGGCTTGCACCCGAGGGTACTTAGGGAACTCAGTCAAGTAATTGCCAGACCATTGTTCCTAATTTTTACTAACAGCCTACTGACTGGAATGATACCCTGTTTCCCCGAAAATAAGACCTAGCGTGATTGTCAGTGATGGCTGCAATATAAGCCCTACCCCCCAAATAAGCCCTAGTTAAAGTCCTTGTAGGTCTTATTTACAGGGTAGGGCTTATTTTCAGGGAAACAGGGTAGGGCTTATTTGGGAGGTAGGGCTTATATTGCAGCCATCACCGACAATCACGCTAGGTCTTATTTTCGGGGAAACAGGGTACCAGTGGATTGGAGAAAAGCCAATGTAGCACCAAAATTTAAAAAGGGCCCAAAATACATCCCTGGGAATTACAGACCAGTTAGCCTAACATCAATAGTATGCAAGTTCTTGGAGGGGATGATAAGGGACTATATACAAGATTTTAGTAATGAAAACGGTATCATCAGCAGTAATCAGCATGGATTCATGAAGAATCGTTCTTGCCAAACCAATCTATTAACCTTCTATGAGGAGGTTAGTTGCCATCTAGATAAAGGAAGGCCGAAGACTTGGTGTATCTGGATTTTGCAAAAGCATTTGACACAGTTCCCCATAAACGTTTACTGTACAAAATAAGGTCCTTTGGCACGGACCATAGGTTGAGTACATGGATTGAAAACTGGCTACAAGGGTGAGTTCAGAGGGTGGTGATAAATGGGGAGTACTCGGAATGGTCAGGGGTGGGTATTGGGGTCCCCCAGGGTTCTGTGCTGGGACCAATCCTATTTAATTTGTTCATAAATGACCTGGAGGATGGGGTAAATAGTTCAATCTCTGTATTTGCAGAAAATACTAAGCTAAGCAGGGCAATAACTTCTCCGCAGTATGTGGAAACCTTGCAAGAAGATTTGAACAAATTAATGGGGGGGGCAACTCCATGGCAAATGAGGTTTAATGTAGAAAAATTTAAAATAATGCATTTGGCAAAAATATGAATGCAATCTATACACTGGGGGGAGAACCTCTGGGGGAATCTAGGATGGAAAAGGACCCGGGGGGTCCTAGTAGATGATAGGCTCAGCAATGGCATGCAATGCCAAGCTGCTGCTAACAAAGCAAACAGAATATTGGCATGCATTAAAAAAGGGGATTAAAGAGGAAGTAAACCAAAACCAAAAATTAAAAAAAAAATGCACCCTGCAAGGCAAAGGCATAATGAGGTAGTATGCATAGCATACTAGCTCATTATGAATATTATGAATAACTTACCTGAGATGGAAGCCCCGAAGCGACCATCGTTCTCCTTCTCTGATGGCACCATCTATCCTGGACTGACTTCCAGGTATTGCGGCTCCAGCGCTGTGACTGGCAGGAGCCACGATGACGTCACTCCCGCGCATGCCACTAACGGCATGGTCCCTGCTAGCACCGGCATGCTCAGTGCTCCTGCGCGCCGATGTCTTTTGCAAATATCTACTAAACCGTGTAGTTTTAGGAGATATTTCTTGGACCTACAGGTAAGCCTTAATCTAGACTTACCTGTAGGTCAAAGTGGTCTGTAAGGGTTTACAACCACTTTAACTCCAGGGATAAAGCGATAATTCTCCCACTCTACATGACTCTGGTCCGGCCGCACCTGGAGTATTATGTCCAGTTCTGAGCACCAGTCCTCAGGAAGGATGTACTGGAAATGGAGCGAGTACAAAGAAGGGCAACAAAGCTAATAAAGGGTCTGGAGGATATTAGTTAAGATAGGTTGCAAGCACTGAACTTATTCTCTCTGGAGAAGAGACGCTTGAGGGGGGATATGATTTCAATTTATAAATACCATACTGGTGACCCCACAATAGGGATAAAACTTTTTTGCGGAAGGGAGTTTAATAAGACACGTGGGCACTCATTAAAATTAGAAGAAAAGAGGTTTAACCTTAAACTACATAGAGGGTTCTTTACTGTAAGAGCAGCAAGGATGTGGAATTCCCTTCCACAGGCGGTGGTATCAGCGGGGGGCATTGATAGTTTAAAAAACTATTAGATAAGCACCTGAACGACCACAACATAAAGGGATATACAATGTAATACTGACATATAATCACACATAGATTGGACTTGATAGACTTGTGTCTTTTTTCAACCTCACCTACTATGTAACTATGTAACATGGAAATGCAATTATTTTAGTAAATATAAACTGACAAATACCTTTTTTCCTCAGCAGTATATAGCAGTCTTGTGACTACTATCAGTGCCTGGTTAAAGCTTGTAGAAAGAGTTTTCAGTGCACTGTCTATTTGCCTTTAGTAAGTCAACCCCTGTGGCAATCACTATAGTAACAATGACTACTACAGTGACATACCTCCCAACTTTTTGAGATGGGAATGAGGGACACCTATTAGAAAAAAATATGTCAGACTAGGACACACCCCCTGCCACGCCATCTTAAAGGAGAATTATACAAAAAAATGATTAGTTAAACTCACGAGTGCTTTTTTTTTTTTTTTTACCACTACTTTTCCTTTATAATGGCCTTTTTAAAATTTACAAATGTAGCAATTTAGAATTTGGATGAAAGGTTTATCACCGTGAAACACTTTTTTGAAAGGTAAAAAGTGCATTTTATATACAACTACATAGATCTGATCAAATGAGGGGCAAATGAGGAGGAAAGAGGGACAGAGGTTCCAAATCAGAGACAGTCCCTCGAAATCAGGGACAGTTGGGAGCTATGCGGTGATTATCCTCTTCCACAGCAGTCCAACAGGTATGGAATATGCATACTTACATGGTGGCAAGCTGGACCAATGTATCTATGAAGTACAAAGGCCAAGCGGTTGCTACATAAGAGGACCCGGTGGAACCTTGAGCAGCACCTGTAAATTTAGTTTGGGTCACATATGCAGTACAAAGCATACCCAGAGTTCAGCTTTAAGTGACATAGAGTTTAGCCAGCTTAGATCACTGCACTGCGAACATTTTTACACTATATACTGTAAATACCTATAATAATAGTAAGGTGAGATAAGAGGCTTATCAAGGTACAACCTGCGAGAAAAAACGATCAGCGGTGGGAAAACCTATTCCAAACGTACTGCTCCCCTCTGATTTAGGGGCACTATGATGGTTCTACGCTTCTCCTGATTCCCGATTCTTTTGACAGCAATAAATCTCTTTCTAATTTTTTATACTAATAGACAATGAAAAATAACAAAAGACGTAAAAACAGTAAAGAAAAAAAAAAACTGAAAATATACTCCAGCTGCAAGGGACATTCACTGTTAGTCCTATCATATGTACAAAAGACACATTCTTTAGCCATGATAAATTGAAACAAACCTCCCTGTGCAAACAGCAAAGGGTACATAGGGGACAGGCGGAGAATATTAAGCAGCTTTTCAGAGGGGTTACATTGCATACCTTTGTCTTGTTTTTCATAGGCAAAGGGTAAAACGCAGCCAATTGTGAGCATGTGTGGGTGGAAGCGAGGTGTGGACTGGCTAGATTGTGTTTGTGTTATTCTGTCCAACTACTGACAGGGGAAAGTTTGGAGGTGGGTCTTTGGCCATGACATGTTTACATGCTTTTACAGCACAGCAAATACACACCATCCGGAAACACAGTTGACCATAATTTTCTATTATTTGCTAAAACATTGCATGCTACAACATAATACATGGACAGATCATTTTAAATTGATGTTACAAATTAAAAATAAATAAATAAAAACATAAAAATTAACAGACTAACCTAATGACTAACTAGTTCCTTCAAAAATGCCTGCTTTCAAGAAACAAATTTGACTGAAGAACTAATTTCCTGTTACAATTATTTAGCATTAGATTATTATTTTACTTAAAGTGGAGTGCCCACAAAAAAAAAAAAAATTAAAAGTCAGCAGCTACAAATACTGCAGCTGCTGACTTTTAATAATCGGACACTTACCTGTCCCGGGGTCCAGCGATGCGGGGGAACAAGACCCCCCCCCCTCGTTCCCCGATTCGACGCTCACTCATCTGGGACACATGACAGGTCCCAGATGACTGTGCGGCGCCTAGGGGAAGTGACATTTAGCCCGGGCAATAAAGGTGGCAGACTACGAGGGACCCCCTAGCAACAGGCATTTAGAGGTGAGTAAAAATTTTTATTTTTTCCAATTATTTTTTTTTTATTTTTTTTATGATTTTTAAGCCACATTTTTTTTTTTTTGGTGGCAACACCACTTTAAAGTCCAACTTCACTCTTCAACATTGACTATTTTTAATCCTTATGCTGCTAGCATTAGTACAAATATAGGAAAGTATACCATGTTTACTTATTTTAACCACTTCAGCCCCGGAAGAATTTACCCCCTTCCTGACCAAGATTTTTTCTGCGTTACAGCACTGCGACGCTTTAACTGACAGTTGAGCGGTCGCGCGATGCTGTACCCAAACAAAATTGATGTCCTTTTTTCGCACAAATAAAGATTTATTTTGGTGGTATTTGATCACCTCTGCGGTTTTTATTTTTTGCACTATAAACAAAAAAGTCCAACAATTTTGAAAGAAAAAACATTATTTTTAACTTTTTTGCTATAATAAATATCCCCAAATTAAAAAAAAAAAAAAAAAAAGAATTTCTTCATCAGTTTAGGCCAGGGGTAGGCAACCTCGGCCCTCTAGCTGTGGTGAAACTATAAATCCCATCATGCCTCTGGGAGTCATACCTGTAAATGTTGGGGTCTTGCAATGTCTCATGGGACTTGTAGTTTCAAAACAGCTGGAGGGCCGAGGTTGCCTACCCCTCGTTTAGGCCAATATGTATTCTACATATTTTTGGTAAAAACAAAAATGGCAATAAGCGTATATTTATTAGTTTGTACAAAAGTTATAGCGTCTACAAAATAGGGGATATATTTATGGCAGACAGATCGGACTCTTTTGACACTTTTTTGGGACCAGTGACATTATTACAGTGATCATAGGTAAAAATAGCCACTGATCACTGTATAAATGACATTGACAGGGAAGGGGGTTAACACTAGGGGGCGACTTTCAGACCGGACCATTTTGCTGGCTTAAGACCAGAGCACTTTTTGCGATTCGGCACTGCGTCACTTTAACTGAGAATTGCGCAGTCGTACGACGTGGCTCCCAAACAAAATTGACGTCCCTTTTTTCACACAAATAGAGCTTTCTTTTGGTGGTATTTTATCACCTCTGCGGTTTTTATTTTTGGAGCTATAAACAAAAAAAGAGCAACAATTTTGAAAAAAACACATTATTTTTTACTTTTTGCTATAATAAATATCCCCCAAAAATATATAAAAAAAATGTTTTTCCTCAGTTTAGGCCGATACGTATTCTACATATTTTTGGTAAAAAAATCGCAATAAGCGATTATTGATTGGTTTTGCGCAAAAGTTATAGCGTTTACAAAATAGGGGATAGTTTTATAGCATTTTTATTAATAATTTTTTTTTTTTACTAGTAATGGCGGCGATCAGCGATTTTTATTGTGACTGCGACATTATGGCGGACACATCTGACATTTTTGACACATTTTTTGGACCATTTATACAGCAATCAGTGCTATACAAATGCCTGTGTAAATGACACTGGCAGTGAAGAGGTTAACCAGGGGTGGCAGTGTAGGGGTTAAGTGTGTCCTAGGGGCATGTTACTAACTGTGAGGGGCGTGGCTGTGTGTTACTGATCACTGATCTCTGGTCCAATCACAGAGAGCAGTGATCAGTGTCACTTGTTGCTAGGCAGAACGGGGAAATGCTGTTTACTTCCGCATCTCCCCGTTCGTCCTTCCCATGAGCCGATCGCGGGTATCCCCGCGGTGATCGTGTCCGCAGAACCCGCGACCGGACTCATGGGGGTCCCGGCTGGCCCGCACGCACCCCGCCGTCGGCGCGCACGCAATGGCACGCGCCATATTCAAAGGGACGTACCTGTACGCCCTTATGCCTGTCTGTGCCATTCTGCCGACGTACATTGTCATGTGCAGGTCGGGAAGCGGCTAGGGAGGTGTTTCTAACTGAGGGGGGGGAGTGGACTAACTGGGAGTAGAGAGAGATCTCTGTTCCTGATCACTAGGAACAGCAGATCTCTCTCTACTTCCCTGACAGAACGGGGATCTGTCTGGAGCGATCGCGGGTGGCCGAAGGACAACGAGGCCGCCGGCCACACACAATGTCTCCAGCAACGTGCCTGCTAGAGCCATTAAAGGGACTGCCATACCGGTACAGCAATTGGCACAGCCGAGCCAACCTGCCGCGGTATAACCTGCGGCCCCCCCACCCCAAAGCACCTTGTCCCCATGTTGATGAGAACAAGGGCCTCTTCCCGACAACCCTGGCCGTTGGTTGTCTGGGTCTGCGGGCGGGGGGGGCTTATCAGAATCCGGGAGCCCCCCACCCTATGTGAATCAGTGTGGGGTAAATGGTACCCCTACCCATTCACCTGAGGGAAAACGTGTTAATAAAAAAAACACAACACAGGTTTTTAAAGTAGTTTATTAGACAGCTCCGGGGGTCCTCTTCCGACTTCGCGTGTCTTCTTGCCGGGCACCTCCGATGTCTTCCGCTCTTTTACTAGCGGATGAGCCTGGCTTTCTCCCCTTTCTCCCTCCATATAGGGATATGGGACGGGGTCACCGGGTGACATCACCTGGTGACCCCGCCCCTTATGCCTATATAAGTCGCTGCGCAACGTGTCCCTGGCATTGCGACTGGAGAGAGCGTCGTGTCAACATCAGAAGGAAGAAGAAGAAAAGAAGAAGAAGAAGGCGGCCACAGCGACAGTGACGAACCAGAAGACCGGGCCAACGCTAGTAAAAGAGCTGCAAGAAGATAGCGGAGGCCCGGCAGAAGAAACGAAGAGTGGGACAAGACCCCCGAAGTCGGAAGAAGACCCCCGAAGTCAGAAGAAGACCCCCGGACGACGAAGGAGAAAGCCGTGCTCCTCCGCTGGTAAGAGAGCGGTAAAAGAGCAGAAGATAGTGGAGGTGCCCAGCGAGAAGACCCCCGCAGTCGGAAGAAGACCCCCAGGGCTGTCTAATAAACTACTTTAAAAACCTGTTTTGTGTTTTTTTTTTATTAACACTTTTTCCCTCGGGTGAATGGGTAGGGGTACCATTTTTCTCCATACTCATTCACATAGGGTGGGGGCCGGAAACAGGGGGCCCCCTTATTAAAGGGGGCTCCCGGATTCCGATAAGCTCCCCGCCCGCAGACCCCGACAACCAATGGCCAGGGTTGTTGGGAAGAGGCCCTTGTCCTCATCAACATGGGGACAAGGTGCTTTGGGATGGGGGGCCGCAGGGCCCCCCTTCCCTAAAGCACCCCCCCATGTTGAGGGCACGCAGCCTGGTATGGCTCAGGAGGGGGGGGTGCTCGCTCGTCCTCACCCCCTTTGACTTTGACTTATTGACTTTGGGGGGAACCCCACGCTGTTTTTTTGGCATAGGGGTTCCCCTTTAAATCCATACCAGGCGACGGGGCTAGCAAGGTGTCAATCTTGCCGATGGAGGCGGCGACATTGACTTCCTTCCCTAGTCCCATCTACCTGGAGTCACGTTCAAAATGAACGGACTTTACTCCGTGTGTGGGTAAGTCTGTTCATTTCAAAAGTCCGGCGGACCTCTGCCAAAAGTCCTGATCTAGTCCACTGGAAAAGTCCGGCTCTAGTCCGCTGGAAAAGTCCGGTCGTGTGTGGGCGTGTGTGGGCAAGTCCGCTCGTTCGGAAAGTCCGGTGGACCCCCTGCTGAAAAGTCAGCTGGATAGTCTGATCGTGTGTACGTGGCATTAGACGAAAACCTGTTACAGTCTGCAAAAGGCTTAAGACTGGAGCGGAGGTTCACCTTCCAGCAGGACAACAACCCTAAACATACAGCCATAGCTACAATGGAATGGTTTTTATCAAAGCATATTCATGTGTTAGAATGGCTCAGCCAAACTCCAGACCTGATTCCAATTGAAAATCTGTATCAAAACTTGCAAATTGCTGTTCACAGACGCTCTCCATCCAATCTGTCAGAGCTTTTGCTATTCTGCAAAGAAGTAAAAATTACTCCTCAAAGACTGCTTTACTGTATGCAGTAACTGTTTATTTTGTTTTGGACAGCATAGGGCAGTGATGGCGAACCTTGGCACCCCAGATGTTTTGGAACTACATTTCCCATGATGCTCATGCACTCTGCAGTGTAATTGAGCATCATTGGAAATGTAGTTCCAAAACATCTGGGGTGTTCTCCATCACAGGCATAGGAAATGGTTAAACCCCCTGTCAGTGTTTGTATTGTCATCTTTGCCTCATTGGGGGTATTTCTATTCCACTGTTTCACTATAAAAAATAAAAAGTTTTAGCTTCAAATACATTTTAATGTAAATAAATGCAAAAAAGGTTAATGTTGAAGGATAATTATAACCCCTGTCAGTTTTCATCCTGTTCCATAGCCAAAATACTGTAGGAAGTGAGAGGAAATCCTTCCAAAGTGAGGGAATCCCTGGTAGTCACCACAACTAGAGTCCACATTGAAAGATTTCCCCTCTATTACTGTTGTTTTGACCATTTAGAATTTGGGGTTTTTGTTAACTTTAACCTCCTTAGCGGTATTCCCGAGTGTGGTTCTGGGTTAATTTTCAGTACCCAGGATGTTTACTATACCAATATGCAGTGTCTAATATTACAGTGACTAGTAATATTGCACCCGTGTTTGGACAAATTTCAGTGTTTTTGATTACATTATTGAATAAAATGTATTATTGTTTTTTATATGTATTTATATATTTTTTTTATATTATAATTTATGATTTCATGTTTCAAATTTTATCATACCCGGGATGTCTACTAGACTCTTGTTTGGACAGATTTAATTGAGTTATTTCTAAGAATTACAGGCCTACAATATAAAACGCCAAATTTCCATGTAAAACAATGTACCACTTTGACATTCAAAAATCATACCACCAGGGAGGTTAAGGGTCAATTCACACTAGGTGCATTGGAACTGTGTTGAATGGCTATTCAAGCACAGTCCCACTACTGGACAAGGCAAAATGCTTTGTCTCCTATGTGCCGAGTTCACACCACCACATTACAGTGGTGGGTGGTAAAAAAAAATAAAGTACCACCCTGTCTTAACCACCTGAGTTCCGCGCCATAGCCAAATGACGGCTACAGAGCGGATCTGATGTGCCGGGACGACGTCTATTGACGTCGTCCCGGCAACGAGCGCGCCCTGAAGGGCGCGCGCGGTGTGCTCTGTGATCCGCGAGTCTGTGAGACTCGCTGGATTACAGATCCGAGTAAGGGGTCGATCCCGACCCCTTACCACGTGATCAGCTGTCAGCCAATGACAGCTGATCATGTGATAATTACCGAGCCGGTAATCGGCTTTTTTTCCTGCTCGCGCTGACAGCGCGACGAGAAAAAAAAAAAGCCGATCACCGGCGGCAGTGAGAGGGACATCAGTCCCTCTCACTGCAATATGCCAAGGGTCCATGGTGCCCACCATTGCTAATAAAAGTGCCCCCAGTGCCATCTGTCAGTGCCCCCAGTGCCATCTGTCAGTGCCCCCAGTGCCATCTGTTAGTGCCCCCAGTGCCATCTGTCAGTGCCCACAGTGCCATATGTCAGTGCCCACAGTGCCAGTGCTGCACATCAGTGTCACCTACGAGTGCTCATCAGTGTCCCCTACCAGTGCTCATCAGTGTCCCCTACCAGTGCCCAGTGCCACCTATCAGTGCCCATAAGTGCCACCTATCAGTGCCCATCAGTGCCATCTATCAGTGCCACCTATCAGTGCCATCTATCAGTGCCCATCAGTGCCATCCATCAGTGCTCATCCGTGCCACCCATCCGTGCCCATCAGTGCCATCTTTGCTGTGCCCATCAGTACAGACTTATTTGTCCCCACCAGTGCAGCCTATCAGTGCCCACCAGTGCAGCCTATCAGTGCCCACCAGTGCCGCCTATCAGTGCCCACCAGTGCCGCCTCATCAGCGCATATCAATGAAGCAGAAAAATTACCTGTTTGCAAAATTTTATAACAGACTATTAAACATGATTTTATTATTTTTTTTAATTTTCCATCTTTTTTTATTTGTTTAGCAAAAAATAAAAACCCCAGCTGTGATTAAATACCACCAAAAGAAAGCTCTATTTGTGGGGAAAAAATTGTAAAAATTTCATTTGGGTACAGTGTTGTATGACCGCGCAATTGTCATTCCAAGTGCGTCAGTGCCGAAAGCTGAAAATTGGTCTGGTCACGAGGGGGGTTTAAGTGCAAAGTAATCAGGTGGTTAAACTACAAAAAGTTTGCCTTTAGTTCTACTTTATTTCAATAGTTATTAAAATAGATTATTTTTAGATTGTAAGCTCTAATGAGCAGGGCCCACTGATTCCTCTTGTACCAAATTGTTATGTAATTGTAATGTCTGCCTTTATTTTGTTAAGCGCTGCGCAAACTGTTTGCGCTATATAAATCCTGTATAATAATAATAATAATAATAATAATAGACTGCTAACAAGCTACAGAATAAGATATTGGATTGAGAGACATGGGGTTATTTACAATACCCTTCTGAATACATATACATATATAATTGAGTTTATCAGCCCTCAAAATTTACACTCGCCTGCTCGTGAGGGCTGGCGAGGAAGGGCTGTCTGGGAGCGAGGGGGGGGCGAGCACTGCCGGCCGGCGAGTCCCTTTCCCAGTGCTCATGAAGGGGAAGAGAGAGGACAGAGCCGGCCGGATGATATGAGCGCAGGGAACATAACTAGCGGCGCCGGCTTTGATTTAAATCGCTGTGTGTTCCCTGCGCTCGCTTTCACACACAGCCCCGCCCCCTGGTCCCGGGGAATTTGATAGACAGATCACCCGTCCAACCCGGGACGAGTGATGTGTATCAAAGTTCCCTGGCCAGGGGGCGGGGCTGTACGGGACGCCGAGCGGCGGGAACACGCATCGATTTAAATCAAAGCTGTTCCAGCATGTCCCTCGGCGCTCATATCATCCGGCCAGCAATGCTCTTCTTCTCTGCTCCCCTTCATTCAGGACACAGGTAGGCAGCATTGGTGGACAAGTGTTAGGCTGCACTGGTGTTAAAGTGTTAGGCTGCATTGGTGGACACGGGTGAGGCTGCATTGGTGGACACGGGTGAGGCTGCATTGGTGTTAAAGTGTGAGGCTGCATTGGTGTTAAAGTGTGAGGCTGCATTGGTGGACACGGGTGAGGCTGCATTGGTGGACACGGGTGAGGCTGCATTGGTGGACACGGGTGAGGCTGCATTGGTGGACACGGGTGAGGCTGCATTGGTGGACACGGGTGAGGCTGCATTGGTGGACAAGGGTGAGGCTGCGTTGGTGGACAAGGGTGAGGCTGCGTTGGTGGACAAGGGTCAGGCTGCATTGGTGGACAAGGGTGAGGCTGCATTGGTGGACACAGGTGAGGCTGCATTGGTGGACACGGGTGAGGCTGCATTGGTGGACACGGGTGAGGCTGCATTGGTGGACACGGGTGAGGCTGCATTGATGAGCATGGATAAAGTTGCTTAATTTGCATAAAACATTTAAGAGCAATTTCATGATATAATTTATGAGGCCATGTTTAGAGGTGGAATTAGGGGAGGGGCAGGGCAGGGGTTGGGTGGGGCAACTGGGGGCGAGTAACTCTTGAGGCCTGGCTAGTAGCTCAAGACTTGAAATTTTGAGCCCTGAGTTTATTATATTGGATGATTGTTACAACGAAGTCATTTTAAAACCTCAGCACTGTATAGCTATGATCAGGGCCGCCATCAGGGGGGTACAGGCAGTACTCATGTAAGGGGCCCGAGTGTCCCTAGGGGCCCACTCCCCCGTACAGCAGAACATGAAATTCATCTTGTACTAATCTGTGTGCCGCTGCAGGGAAGCATAAACAAGACAAGCCTCCGCCGCCTACTTTCACTTTCACCTGCCCCTCCCAAGCCCCCCCGCTGGAGCACTTTTTAAGTATTCTGCACACAGTAATGAAATTTAACATGCCTGCTACCCGAGCACAGCCGACGCTGTCTTTCAGACTGGCTACATCCCTAGGAGAAGGTGATCGTGGCCTGCGCTCGCTCGCTCCTCATCCATTCCCTGCTAAAGGGGGAGCCTGCTGGGTTTGCTTGCAATGGGATTTGGGCAGCACAGGGGCAGGGGGAGTGGCCAGCTTGTCGATGGTCCACATGGACACAGCAATAACAGGTGCATGCAGATAGATCCGAGAGTGCAGCATGGAGGGTAAGTCGCAAAAATGTAATGTGTGCTGCTGACTGTGCCCCCTGTGCTGCCGGTAGATTTTATTTGAACTTTATTTATCTTCTTCTTGGGTGGGACACCCTGAGGCTGACAAGCTGGTATAATTGAGTTGCATTGTGAAAATGGATGACTCTGGGTGCACATGAGAAGTACATTTTGGAGAGCCTCTTCACTATGTAACTCTCATCCCCACCCACAGTCATCCTCATCCATTTTCACAATGCAACTCAATTATCTTCATCCCCACCCAGCATCAACTCCATCCCTCCAGTCTCCACAACGCATCGCCTCCCACGCCCTGCACCATCCATCCCTCCAGTCTCCACAACGCATTCCCACCCACGTCCAGCACCATCCATCCCTCCAGTCTCCACAACGCATCGCCTCCCACGCCCGCACCATCCATCCCTCCAGTCTCCACAACGCATCCCCATCCACGTCCAGCACCATCCATCCCTCCAGTCTCCACAACGCATCGCCTCCCACGCCCGCACCATCCATCCCTCCAGTCTCCACAACGCATCCCCATCCACGTCCAGCACCATCCATCCCTCCAGTCTCCATAACGCATCCCCACCCATGCCCAACACCATCCAACCCTCCAGTCTCCACAATGCATCCCCACCCATGCCCAGCACCATCCATCCCTCCAGTCTCCACAACGCATTCCCACCCACGTCCAGCACCATCCATCCCTCCAGTCTCTACAACGCATCCCCACCCACGTCCAGCACCATCCATCCCTCCAGTCTCCACAACGCATCCCCACCCACGTCCAGCACCATCCATCCCTCCAGTCTCCACAATGCATCCCCACCCATGCCCAGCACCATCCATCCCTCCAGTCTCCACAACGCATTCCCACCCACGTCCAGCACCATCCATTCCTCCAGTCTCCACAACGCATCCCCACCCACGTGAACACCATCTATCCCTCCAGTCTCCACAACTCATTCCCACCCACGCCCAGCACCATGCGTCCCTCCAGTCTCCAAATGTGTAAGAGTGTTAAAATAAAAGTGGGTGCACCGAAGGACATGGTGGAATGGATTGTGGGCGGATTCGGTGGGACGACCAGTGGGCGGGTCCTGGAGAATGTTGGGGTCTGCGCCCCTGGGGGGCCCAGGCCTAAAGCTGTGTAAGGGGCCCCAAAATTTCTGATGGCTGCCCTGGCTATGATAATAGAACTATGCCATTCTGTTAAATTGTATCATTCACAAATATTTTGTGTAGTGTGCTTTCAAAACGTTAACGATACAGAAGTTTCTAAGCAATGGTTTGTTAAAGGCGTGTGCTCTACATGTCAATTAACATACTAATAAATGTATACATGTGTGTCTGTGATTACTTAATCCCTGCTCTGCTGTTTTAAACTAACTGTTTACATTAGTCATATAGAAATAAATAAATCAGGTAGCGTTTGCCAGGCTAATGTTGGCCATACACAAGTATATTTTAGCCATACACATCAAACATCAAATTTTGATTTGAATGGCATAAAATATTGATGTCATTTTTGTCTATATTAAATTAATTGCTGGTTATGTAAACTGTTGCTGTTGTTAAGTCAAAATTTGACACTGAATATAATATTTATTTGAGCTGTCAGCCAAAAGTTTACATCCAATTTCAGTTTATTTCAACACCAGGAAATTAACCAAAAGGGATCAGAATAGCTTCAGAATAGTTCTGAAACACAATCAGAACTTGTTTTATCGACCAGTTTGAATTAATACATTTGTCCATACCATTGTAAAAGTGTAGGCTATTGTTAGATCAGATATACTTATTTCTAGCCACTAGATGGCAGTGTCAGCTTTCAACCTTGTGTTGTGTGTTCCCAATGGCCCTTACAGAATGTCATATGAGGAAATCATTCATGTGGAATTTTCTTTGCAGTGACAACATAAGTACATTAAACATAGATGTGATCTATGTCATTCTGAACGTATAAGGCCTACCATAGAAATTAGTTATGTGCAATCCATCAACTAAGAATACGTAGGCTGGCATTGAGTCCACCAGGAAAAGAACATTACGGTAAGTATTTGATAGGAAATTTTCCGTTTTAATGCAGCAGATGAAAGACACATCAGGGTTGATTTACTAAAACTGAAGAGTGCAAAATCTGGTGCAGCTCTGCTTAGAAATCAATCAGCTTCCATGTTTTTTTTTTTGTTTTTTTTTAAAGCGTAATTGAACAAGCTGAAGTTAGAAGCTGATTGGCTACCATGTACAGCTGCACCAGATTTTGCACTCTCCAGTTTTAGTAAATCAACCCCGTAAAGCTTACTTTCCTTCTATATATTTCACCAGTTGCTGTCAGAGGTCACCATAAATGACACAGCAATGTCCCCCCCTGTTCATCAAATGGATGTAATATTGCAGCCTTTTCCACTATCGCTAAGAGCAGGTATAGTGCACTGGCATACACAAGGGCTAGTGTACATAGGTGTTTGAGATGTGGTAGTCTTGCATCTACCTTCCATTTATATGATTGATATGGAGGAATAAAGCAAAGCAGAGACCAATGACAGGCTGACTTCAAAGTATATCTAAAGCTCCAACTTTCTTTATTTGTTTCAGTGTAGAAGTGTTGAACCCCTAGGCTTTGAGCACTGCTAATGCTGGATTGTATTTTAGCATATTTGTTTAATGTTTAATGTGATTATAGTAGCTGCCATATTATATTATATAATAATATTGGATGTTTTTTTCCCAAGGGGTGGCTTGGTGCGTTTACTTTTGTATTTTTACTATTGCACAGATATTTTATCTTCTTATCCTGTTCTGGTGACATCCTGTCTAACACCCTGCTAGCAGTGACACAGACAGCAATAAACAGGGATTCTAAGTCACTCTTTTCAAAAGGTTTTAGAGGGCTTAATTACACTATGTGCGGTTACCTGTGTTTTACTGCACCTGATAAATTCCAGTGGTGCATTGTGCTGTGTAAGGCAGGGTAGAAAAATGCAGCACTTTTCCAATGCACGCTGGATGTAACCGCATGTGACCACACTGCAGCACAATGCATTGAGCTGCTGTGAAAAGACTTAAATCAAGTGACACATCAAATAAAGTTTTTTTTTTTTTAGTTTACACAAGTTTTATTTGAAAGACAGGAGAATGACAAGTTACAGTACAATGCAAAACGTTATGTACATTGATGAGGTGTCATACATGAATAAAACAAGGAGAATGTATTAGGCACTGGATAAGCGATCAGTTACTCTGAAGATAGAGGGTACAAAATGAGTAATAGGCAGAATATCATGGTCCAATAATTTTGGGATTATAGCTTAAAGTGGGGTGCCCCCTAAAAAAAAAAATGTAAAATCAGCAGCTACAAATACTGCAGATGCTGACTTTTAATAATCAGACTCTTACCTGTCCCAGGGTCCAGCAATGCGGGGGAAAGAAAGCCCCCCCTCGTTCCCCGCTCTGCTTGCGGCGCCGACATTCTTACTGTGGGCAACCGGCTGTGGCTTCACAGCCTGGCACCCACTGCGCATGCGCGAGCGGCACCACGCGCCGTGATACACAGCGCAGTCATCTGGGACCTGTCACGTGTCCCAAATGACTGACTGTGTCGAGGGGAAGTGATGTCAGTGCCCGGGCACTGAAGGAGGCAGACTACGAGGGACCCCCTAGCAACAGGCATTTAGAGGTGAGTAAAAAAAATGTTTTTCCAATTTTTATTTTTTTTTATGATTTTTAAGTTATTTTTTTTTTTTGGTGGAAACACCACTTTAAAGCCCCATACACACGGTCGGACTTTTTCATGGATTCTGTCCGATCGGACCATGTTGTCGAAAAATCCGACCGTGTGTATGCACCATCGGACAGTGTACGTCGAATTGTCCGACGGACAAAGTCTTATCTCCTGCTGGATAGATTTGCCTACAACCCGGTCCGATCACACCAAATCCGATCGTGTGTACGGTTGTCCGACCGGACAAAGTGCTACGCATGCTCAGATCACATTACAAGACCAAAGCTATTGGCTACTAGCCTCTACGTAGTCCCGTCGTAGGCAACAAACGTCACCACGTTCAGAATGATCGGATTTTCCGACAACTTTGTCCGACCGTGTGTACGCAAAACCAACATCGGACAAAGTACGACGGACAGGATCCGACGCACCTGGTCCGCGGATTGTCCGACCGTGTGTATGGGGCTTTAGACTGTTAATAAATTGGAGCCAACCTAATAGTAAGAGATTGTATATGGGAGGTTATAAGATAGGTTACCTAATTTGAGTGTTTTATTTCTATGGTGGGGACCAATAATTACATTTTTTATGGAAGGATCGCATATGGTCTGAGAGTGTGTGATGGATCCTCTCTGATAATCTCAAAGCCTCCATTCTGGACAAAACCTGGGACCAGGGTAGGTTGTGTGATTTCCAATTTAAGTCAATCATCCATTGAATGGAGCTGATCAGTGAATGAAGTAATCTATTGCATGGTGGGGGGATTTCTGGAACATCAGCGTAAAGTATTAGGCCCCTTTCAGACGAGGCGGACTCCGCTTGCACGGAGCCCGCCTCTGTCCGTCGGCTCAGCGGGAGATCTGTCCGTTGATCTCCGCTGAGCCGGCGAATGACAAGCCTCTCTCCGCTCACTGAGCGGGGAGGGGCTTGCGAGCGCTGCTGATCTCTATGGAGAGATCGGATGAAAACGGACAGTGTGTCCGTTTTCACCCGATCTCACCCGATCCGATCCGCCAGCGACGGATCTGGACGTGTGGCCATACGTCTGCTTTTGGCAGATCGGACCGGATCGGATGTCAGCGGACATGTCTCCGCTGACATCCGACGCTCCATAGAGTAACATGGAGCGCCCGTTCAGATCCGCCGTCAAAACTGACAGGCGGATCTGAACGGGCCGTCCGTGTGAAAGGGGCCTAAGACTTGTGGTGAGAGAGTGATTTTCATTTTGGAAGTAGATTCTAGTTTGGTTATGACTGCTTGCCATATGGGTTTGAGAAGTTTACAACTCCAAAAGATATGAAGGAAGTTACCTGCCTCTGGGCATCCTCTGAAGCAGGGGAAGCAGAGGGGTAAAAAGAGTGGATTTTGGTAGGTGTCATATACCATCTAGTGATCAGTTTTAGTGGAGTTTCTCTGAAAGCTGCGGCACAGTTGCTTCTGCGTAGGTTATCTATCATCTTGTACCATGTCTCGATGGGGAGGGAACAGTTTAGATCAGCTTCCCATCAAAGCAATATAGCCGGTTTTTCTGGTGTATGTTAGTTATTTAGGAAATTGTATAATTGTGAGATTAGACCTTTGTCTTTAGAGGAGGAGATGCAAATGTGTTTGAATAATGTGTTTGGGGGATTGATAGTCAGAGAGAAGTGGTTAGCAAAGAAGTCTTGAATTTGGAGATATTTGGAGTTCAGAGGATGGGAGGTTATATTTAGATTGTAGAGATGTGAAAGAGGGGAATTTCGATTTTATAACTAGGGATTTAAGTGTAGTTAGATCACTTTGGATCCTGTTATAAAAGGGTGTATTGTCTGGATATGCGGAAGGGAAATTAGGGTCTCCTAGATATGAGGCTAGTGGGGGGGTATCTGATATGAGGATATATGGGTTTTTAATTTTGTACCATAGTTGTATAGAGTGGGCCACTATCATGTTTCTCTTAAGTAGGGTGTGGTGCATTTTCGTGTTAGACCATAGAATGCCCTTTAGGTTTAGGGGGGTGATTGAGGAGGATTCAAATCTAAGCCAGGGGATATGGATATCTAAGGATAGCCATTGTGCTATGTGTGTGAGTCTGGCTGCTAAGTATTAGTGCCAGAGATGCGAAAGACCAAAACCTCCTTTGTTTTGTGAATTATGCATGAGAATGTAGCTGCATCTGGGTTTTTGTTATCCCATATAAATCTTTTTATTTCCCGTTAAAGGGCATCTATTTGTGATTTAGGGATGTTGATAGGCAGAGCTCTAAAGTAATATAGGAGCTTGGGGATAATAGTAATTTTATAGGCACAAATCCTACCTAAAAAGGAGATATAAGAGGACCATATTTTAATTAATGAGCTTATATGAGAGAAGAGAGGAGGATAGTTAACTTTATATGTTAGTTTGTGGGAGGATGTGATGTGTACTCCTAGATATTTGAATGAGTTGGGGGACCAAATAAAGTTAAAGTCTTTTTGCAGGGTGGATAATAAATTTGGTGGGCAATTTATGGGTAAAGCTGAGCATTTACTTGCATTGATAAATAGGCCTGAAAGTTTGTGAAAAGAGTTTAGTTCTGAAAGGAGGTTAGGTAATAATATTAGGGGGTCAGTAAGGAATAAAAGGGTGTCATCTGCGTATAGACTAAGTTTAAATTGATCAGGGTCTTTGTGATATCCTTTTATATTGATATTTTGTCTGATGGCGCGGGCAAGGGGTTCTATTGCTAGTGCAAATAGGAGGGGAGAGTGGGCAGCCCTGTCTGGTTCCTTTACTTAGGGGAAAAAGTCTGAATTGTTACCTGGAATTTTGATTCTGGTTTGTGGTGCGTGGTAGAGTGCATTGAAGCCATGGATGAATTTATCAGATATGCCGAATTTGGGAAGAAGATGATTTAAATATGACCAATTGACACTGTCAAAGGCCTTGTGTATGTCAAGGCTTAGGAGGCATACAGGGCGGGTGTAAAGGTTGCCATCTTGGAATATATTAGTGACTAATCTGATGTTATCTGTTAATTGTCTGCCTGGGATGAAGCCAGTTTTGCCAGAAGTCTTCCAAACAGCTTAAGATCATTATTGAGGACTGAAATAGGATGAAAATTCTGTGATAGGGAATGATCTTTTTGGGGTTTCGGTATTAGGGAGAGATTAGCCAATAGCATCTCGTCTGGAAAGTGTCCTCCGAGTAAGATGTGGTTGAACAACCTGGTGAGATTGGGGACCAGCATAGGTGCAAATTTTTTTATAGTAGGATGCTGAGAATATGTCAGGGCCTGGGGTCGTTGAGGATTTAAGGGTTTTTATTATATTTGTGATTTCTGTGTCTGTGCAGGGCTCGTTTAGGGAGGAGATCTGTTGTTCATTAAGTGTGGGGAGTTGAAGGGTTGAGGGTGTGTTTGGGTACCTGAAAGAAGGTTTTTGTAGAAAGAAGTAAATATTTGTAAGACCTCTTGGGGGTGAGTTACTAGATTACCATTTTGATTATGTAATTTGTAGACGTGGGGGGGGATTAGTGTCATGTTTTAGTTTTCTAGCAAACATTGCTGAGGCGGAATTGCTATGTAATAAAAATTTGGCTTTTGAAAATCTCATTGATTTTTCCGTATCTCCCGATAATAGAGTGTTTAATGCTTGACGTTTAGTTTGAATAAGATCGGTTAACTCAGGAGAAGTTGAGTGATCTAGTTTGTTGTATAGATCACTCATTTCCTTAGTGAGACTTTTAATATTGGCTAGTTTTGTCTTTTTCCTAGCCGCAGCAATGTTGATGAGGTGGCCCCTTTATAACTGCCTTGTGAGCAGCCCAGATAGAGGTAGGGAGTATCTCATCAGAGTTGTTGTCAGTAAAGTATTCCTCAATGTATGTGCTAATCTGATTATGAATGGCGGGATCTTTAAGGAGTGAATAGTTTAGGCGCTAATTGAAAGTGGTGGGGGCTAGTCCTATATGGGATGTTTCAAAGGCAACTATGTCATGGTCCGACCATGGACAAGGGTGGATCGAGGCATTGGAGGAATTTGCTAAAAGTATAGGTGTGCTGAAAATATAGTCTAGACGAGCATAACAGTCATGGGGGTGGGAATAATAGGTGTACGCTTTAGTGCCTATGTTGTGAGCTCTCCAAGAGTCGATCAACTGGAGTTTGCTTAAAGAGCGATTAATGGATTTGGAAAAGGCTTTGGAGGAGGGGACTATTTTGCTTCTATCTAGTGTAGGGTGAGCTGCTAAATTAAAGTCTCTGCCTATTATCATATTAGGTGAACTATATTGGTCTAGACTAGAGTATCAAAAAATTTGTTAAAAGATAAGGATTGTGATTCATTAGGGGCATATACTGAGGCAATTGTAAGGGAACGTTTATAGGTAGCCCTATACAATGTTATCCATCCAGCTTTTGTCTTGCAGTGGTTATAATAAACATCTGTCTGCCCTGGGATGAACATCATCATACAGGTGCCACAAACACATCAGCTGACTCAAGAAGAATGTGCTAGGTCCTGGGACTTCTCTGACCAATTTTAGTTCCTTTTTAAAATAAATGTAATGGTTTATTAAAGAGTACAAAGTTGCATAAATTTGTGTCTTTTATATTTGCCTGGAGTTGATCTTAAAATTTTTGGTGATATTGTTCTAAATGTTCATATTTTGCGTCAGCCTCTTAGGGGAAGATTTACTAAAACTAGAGAGTGCAAAATCTGGCGCAGCTCTACATGGTAGCCAATCATCTTCTAGCTTGTTTAATCACTTCCCGCCCGGCCTATAGCAGAATGATGGCTGGGCTGTGGTTCAGTTATCCTGACTGGGTGTCATATGACGTCCTGCAGGATAACAGCCACCGCGTGCCCATGAGGGCGCACATCGCGGTAATCGTGGTGCGGTGTGTCAGTCTGACACACCACTACACCGATCTCGGTAAAGAGCCTGATCGGCTTTTCCTCACTCGTGTCTGATAGACGCGAGTAGATTGTTTATCAGCGCAGCCCTCCCTCACACTGGACCACCAGGGAAGCTCCTAACATTTGGAATGCCAGGTACATCCCCCATGGCCATCCACATGTGAAAATCAATGCCCAACATATGCCAATCAGTGCACACAAATAGGCACTGACTGGCATCTCTATGGCACAATAAAAATAAGTGATGCCCAGCAATGCCACCCATCAGTGTCACCCATCAGTGTCCATCACTGCCACCTATCAGTGCCCACCTATCCGTGCCCAGCAGTGCCCATCAGTGCCACCCATAAGTACCCATCAGTGCCACCCATAAGTACCCATCAGTGCCACCATAAGTACCCATCAGTGCCGCATACCAGTGCCACCTATCAGTGCCCATCAGTGCCGCCTATCAGTGCCCATCATCAGTGCCGCCTTATCAGTGTCCCTCAGTGCAGCCATATCAGTGCCCATCATAGAAGAAAACATGCTTATTTACAAAAAAAATTAACAGAAACAAAGAAAAACTTTTTTTTTTCAACATTTTCGGTCTTATTTTATTTATTTTTAGCGTAAAAAATAAAAATCGCAGAGGTGATCAAATACCACCAAAAGAAAGCTTCATTTGTGGGAACAAAATGATAAAAAAAAATGTTTGGGTACAGTGTAGCATGACCACGCAATTGTCATTCAATTTGCGTCAGCGCTGAAAGCTGAAAATTGGCTTGGACAGGAAGGTGTATAAGTGTCTGGTATTGAAGTGTTTAATTAAGCCTTGACAAAAAAAAAAAACTGGAAGCTGATTGGTTTCTTTGCAGAGCTGCACCAGATTTTGCACTCTCCAGTTTTTAGTAAATCAACCCCAAAGTGTCTTTTAACCAGCTGTGGACATTGGGCCTGCTACACATGCCAAAAAAAACGAAATTGTAATCAATGTACACAGGGGGTATCCAATACGACTTGTCCTACTGTTCTGCTGCTGCTCCTCTTGCTGGCATTTCCCAACTGTCAAAATGAAAGCCAGAAGTTGCTATTGTTGTAAATTGTTGTAAATACAGAAGCTGTAGAAGCTGCTGCTATCAAAAAAAAAAAAAAAAAACATCTGTCAGTGTTTATAAGGAGAGGTAGAGACATACATAGTAGCATTTACTTTAACAGTTACTAATTACTGTTACTTTGTATCCACTCTGTTTTATTCATCAGCAAAACAAAGGGATGAGTTTCAGCCTGCATAGGATGTCAGTAGTAAACTCTACTGACTTTTATTCACCATTTTTGGTATGTTGCCCCATGTGGTCCCATTCAAGTTCACTAAATGGGATTCTTTAAAACCCCAGCAGCATTTGTCAGCCAAGCATAACTGTTCATTATAAACACCTAGTTAGATTAGACCCCTTTCACACTGGGGCGCTTTTCAGGCACTTTAGCGCTGGAAATAGCCCCTGCTAAGCGCCTGAAAACCGCCTCCCATTCATTCAAGTGTGACTTTTCACACTGGGGTGGTGCGCTTGTGGGATGAGAATTCCTGCAAGCAGCATCTTTGGAGCGGTTTGGGAGCACTGTATTTAGCACTCCCAAAATGCCCTGCCCATTGGAATGAATAAGCAGCGCCTCGGAAGCGCTGCATCACGGGAATTTTGAGCCCCTTCTTTGTTAAAAGCTCCCCGCTAGCAGACGAAAAGCGCTGCTTAACCCCCCTGGCGGTAATCCCGAGTCTGGCTCGGGGTGGGATCTTCAGTAGCAAAAGCGGTAACCCCGAGCCAGACTCAGGCTTGCATTGCAGGATACAGGGGGAAGTTACTTACCTTGTCCCCTGGATCCTGCGATATCTCCCCGCTGTGTGTGCGAGCCGTCTGCTCGCTCGATTCACACAGTGCCCGAGTGCCGCTGATCTCCGTTCCCTGCGACGTTACGACGCACGGGAGCGGAGATCGGCACCAAATTCAAAAAAGTTAAAAACACAATACACACACAGTATTGTAATCTTACAGATTACAGTACTGTATACAAAAAATACACATCCCCTTTATCCCTAGTGGTCTGCCCAGTGCCCTGCATGTCATTTTATATAATAAATAGATTTTTTCTGCCTGGAAACTGGAGATTGTCCATAGCAACCAAAAAGTGTCCCTTTATGTCAAAAGTGGTTTTAGACCAGCTAGAAAACAGCGATAATAAATTAGAATCACAATTTATCATCAAACACTAAATTTAATGACAGCGACTATTCTGCAACTGAGCAAATTTTAGTGTTTTTGATTTGATTACATTATTGAATAATTTTTATATATATTTTTATTTTATTATAATTTATGATTTTGTGTTTCAAACTTTATCATACCCGGGATGTCTACTAGACTCTGGTTCGGACAGATTTAAGTGAGTTATTCATAAGAATTGCAGCCTACAATATAAAAACGCCAAATTTCCATGCAAAATAATTGTACCGCTTTCAGCACAAAATTCCAGACATAATCATACCGCCAGGGAGGTTAAACAGCGCTAAAGCGTTGCTAAATTGAGCGGCGCTTTAGCAGTAATGAGGACGTGGCACCAGTGTGAAAGGGGTCTTAAAGAGGAAGTAAAGCCTCTGTTAAAAAAAAAAAAAAAAAAAGACACCCTGCAAGGCAAAGGCATAATGAGCTAGTATGCATAGCATACTAGCTCATTATGAAAAACGTACCTGAAAACGAAGCCCCCGAAGCCGTCCTTATCTTCAATCTTCCTCGCCGCCATGCAGGGCCAGAGTGACTTCCGGGTCTCGCCGCTCCAGCGCTATCATTCGCTGGAGCGGCGATGACGTCACTCCCGCGCATGCGCACGAGATCGGCATATTGCCGTGAGAGCGGCATATGCAGTGCGCCCTCAGTGCGCCTGCGCGCCGCTGTCTACGGCGCATGCGCCGTAGACAGCGATGCCTTTTCATTGCTAAATATCTCCTAAACCATGTAGGTTTAGGAGATATTTATTGGACCTACAGGTAAGCCTTAATCTAGGCTTACCTGTAGGCCAAAGTCATGTGGAAGGGTTTACTTCCACTTTAAAGCGCACAAAGTCACTTAAAGTGGAATAACCTGTACAAAAAAACATTTTAATTGCCCTCTGCAGCTTTATGCCATAATGTGCCTCCAGGGCTGAGCTGGCACTTCTATCTTTGCCCAGATTTCCTTCGAGGCTCCAGCCATGGAATGGGTGGGCCGCAATGACATCACTCCGTGCATACTTACAGAAGTCACTATCAAGGCACAGCACTCCCTGCATTCACAGCACGCTCAGTGTGATCTGAATCCAGAGCAAACTGCACATGTACAGTCATATCATCCGCTGGAGTCAATGTGAATATTAAATGGTGCAAGTTTAGGAGATATCCACGGTACCAATGGTTAAGACTTATACACAAGTACAAGTTTTATGTTAGCGTTTACTGCATATATATATATATATATATATATATATATATATATATATATATATATATATATATATATATATATATATATATATTTTTTTAAAACAAAATTTGTTCTTGTTTAACCCCTTATTGGCCAATCAGCCCTAATTAACTTATTTTTGGCTTCTCCCTTTAATTTTATTCCCCTGCTGATTTTTTTATTTCTTTTTTTCTAACCATTACTTTTTCATTTGCTTTCATCTGTTTTATTCATTCTTTTTTTTTTTTTTTATATCACATTGAATTGAAATGAAAGAAGCCTTCATTTTATTTGTAAACAGTTTTTTCATTGCTTTGTAACAAAATCATTATTTTCATGTAATTTAAAATGGGAACTATTATAGACTAAAATGCAATTGTTTATCAGAGGTCTCCAAACTTTCTAAACAAAGGGCCAGTGTATTGTCCTTCAGACTTTAGGGAGGGGTGGCCTGTGGTCAGCAGAAGTGGAGATTTTCCTGGCATCAAAACATACAGTGGTGTGAAAAAGTGTTTGCCCCCTTCCTCATTTCCTGTTCCTTTGCATGTTTGTCACACTTAAGTGTTTCGGAACATCAAACCAATTTAAACAATAGTCAAGGACAACACAAGTAAACACAAAATGCAATTTGTAAATGAAGGTGTTTATTATTAAAGGTGAAAAAAAATCCAAACCATCATGGCCCTGTGTGAAAAAGTGATTGCCCCCTAAACCTAATAACTGGTTGGGCCACCCTTAGCAGCAACAACTGCAACCAAGCGTTGCGATAACGTGCAATGAGGCTTTTACAGCGTCCTGGAGGAATTTTGGCCCACTCATCTTTGTAGAATTGTCCTAATTCAGTTACATTAGAGGGTTTTCGAGCATGAACGGCCTTTTTAAGGTCATACCACAACATCTCAATAGGATTCAGGTCAGGACTTTGGCTAGGCCACTCCAAAGTCTTCATTTTGTTTTTCTTCAGCCATTCGGTGGTGGACTTGCTGGTGTGTTTAGGATCATTGTCCTGCTGCAGAACCCAAGTTCGTTTCAGCTTGAGTACACGAACAGATGGTCGGACATTCTCCTTCAGGATCTCTTGGTAGACAGCAGAATTCATAGTTCCTTTTATCACGGCAAGTCTTCCAGGTCCTGAAGCAGCAAAACAGCCCCAGACCATCACACTACCACCACCATATTTTACTGTTGGTATAATGTTCTTTTTCTGAAATGCAGTGTTCCTTCTACGCCAGATATACTTGGACACACACCTTCCAAAGAGTTCCACTTTTGTCTCATCGGTCCACAGAATGTTGTCCCAAAAGTCTTGGGGATCATCAAGATGTGTTGTGGAGAAATTGAGACGAGCTTTAATGTTCTTTTTGCTCAGCAGTGGTTTTCTCCTTGGAACTCTGCCATGCAGGCCATTTTTGCCCAGTCTTTTCCTGATGGTGGAGGCATGAACGCTGACCTTAACTGAGGCAAGTGAGGCCTGCAGTTCCTTGGACGTTGTTGTGGGGTCTTTTGTGACCTCTTGGATGAGTCGTCGCTGCGCTCTTGGTGTAATTTTGGGCGGCCGGCCACTCCTGGGAAGGTTCATCACTGTTCCATGTCTTCGCCATTTGTGGATAATGGCTCTCACTGTGGTTCGCTGGATTCCCAAAGCTTTGGAAATGGCTTTATAACCCTTTCCAGATCTCAATTACTTTCTTTCTCAATTGTTCCTGAATTTCTTTGGGTCTCGGCATGATGTGTAGCTTTTAAGGATCTTCTGGTGGACCTTACTGTGTCAAGCAGCTCCTATTTAAGTGATGCCTTGATTGTGAACAGGTGTGGCAATAATCAGGCCTGGGTGTGGCTAGAGAAATTGAACTCAGGTGTGGACAACCACAGTTATAGTATGTTTTAACAAGGGGGGCAATCACTTTTTCACACAGGGCCATGATGGTTTGGATTTTTTTTCACCTTTAATAATAAACACCTTCATTTACAAATTGCATTTTGTGTTTACTTGTGTTGTCCTTGACTATTGTTTAAATTGGTTTGATGTTCCGAAACACTTAAGTGTGACAAACATGCAAAGGAACAGGAAATGAGGAAGGAGGCAAACACTTTTTCACACCACTGTAGGAGTAAACATGGGAGCAAACATAGGGGGTTATTTACGAAAGGCAAATCCACTTTGCACTACAACTACTGAAAGTGCACTTGGAAATGCAGTCGCTGTCAATCTGAGGGGTAGATCTGAAATGAGGGGAAGCTCTGCTGATTTTATCATCCAATCATGTGCAAGCTAAAATGCTGTTTTTTATTTTCCTTGCATGTCCCCCTTGGATCTACAGCGACTTTACTTCCAATTGCACTTGCATTGCAAGGTGGATTTGCCTTTAGTAAATAACCCCCATAGTCACCACTGATCTAAGTAACACATTTTTTTAAATTAACAATGATCAAAGTAATTTTGGTACTAGAAAAAGTAACAAAGTCTTTGGTTATCATAAAAAAAGTTAAATCGTTTTTGTAAAACTATATGGCAAATATATATATATAACAGAATCTCACAAAAGTGAGTACACCCTCACATTTTTAGGAAAATATCTCCGTAACCATGTAGGTTAAGGAGATATTTCTTGGATCTACAGGTAAGCCTTAATCTAGGCTTACCTGTAGGTCAAAGTGGTCTGTAAGGGTTTACAACCACTTTAATGTCTAAACTGCTGGCAACAAAAGTGAGTACACCCCTAAGTAAAAATTTCCAAATTGGGCCCAAAGTGTCAATATTTTGTGTGGCCACCATTATTTTCCAGCACTGCCTTAACCCTCTTGGGTATGGAGTTCACCAGAGCTTCACATGTTGCCACTGGAGTCCTCTCCCACTCCTCCATGACGACAACACAGAGCTGGGACCTTGCGCTCCTCCACCTTCCGTTTGAGGATGCGACACAGATGCTCAATAGGGTTTAAGTCTGGAGACATGCTTGGCCAGTCCATCACCTTTACCCTCAGCTTCTTGATGATGTTATGTACGGCGCATGCGCAGATCATCGGATGCACTATACGCCGGGAGGAATTGTAAAGCGCGGGAGGCATTATTCGATAGAACACGTTATAAAGCACAGAGGCAGAATCTGACTGTCAGATTCTGCCTCGCTCTGTACACAGCTGTAATCAACTTCAAATCTCAAAGCCATCGCATGCCATACAGTGTTATCACATGCCGCACAGTGTCATCACATGCCACACAGTGTTATCGCATACTGCACAGTGTTATTACATGCCATACAGTGTCATCACATGTTGTACAATGCCATTGCATGGTCTACAGTGTTATCACATGCCACACAGTGTTATCGCTTCCTGTACAGTGCCATTGCATGCCGTATAGTGCCATTGCATGTTGTACAATGATATTGCATGCCGTACAGTGTTATCACATGCCACACAGTGTTATCGCTTCCTGTACAGTGCCATTGCATGCCGTATAGTGCCATTGCATGTTGTACAATGATATTGCATGCCGTACAGTGTTATCACATGCCACACAGTGTTATCGCATACTGCACAGTGTTATTACATGCCATACAGTGTCATCACATGTTGTACAATGCCATTGCATGGTCTACAGTGTTATCACATGCCACACAGTGTTATCGCTTCCTGTACAGTGCCATTGCATGCCGTATAGTGCCATTGCATGTTGTACAATGATATTGCATGCCGTACAGTGTTATCACATGCCACACAGTGTTATCGCTTCCTGTACAGTGCCATTGCATGCCGTATAGTGCCATTGCATGTTGTACAATGATATTGCATGCCGTACAGTGTTATCACATGCCACACAGTGTTATCGCATACTGCACAGTGTTATTACATGCCATACAGTGTCATCACATGTTGTACAATGCCATTGCATGGTCTACAGTGTTATCACATGCCACACAGTGTTATCGCTTCCTGTACAGTGCCATTGCATGCCGTATAGTGCCATTGCATGTTGTACAATGATATTGCATGCCGTACAGTGTTATCACATGCCACACAGTGTTATCGCTTCCTGTACAGTGCCATTGCATGCCGTATAGTGCCATTGCATGTTGTACAATGATATTGCATGCCGTACAGTGTTATCACATGCCACACAGTGTTATCGCATACTGCACAGTGTTATTACATGCCATACAGTGTCATCACATGTTGTACAATGCCATTGCATGGTCTACAGTGTTATCACATGCCACACAGTGTTATCGCTTCCTGTACAGTGCCATTGCATGCCGTATAGTGCCATTGCATGTTGTACAATCATATTGCATGCCGTACAGTGTTATCACATGCCACACAGTGTTATCGCTTCCTGTACAGTGCCATTGCATGCCGTATAGTGCCATTGCATGTTGTACAATGATATTGCATGCCGTACAGTGTTATCACATGCCACACAGTGTTATCACATACCGTACAGTGCCATTGCATGCCGCACAGTGTCATCGCATGTTGTACAATGGCATAACATGCCGTACAGGGTCATCGCATGCCGTACAGTGCCATCACATGCCACACAGTGTTATCGCATACTGTACAGTGCCATCACATGCCGTACGGTGTCATTACATGTTGTACAGAACCATCGCATGCCGTACAGTGTTATCGTATGTTGTAAAATGCCATTGCATGCCATACAGAGCCATCGATGCACATGCGTGGTTCATCGGATGCATTATCTGATGGAAGGCATTATTCGATAGGACACCTACAGTTGGCTACCAGTGAGGAGATGGAGGTGGAGTGAAGGATAACTCACTTTCTGTGTGTGTCTACAGGCCAATACCTACCTACACAGGGGGGCACAGCCATGTATGCAGGCCGATACCTACCTACACAGGAGGGCACAGCCATGTACACAGGCCTATACCTACCTACACAGGAGGGCACAGCCATGTACGCAGGCCTATACCTACCTACATAGGAGGGCACAGCCATGTACGCAGGCCTATACATACCTACACAGGGGGGCACAGCCATGTACACAGGCCTGTACCTACCTACATAGGGGGCCACAGCCATGTATGCAGGCCTATACCTACCTACACAGGGGGGCACAGCCATGTAC
The DNA here is from genome assembly GCA_028564925.1 of Lithobates sylvaticus. Taxonomy (NCBI): domain Eukaryota; kingdom Metazoa; phylum Chordata; class Amphibia; order Anura; family Ranidae; genus Lithobates; species Lithobates sylvaticus. Next base: position 254,560,023 of record CM053026.1, on the reverse strand, counting down.
ACAGGCCTATACCTACCTACACATGGCTATGCCCTCCTGTGTAGGTAGGTATAGGTGAAATGGATTAAGGGGAAAAACATTCTGTAGTGCAGCAGCCCCCCAGAGCCCCCCTTTTACTTACCTGAACCCGATATTTCCAGCAACAAACGAGCACAGCCACTGTCTCCAGCCGCTGTCTTGGGTCCTCATTGGATAGATTGTTAGAAGCAGGAGCCATTGGCTCCTGCTGCTGTCAATCAAATCCAATGACGCGGGAGCCGGGGGGCAGGACCGAGTCCTGTTGTCTGTGTCAATGAAGGCAGCAGCACAACTCGGGAGTGCGCCCGCACGAGTGCCCCCATAGAAAACGCTTCTCCAAGGGGGCACTCGAGAAGAGAAGGATCCCGGAGCGCCGCGGAGCCACTCGGTGCAAAATCCTTGCATAGAGGAGGTAAGTATAACATGTTTGTTCTTTTTTTATTTTTTTTAAAACAAGACTTTACAACTGCTTTAGTATTGAGGGCTCATAGCAGAATCCGTAAAAATTGCTCTGGTCCATAGGGGGTATACAGGTGTGACATATGAAGTGGTAATTATTTCTCTGTGTATAGATGGTATAGATGGCTCCAGGGCAGTCACAGAGAATTGGGTTTACAATTGCCAACCACCTGGAAGCCACTGATTCCATCCCTCCTATCCCATTTGTATTACCATTATGTGGCACCCATACACAGCAAAAAGTCTGTTACCCTTTTAATTAAAATTAAAATTTACTATGACTCACCATGAAAGATTTGACAGCATCTCTTGACTGAGGTGTCCTTTTATGAAGCAGTGAAATCTATTCACTGCTTCATTCTCCGGCATTCACAGAGGAGATCTTTCTCCTCTGTGTGCCTGTTCATGAAGTGGAGTAGATCGCTTCACCCTTGGAGGAGTGAAGTGATCTACAAACGCTTCAAACAGTGGAGAACGGTCCCCGATACTGGAATCTCGTGAGACTTTACAAGATTACAGCACCAGAAATTCACTGAAACACTGAGATGTCCATTTATTAAGCAGTGATAAATTATCACAGCTCAATACACGGACACCAGTGTGATTAATGTTAATAAAATAAAGAGTCTCCCTACATTATATATACATGTATACACACACACACACATTATATATACATGTATATACACACACATTATATATATATATACATATACACATTATATATAGATATATGTATACACATATATATGACAGGGGGACATGGTTACAGTGTTGGGGGTCTGAACGAGGCATAAGGAAGTTAATAATCTTCCTCTTTCCTCCTCAGATCCCCCGGGATTCTCTCTTCACTCCCCGCTTCTCCACCTCTGAGATGGTGAATCGGGGAGTGTGAATTCTGACACAGATCGCCAGTGAAGCGCTCAGATCGCAGCTTCATACACTGGCCGTTACTGTGTCATTCTATGAGGATTCTCCATGTGCAGAGATAATTGGCGGGAAAACAAGTTCAAACACTTCTCCCCCCCGATTATCTCTGGTTTATAAACTGTTTATGGGCTGTGATCAGTGGTGATCCTCAGGATCTCCGCTGATCACTGCTTCATAAAAGGACACCTGAATCTTGTGTCTGTGCTGTGAAACAATATTTATAGAAGCTATCCATAAAGGAATTATTTACATGTCACAAAAATCGATAAAGAAAAACGTGTCTTTAAAGTGTGTTTTTAAACATACATTATAGATAGCTCTTCTAACACTCACTGTGTGTTCATTGAAAAGCAGAAAGCATCATTGTTAGCCGTTGTTTCTTCAGATGTGATGGCTAGCCCGAATATGTGAACAAGGAGTGCCACCACATAACTTAACATGCTGCATTACATTTTCAGTGGCCATGTTGCAAAGCATCACAGATGCAGCATGTGAACAACCCCCTACAGCTATATTGTAGGTTTTAAGTGAGAGGGCAGTAAAACCACACGCCTGTTTTTACAGCCCCCTGCCATCTGTGTGAAAGAAGCCTAGGAAGCCTAGGAAGACAAAACCCTTTAGCCAATGTGCTTATTTATTTTCTTTTACTGTAAAGCAGGGGTGCTCAACTCGTGGCCCACGGAGCCCACTGATGTGGCCTGCGACCTCAAACCAGGGAATTGCATGCCCATGCTCTGGGACGGTGGTTTGGCAAGTCCAGATCACCATCCAGCGGAGGAAGTGGGTGGCAGCGGAGGAAGCAGGAGCTTTTTATTATGAGTCACGAGACCCTGTGATGTAACGCATAGGGGAGGGGCAGATTTGTTTGGCAAGGCGCTTTTGTATCTCTCACGGAGAGGCACGAAGTAGCTGCAGCATCATGGTTTTATATGATATACGCTGTATATAGTTGGTGCACCGGAGCACCTGATTGCAGTCTGATCTGTGGAACGATTGTCCGATTTAAAAAGACTGATCGTGTATGCTTATGATCTAGCAAGATCTGGTAAGAATTTATTCTAGAGGGGGCGGTTCTCACTTGTGATGGTGTTGGTGACAGCTGACCTTCATATTTGCGAAACTGAACACATTTCAGTCCAAATATACTCACAACGGACTGGGGCATTGGGACTTTACTATCTCAATTGCACATCTTGTTTCACCAATGTACACCTGCTATTTGATATTTGAACTCTATCATTTGAATTGCACTTTTTGTTTTACTAATACACATTTGAGATTGTGTTTTTAGCGCTGCTTTTGGGTGTTTTAATAAATGTTTTTTAAGAATGCTTACCTTTTGTAGGTTTATATAGCAGCTGCTTTTTTACCTTAACGGCCAACATTACTGATTACAAATCATTTGACATATACTGTATTTATTGGCGTATAACACACACTTTTTCACCCTGATAATCGGGTGCAAATAGCATGTGTGTGTTATACGCCAATACTTTAATTTTAGCTGCCTGGAAAGGGGACGGTGAGGGGGCGGTGAGGGGACGGGGAGGGGGGTGGGACGAGCTCCGTCAGATTACATACAGTGAAAATCTCCTTTTCACTTGGCAGCCTCTGTAATAGGAAGTCCCGTTTTTTTACTGAAACTTCCCTCTTAAAATGAATATATACACCGATAAATATGGTATTTGATTTTCATCTCACCAATCTCCTTTAATTGGTAATGGCACACCAAACACACATTTTGCCATGTGATAATAAAAGTGGCAAATGCTGCAAAATGCTCAGTAAAAAACACGCAACCCACAAAACGCCAACATGTCCACTAAGCCACATATAGCACAGCCCATTTAAATCATCGGGCTGTCCTATGCGTGTCTGCAGACATGATGCAAGAAATGGTCAGAGACTGCAGACACGATGCCAGAAATGGTCAGAGACTGCAGACACGATGCAAGAAATGGCCATTTCTTGCATCGTGTCTGCAGTCTCTGGCCATTTCTTGCATCGTGTCTGCAGTCTCTGGCCATTTCTTGCATCGTGTCTGCAGTCTCTGACCATTTCTTGCATCGTGTCTGCAGTCTCTGACCATTTCTTGCATTGTGTCTGCAGTCTCTGACCATTTCTTGCATCGTGTCTGCAGTCTCTGGCCATTTCTTGCATCGTGTCTGCAGTCTCTGGCCATTTTTTGCATCATGTCTGCAGTCTCTGGCCATTTCTTGCATCGTGTCTGCAGTCTCTGGCCATTTCTTGCATCGTGTCTGCAGTCTCTGGCCATTTCTTGCATCGTGTCTGCAGTCTCTGGCCATTTCTTGCATCGTGTCTGCAGTCTCTGACCATTTCTTGCACCGTGTCTGCAGTCTCTGACCATTTCTTGCATCGTGTCTGCAGTCTCTGACCATTTCTTGCATCGTGTCTGCAGTCTCTGGCCATTTCTTGCATCGTGTCTGCAGTCTCTGGCCATTTTTTGCATCGTGTCTGCAGTCTCTGGCCATTTCTTGCATCGTGTCTGCAGTCTCTGGCCATTTCTTGCATCGTGTCTGCAGTCTCTGGCCATTTCTTGCATCGTGTCTGCAGTCTCTGACCATTTCTTGCACCGTGTCTGCAGTCTCTGACCATTTCTTGCATCGTGTCTGCAGTCTCTGACCATTTCTTGCATCGTGTCTGCAGTCTCTGACCATTTCTGGCATCGTGTCTGCAGTCTCTGACCATTTATTGCATCATGTCTGCAGTCTCTGACCATCCCCTTTTTGTTTATTGTTAAGAGATTGTGGGAGGATCCCAGGGTAACAAAGACTCCTTAGGGGAGCATCTCTGCGTTTGAGTCGTTGCCATAAAAACATTTGTAAAGGGGAGGAGTTAGTACGATGACCACTTGGGGGCGCCGAAAATATTTCTGCACCCGGGAGTCTGTGACCCTAGGTTCGGTCCTGTCCTTTCTACAAAAGTTTTTCAGTGAAGATGAATGTTTCGGACTGGAAAGTTACTGTAGCTGCAACCCATAGAAGAATGGCAGATATGTTCAGTTATTATGAGAACTGAACAAGAACAGACAAGTTAACAGAAAAGACTTGACTGTAAGCTCAGATCAACAGTTAAGAATAGTTGAGAAACAGTATGTCTTTTAAGTAGAAAATTACGGACATTCTTGGAGCTAGAGGGCAGATGTGAGATGTTATCCTGATTACGTGACTATGTGGCACTTTCTTGTATGTTTGTTCACAAACTGTTTAACGCCACTTAAGAGGAATTTACGTAGCTGGGAACATTTGGTTTTTATGATATGACTCGTCCAAAGGTAAGAATGTTCAAAACACTCAGCAAAATAATCACTCATGTTTCTACAAAAATAGATGGAGTTATCAAAAACACCCCCCCCCCTCCCCCCCCTATTCCACTTGTTGATTTGAAATATGGAGGCCAATGATGACCTACTTAAAGCGGAATTCCACCCAAAAGTGGAACTTCTACTCATTTGTCTCCTCCCCACCCCTCAAAGGGTGTCAAAGACAGGTATTCTTTTCCCACTTCCAGGAGTCCGGGCCGCGGCCCGTGACATCACTGCAGGGCCTCCTCGTCCTCCTCCTCGCCGGGCCAGTAGGAGAGAGGGGCGGGGCCTCACGCATGCTCAGTAGGGCTCCCGGCGTGAAGCCGTAAGGCTACACTGCCGGGTACCCTTACCCACTATGGAGGTGGCAGCACCCAACAGCTGATGGAAACATCAGCTGCAGTGCCGACATCACTGGACTCCAGGAAAGGTAAGCATCCTATTATTAAAAGCCAGTAGCTGCAGTATGTGTAGCTGCTGATTTTTTTGGCGGAACACTGCTTTAAAGTGGATCTTCGCCCATTTCAACAACTATTTCTCTTCTGGCCCCCCACCCCTCCCCCTTCCTCTTACAGAATTGGAAAAAGTTTTATTACTTTGTTTAACAGAATGATACCTTTCTGTGCTGACTTTCCTGACTTCTGCCTATGAGAGAATTATGTAGCAATGCTTGATGCCCCCTGGGAATTCCACAACTGTGTTTTACTCAATAGTGTGACATTCTGCACATGTGCTGCAAGTCTCTGCCATGTATTCGGGTACTGGCAGAGATCTGTGGTATATGTGTGCGCACACATGGGGTCCTTACATGCATGCAGGGGGTTCCCATACATGCTCACAGATTGTCTCCAGTATCTGCAAGGTCCCAGCAGTATCTATGCACATACACTTTATTGTCAAAAGTATTGGGGCACCTGCCTTTACACGCACATGAACTTTAATGGCATCCCAGTCATAGTCTGTAGAGTTCAATATTGAGTTTGCCCACGCTTTGCAGCTATAACAGCTTCAACTCTTCTGGGAAGGCTGTCCACAAGGTGTGTCTATGGGAATGTTTGGCCATTCTTCCTGAAGTGCATTTGTGAGGTCAGGCACTGAAGTTGGCTAGAAGGCTTGGCTCAATGTATCCACTCTAATTCATTCCAAATAGCTTGTCCATGTCTTTATGGACCTAGCTTTGTGCACTGGTCCAAATCATTTGGTGGAGGGGGATTATGGTGTGGGGTTGTTTTTCAGGGGTTGGGCTGGCCCTTTAGTTTCAGTGAAGGGAACTCTTAAGGTATCAGCATACCAAGACATTTTGGACAATTTCATGCTCCCAACTTTGTAGGAACAGTTTGGAGATGGCCCCTTCCTGTTCCAACATGACTGCTCACCAGTGCACAAACAAGGTCCATAAAGACATGGATGAGCGAGTTTTGGGTGGAGGAACTTTACTGATCTGCCCAGAGTCCTGACCTCAACACGATAGAACACCTTTGGGATGAATTGTACTGCGAGCCAGGCCTTCTGGTCTAACAAATGCGCTTCTGGAAGAATGGTCGAACATTCCGATAGACTCACTCCTAAACCTTGTGGACAGCCTTCCCAGAAGAGTTGAAGCTGTTATAACTGCAAAGGGTGGGCCAATTCAATATTGAACCCTATGGACTACGTAGTCCCGTCGTACTTGTTGTACGTCACCTCGTTCCGAACGATCGGATTTTCCAACAACTTTGTGCGACCGTGTGTATGCAAGACAAGTTTCGGCCAAAATCCGTCAGAAAAATCAGACGGATTTTGTGGTCGAAATTTCCGACCGTGTGTATGGGGCATAAGACTGGGATGCCATTAAAGATCATGTGCGTGTAAAAGCAGGCGTCCCAATATTTTTGACAATATAGTGTACACGGGAATCACTTCACTCATGCGTGCACAGACTTGCCTTTCAAATACCTGGTAGAGACCTGTGGCGCATGTTCACACGCACCGGATTTTTAAAGCTGGCAGATCAGAAGAGGGGCAGTGAGGCAAATATTGTGAGAGTGAAGTTCCTCTTTAATCACTTGCCGACCGTGTCATGTACATTAACTGCAGCACAATGGCACCACTGTGTGAAATCCCGTACCTGTTCGGGGCACGCTCTCGCCGCCAGGGGGCGTGCCCCCGCCGTGCTCGCGACCGTTGGTTTTGTTTCAGAACCGATCAATCTTCAGGTCCAGGCCAATGATTTATGGCCTGGACCTGCCTATTCGGTTCTGTTGAATGAAATCCTTCCCCTGCCTGTAAGTGTAAACACAGGCAGGGGAAGAGATGTAATCTCCCCTTGTGGAACTCTTTATGTTCCGGAGAAAGGAGAGGAGACATCTCACAGTAAGTTATCATTGTACTGGTGTCATTTGTGACATTAATCAGTGTTAGGGCAGTTGGTGGTAGGCCCAGGTAGCTTTAGGGTACCCCCCAATAAAGGTTTAACCCCTTGATCAACCCCTGTCACCAGTGATCACTGTATTAGTGTTACGGGTGACGCTGGCTAGCTTTTTTTTTTTTTATTGCGTCAGGGTACCCGCCGTATATTGCCTAAATACAGGTTTAACCTCCCTAATCCCCTGGCGGGTGATATCAGTTAGCTTTTAGCGTCGGTTAGGGTCTGCGTCGCCCCAGGCAACGTCAAATTAGTGCCAGTAGCGCTAACACCCACACGCACCATACACCTCTCTTAGTAGTATAGTATATCTGATCCGATCTATACTAGCATCCCCAGCAGTTTAGGGTTCCCAAAAACGTAGTTTTAGCGGGATCAGCCCAGCACCTCCGCCCAGCCCACCCAAGTGCAGTATCAATCGATTACTGTCACTTACAAAACACTAAACGCATAACTGCAGTGTTCGCAGGGATCAGGCCTGACTCTGCAAACAGTTTTTTTTGGGCCCTTTGAAGCAGTCACTGACAATCAGGTGCTACTTTTTTTCTGTGAGTCTCACTAGTTGGAAGTAATAAAATTGCATCCTGGTGACCTCACTGTACTCTCTCTATTTTGCAGTCTATTCATGTTTAACCACTTGGCCAAATGACGGCCACAGTACGGACCTGAACTTCCGATCCCGGCCCCTTACCACGTGATCAGCTGTCAGCCAATGACAGCGTGAGGAGAAAAAAAAGCCGATCACCGGCTTATGTGCAAGGGACTCATCTGTGCCCACCAGTACCCCCTGCCATTGCTGCCCACCAGTGCCACCTATCAATGCACACCAGTGGTGCCAATCCGTGCTGCCACAATCAGTGCCCATTACTGCCACCATCAGTGCCCATTACTGCCACCCATCAGTGCCGCCTCATCAGTGTACAGGCATACCCCACTTTTAAGTACACAATGGGGTTTATTTACTAAAGCTGGAAAGTGCAAAATCGGCTTGGCTTGTTAAATTAAGCTTTGGTAATAAAACCTGAAAGCTCATTTGGTTTCTATGCAGAAGTGAGCCTGATTTTGCACTTTCCAGCTTTAGTAAATAAACCCCATTGTGTACTTAAAAGAGGGGTATGCCTGTACATCAAAGAAGGAGAAAAAATGTATTACCTGTTTGCAAAATATTATACCAAAATATATAAAAAAAAAAAACATTTTTTTAAATTTGGTCTTTTTAACAAAAAATTAAATCGATCAAAAACCACCAAAATAAAGCTCTATTTGTGGGGAAAAAAATTATAAAAATTTCATTTGGGTACAGTTTTGTATGACCGCGCAATTGTCATTCAAAGTGCATCAGCGCTGAAAGCTGAAAATAGGTCTGGACAGGAGGGGGGTTTAAGTGCCCAGTAAGCAAGTGGTTAAATTTGTGTCTGGTAACTATGTTTAGTAAATAAGGTAAAATTGTGTTAAATTTGAATACCCAATCAAGTGCAATTGAAAAGTAGAAATGAAGCAGGATTTTTATTTGCCCATGACCAAATTACTGAAGCAGTCACAACTTCACATTATTTACTAAGCTAAGTGAGCATTCACATTTGCTCTGTCCCTTCTGTGCAAGATTAGTAACTCAACCCATTCAGACATCCACCCTAATATAACCTATAAAAATGGAGTTCCTACACGCTCACTAGGAATGGCTAATGAAGCATTTACCTCTATGCACAAACATTTTCTGTATGTTGTGATTGTAAAGTCTCGTTTGTTGTTGTGGTTTTTTTTTATATATAAAAAAAAAATTTACTTATCGGCTCTGTGTGATTGATTTGCACAGAGCCACCTGGATCCTCCTCTTCTTGGGTCCCTCTTCTGTGCTCCTGGCCCCTCCCTCCTGTTCAGTGCCTCCACAGCAAGCAGCTTGCTATGGGGGCACCCAAGCTAAGTCACAGCTTCTTGTGTCCATTGAGACACGGAGCCTGGGCCTGACCCCACCCCCTCACTCCCCTGATTGGCTAACTTTGGTTGACAGCAGCGGGAGCCAATGGTGCCGCTAATGTGTCTCAGCCAATCAGGAAGGAGAATCTGGACAGCTGAGACACTCATGGACATCACTGGACAGAGATGGACCTCAGGTAAGTGTTAGGGGGGCTGCTGCACACAGAAGGCTTTTTATCTTAATGCATAATGCATTAAGATAAAAAAAAACTTCTGCCTTTGCAACCCCTTCCCATCACCACCTCCTGGCACTTTAAGAGCTTCTAGATGCTGGGAGGTGGAAGCGGGCATTCAGGTCATGTGACCACTGTGATTGGTTGTCACAGGATCGGAAAGCTCCCGATCGCAAGTATGCATCGGGAGCATTCTGGTCCCCGCTGGTGACTGTGCTGGGCATGTGCAGGGCACACTCTCGGCACAGAGAAATGTTTACACAGGGCTGCATATATATGTGGCCTCTCTGCACTAAAGCCAACCCGTTGAGAGGTATGCGTGCAGCCGGCAGGAAGAGGTTAAGCATGTTAAATTGCAAGTATATTGTATGCACAATTATCTAAGATGACTAAGAAAGGCTCAATGAAAAAAAATTGGCAATTTGAGTTAGTTATTTGGGCTAGTTGCCAGGAGAGGGGCTTGTTCCATGTGCTAGAAGCATAGAAACATAGCAGACTGACTACAGGGAAATCCCAAGTGGTCTATCCAGTCTTCTTTTTTTAGAACTTGTTCACACTAGGATGTCAATTTATGAAACTGAGATAAGCCGCAATAATGACTATTGGGGCTTATCTCCACTGTGCAGCAGTTTATGAATCTAAGGAGTGGAGATGCTGTTCTCTCCTACTTAAGCCAACCATACATCGATCAAAATTAGGCCAGTTCAGCAGGAACTGGCCAAATTTTGATCCACATATGGCCAGGCCAATTGTACACAAGTCAATTTACAGATCGACTTGTGTACAATCAGCCTTTTGGGTTTTTCCTGAAATATCAATGCTGCAGGCTATAGCCGGCAACACTGATCAGCGTGCTTGATGGTGGGGAAGTCTCCCAGCCAGGGGCGGACTGACAACTCATGGGGCCCCCGGGCAATAGAAGATCATGGGGCCCCCTTGGTCCCCACACTCAAGCCACACCTGCACAGGGAGACACGGGGGAGGGAGAGCACACAGGTGGACACTGGGGGGGGGGGAGCACACACAAAGGGGGACACTCAGGAGGGAGAGCACAATGGGGGACACTGTGGGGGGGAGAGCACCCCCCCCCCCCCCCGCGGGGGGGCCCACACACACACAGGGGGACACTGGAGGGAGAACGCGCACACACACAGGGAGACACTGGAGGGAGAACGCACACACACAGGGGGACACTGGAGGGAGAACACACACACACAGGGACACTGGAGAGAGAACATACACACACACACAGGGGGACACTGGAGGGAGAGCACACACACACAGGGGGACACTGGAGGGAGAGCACACACAGAGGGGGACACTGAAGAGAGAGCACACACACGGACACTGGAGAGAGAACATAAACACACAGGGGGACACTGGAGGGAGAACACACACACACAGGGGGACACTGGAGGGAGAGCACACACAGAGGGGGACACTGAAGAGAGAGCACACACACGGACACTGGAGAGAGAACATAAACACACAGGGGGACACTGGAGGGAGAGCACACACAGAGGGGGATACTGGAGAGAGCACACACACACACACACACACACACACACGGGGACACTGGAGGGAGAGCACACACACACGGGGACACTGGAGGGAGAGCACACACACACACACAGGGACACTGGAGGGATAGCACACACATACACAGGGGGACACTGGAGGGAGAGCACACACACACAGGGGGACACTGGAGGGAGAGCACACACACAGGGGGACACTGGAGGGAGAGCACACACACAGGGGGACACTGGAGGGAGAGCACACACAGGGGGGACACTGGAGGGAGAGCACACACACAGGGGGACACTGGAGGGAGAGCACACACACACACACACACACAGGGGGACACTCGAGGGAGAGCACACACGCAGGGGGACACTGGAGGGAGAACACACACACAGGGGACACTGGAGGGAGAGCACACACACACAGGGGGACACTGGAGGGAGAGCACACACAGAGGGGGACACTGAAGAGAGAGCACACACACGGACACTGGAGAGAGAACATAAACACACAGGGGGACACTGGAGGGAGAGCACACACACACAGGGGGACACTGGAGGGAGAGCACACACAGAGGGGGACACTGAAGAGAGAGCACACACACGGACACTGGAGAGAGAACATAAACACACAGGGGGACACTGGAGGGAGAGCACACACAGAGGGGGATACTGGAGAGAGCACACACACACACACACACACACACACACACACGGGACACTGGAGGGAGAGCACACACACACGGGGACACTGGAGGGAGAGCACACACACACACACACAGGGACACTGGAGGGATAGCACACACATACACAGGGGGACACTGGAGGGAGAGCACACACACACAGGGGGGGACACTGGAGGGAGAGCACACACACAGGGGGACACTGGAGGGAGAGCACACACAGGGGGGACACTGGAGGGAGAGCACACACACAGGGGGACACTGGAGGGAGAGCACACACACACACACACACACAGGGGGACACTGGAGGGAGAGCACACACGCAGGGGGACACTGGAGGGAGAACACACACACAGGGACACTGGAGAGAGAACATACACAGAGGGGGATACTGGAGAGAGCTCACACACACACACACACGGGGACACTGGAGGGAGAGCACACACACACACGGGGACACTGGAGGGAGAGCACACACACACAGGGACACTGGAGGGATAGCACCCACATACACAGGGGGACACTGGAGGGAGAGCACACACACACACAGGGGGGACACTGGAGGGAGAGCACACACAGAGGAGGATACTGGAGAGAGCACACACACACACACACGGGGACACTGGAGGGAGAGCACACACACACGGGGACACTGGAGGGAGAGCACACACACACACAGGGACACTGGAGGGATAGCACACACATACACAGGGGGACACTGGAGGGAGAGCACACACACACACAGGGGGGACACTGGAGGGAGAGCACACACACAGGGGGACACTGGAGGGAGAGCACACACACACAGGGGGGACACTGGAGGGAGAGCACACACACAGGGGGACACTGGAGGGAGAGCACACACACACACACACACAGGGGGACACTGGAGGGAGAGCATACACACAGAGGGGGACACTGGAGTGAGAATGCGCGCGCACACACACACACAGAGGGTCACTGGAGGGAGAATGCGCACACACACATACACACAGGGGGACACTGGAGGGAGAATGCACACAGGGGGACACTGAAGTGAGAGCGCACACACACAGGGGGTCACTGGAGTGAGAATGCACACACACAGGGGGTCACTGGAGTGAAAATGCACACACACACAGGGGGTCACTGGAGTGAGAATGCACACACACACACAGGGGGTCACTGGAGTGAGACTGCGCACACACACACACAGGGGGGACACTGGAGGGAGAGCACACACACAGGGGGACACTGGAGGGAGAGCACACACACACAGGGGGGACACTGGAGGGAGAGCACACACACAGGGGGACACTGGAGGGAGAGCACACACCCACAGGGGGACACTGGAGGGAGAGCACACACACAGGGGGACACTGGAGGGAGAGCACACACACAGGGGGACACTGGAGGGAGAGCGCACACACACACACACACAGGTGGACACTGGAGGGAGAGCGCGCACACACACACACACTCACACAGGGGGACACTGGAGGGAGAGCACACACACAGGGAGACACTCACAAAGGGGGACACTGGAGGGAGAGCACTCACAAAGGGGGACACTGGAGGGAGAGTGCACACACACACAGGGGGACACTGGAGGGAGAGCACACACAAAGGGGGACACTCACAAAGGGGGACACTGGAGGGAGAGCACACACACAGGGGGACACACACACAGGGGGGCACTGGAGGGAGAGCGCACACACAGGGGGACACTGGAGGGAGAGCGCACACACAGGGACACTGGAGGGAGAGCGCACACACGGGGGGGGGGGGACACTGTAGGGAGAGCACACACACACACAGAGGGACACTGGAGGGAGAGCACACACACATGAGGACACTCACAAAGGGGGACACACACAGGAGGACACTCACAAAGGGGGACACACACGGGGACACTCACAAAGGGGGACACTGGAGGGAGAGCACACACACAGGGGGACACTGGAGGGAGAGCGCACACACAGGGGGACACTCACAAAGGGGGACACTGGAGGGAGAGCGCACACACAGGGGGACACTGGAGGTAGAGCGCACACACAGGGGGACACTCACAAAGGGGGACACTGGAGGGAGAGCGCACACACAGGGGGACACTGGAGGGAGAGCGCACACACAGGGGGACACTGGAGGGAGAACGCACACACAGGGGGACACTGGAGGGAGAGCGCACACACAGGGGGACACTGGAGGGAGAGCGCACACACAGGGGGACACTGGAGGGAGAGCGCACACACAGGGGGGGGGCACTGCAGGGAGAGAGCGCACACACGGGGGGGACACTGGAGGGAGAGCGCACACATGGGGGGGGACACTGGAGGGAGAGCGCACACACAGGGGGGGACACTGGAGGGAGACCACACACACGGGGGGGGGGGGCACTGGAGGGAGAGCGCACACACAGGAGGACACTCACAAAGGGGGGCACTCACAAAGGGGGACACTGGAGGGAGAGCGCACACACAGGGGGACACAGTGGGGTGGGGGACCCGGGGCCCATACATCTGTACCCCCCCATCAGTTGTGGCGGCCCTGGTGTCTTAACCTAACTTTACTCACAGTCGCCGATGAAGCTGCTGTATTACATGCCGCAATGCCGGTAATAATACTGCTTATGGCGCACGCTGCTCCCCGCCGGCTCCTCGACTCTTCACATCTGTCCCAGGTGACGTCACGACGCATACAGTACAAGCACCTGGGAAAGACGGGAGAGAAAGAGGGGCCGGCGGCGAGCAGCGCGCTCCGCGCCGCACCGTTATCAGTATTTTTATCGGCTTTGCGGCATGTAATGCAGCCGCTTCAAGTGGCCTCACATGTGGCCAAGTCCGGGCCCCTGAGGGCCCTGGGCCCTCGGGCGGCGCCCGAGTCACCGACATGTCAGTCCGCCCCTGCCCAGCTGTCAGAACACAATAGCACAGTGGGAGTATTCCCCCCCGAATGTGTGGATGGGGGAATCGGGCCATTTTTTTTCTCATTCAACCTGCTGGTTGAAAAAAAGATTAATGTATGGCCAGCTTTATCGCAGCTCCATGAGAAGCTGCCAGTGAAGTCAATACAAACATCCAGTTTGTAAGGTGGCAACAATGGGGAGCGGAGAGAGAAATGACCGCCATGTGATAAGGAAGTAGAGGAAGTATGTATGTGTGTGTGTGTGTGTATATGTGTATATATATATATATATTTAAATTTATTTCATTCAGTATCTCACATTTTTGTAAATATTTTATTCTATCTTTTCATGTGACAACACTGAAGACATTACACTTTGCTACAATGTAAAGTAGTGAGTGTACAGCTTGTTTAACAGTGTAAATTTGCCGTCCCCTCAAAATAACTCAACACACAGCCATTAATGTCTAAACCACTGGCAAGAAAAGTGAGTACACCCCTAAGTGAAAATGTCCAAATTGGGCGCAATTTGCAAATTTCCCTCCCCGTTGTCATGTGACAAGGTCTCAGGTGTGAATGGGGAGCAGGTATGTTCAATGTGGAGTTATCGCTCTCACTCTCTCATACTGGTCACTGGATGTTCAACATGGCACCTCATGGCAAAGAACTCTTTGAGGATCAGAAAAAAAGAATTGTTGCTCTACATTAAGATGGCCTAGGCCAGTGGTCATCAACCCTGTCCTCAGGGCCCACTAACAGGCCAGGTTTTATGTATTACCTTGGGGAGATGCAGACTAGAATACTACAATCAGTGAGCAGCAAATGATATCACCTGTGACATATTTCAGTTATCTTGCAAACCTGGCCTGTTAGTGGGCTCTGAGGACAGGGTTGATGACCACTGGCCTAGACTATAGTAAGATTGCCATGACCCTGAAACTGAGCTGCAGCACGATGACCAAGACCATACAGCGGTTTAACAGGACAGGTTCCACTCAGAACAGGCCTCGCCATGGCCGACCAAAGAGGTTGAGTGCACGGGCTCAGCATCATATCCAGAGGTTGTCTTTGGGAAATAGACATATGAGTGCTGCCAAACACACCTCCAAGATGACCACTACCTTGCTAAAGAAGCTGAGGGTAAAGGTGATGGACTGACCAAGCGTGTCTCCAGACTTAATCCCTATTGAGCATCTGTGGGGCATCCTCAAACAGAAGGTGGAGGAGCGCAAGGTCTCTGACATCCACCAGCTCTGTGATGTCATTATGGAGGAGTGGAAGAGGACTCCAGTGGCAACCTGTGACTCTCTGGTGAACACCATGCCCAAGAGAGTTAAAGCAGTGCTTAACTCTTTTCCTATTCAATATACAGCTGTCACATGACCCAGATCTTTTCAAGCTTGTCTGCAGGGAAACAAGCAGGAGGAGCTTATAGTCCTGTGCTGATGGCCACATGTTCAAAAAAAAAAGCCTTTGGTATACAGTGTAAAAATAAATAAAATCAATAAACTGTTTTAAATTGGCATACAAATATATATTTGAAATCAAATCTTTATCATTTTGTGGAAATAAGATGGTGTGGTCAGATTTGTGCCAGTCATGGGCTGTGTCACATCTCTCCAGCCTTTGTCTTAAAATAAGAGGGAGGGAGGTGAAGCCAGCATTAATCTAAATGCAATATCCCAACCCCATTGTGTTTAGCTGGTTAGTGGGCATGGAGGAGGGAGGGAGGGAGTGGGCTGGAATTTTATCATTGTGTATACACCCACATGTGTGACTCTATAGCAACATGGGCTGCTCAGATGTGATAGGGAGGAAATGCTCGGTATAAAAAAATTAATGAAAACTGAGCATGTGCAGAGTTGCCAACACTACTCTGCGAAATCCCTAGCTGAATTGGGGACATGAACAGGAGGATCAACCAGGTATTTTGAGAATGCAGAAAATGGATCTTATAGTGAGCATGTACAGCATGTAATACAACATTTATTGATAGTTTTTTTTTTAAGATGGGGGGGGGGGGGTTAGTGACACTTAACTTTTGTCTAGATATACAGTAGATCTATGTTTAAATTCACTCTCTGCTGGAAGTACATCCCAAGTACCAACTGCTGACTATGGTATATACTGCTGACCGCTGCACTCTATATGTTGTGTTGTAAATAACAAAGTACTTATCATTGTACATTACACATGGCTCCTAACTGTCCATCATTTGGAGGGACTGTCCCTTTTTTCCGACCAAATCTGTCTCATGTGTACATCTCTATACTGAATGTACTATTTGTATTAATGAAAGTGTTATGCTACACTAAAATGTTTATCCAACCTCTATATCACTGCAGGTGAAAAGATTACTTGTGTGATTTAGGGCCTATTCATCTGGGGCGCAGACATTCATCTCTAGTGCATGGCCATCTTTTACCAGTATGGGGATGTGCAGCTGATGTGTGCATCCCCCAGGTTGCCATTCATTGCGACTGTGCAGGCCCAGCCCCTGTGTCCTAATACAGCATGCGGGTGGGTGCCGGTCCCCAAACGCACCCTGTATGCATCCAGGAACCCACACCCACTAGGGTTGCCACCTGTACGGGAATGACCCGGACAGTCCGGGTTTTGAGAGCTGTGCCTGGGTTTGTGTTCTCCCGACACCCGGACACAGCAGCAATGTACAGGCTCCGCTCTACTAGACCAGTCCCAGACAGGCTTCAGTGAGATCACCACCCCACGGCCCCCCACCCCCATGTGTCATGACTCATGTGTGAATATATCTTTTTATCGCGCCAGCAGAGCAGACTCCCCCTGCCCCCCTCCTTTCCAGAAGAAGAACCCCCTTGGTGTTGGTGCTGCTGCAGATCTCCTCTCTCTCCTGGCGCTTCTACCGCCAGCAGCACGGAACCCGCCCGGCCCCCCTCCTTCCCCACTTGAGCAGCAGCAGCTTTTGCCCAGGTCACACACACTCGCTGTCTGTGTCTCCTCCTTGGATGGCTGCACTCACTCTCACAGACAGTTAGCCGCCGGCGCCGATGCCAGCCATAGACAGTGCATGGAACTGTCTGGTCAGGTCACCTAGCAACGAGGGACGCAGTGATAGTGAGAGCGCATGGTGTTAGGCTCCGCCCCCACTCTGCCATACAACATCTTCACAGTGGATCCTGAAAGGTAAGGGTTTTTTTTCTTGCTCTATGGGGGTGAAGGTAGGCAGGCACTGTATGACTATGATGGGATTTTAGAACTAGCAGGGTCTCAAAGGGGGGGGGGGGGGCGTCACCTGGCCACCTGGCCTGGGGGAGGTCTATTATTATGCTCAGTGGTTCAAAATGTGAAAAAAATCAAAGGCTGCCACCCACTGTGCCCTCAAACGCTGCTACTGTGCCCTCAAACGCTGCCACCGTGCCCTCAAACGCTGCTACTGTGCCCTCAAACGCTGCTACTGTGCCCTCAAACGCTGCCACTGTGCCCTCAAACGCTACCACTGTGCCCTCAAACGCTGCCACTGTGCCCTCAAACGCTGCTACTGTGCCCTCAAACGCTGCCACTGTGCCCTCAAACGCTGCTACTGTGCCCTCAAACGCTGCCACTGTGCCCTCAAACGCTGCTACTGTGCCCTCAAACGCTGCCACTGTGCCCTCAAACGCTGCCACTGTGCCCTCAAACGCTGCTACTGTGCCCTCAAACGCTGCCACTGTGCCCTCAAACGCTGCTACTGTGCCCTCAAACGCTGCCACTGTGCCCTCAAACGCTGCCACTGTGCCCTCAAACGCTGCTACTGTGCCCTCAAACGCTGCCACTGTGCCCTCAAACGCTGCCACTGTGCCCTCAAATGCTGCCACTGCGCCCTCAAACGCAGCCACTGCGCCCTCAAACGCTGCCACTGCGCCCATCAAACGCTGCCACTGCGCCCATCAAACGCTGCCACTGCGCCCATCAAATGCTGCCACTGTGCCCTCAAACGCTGCCACTGCGCCCATCAAATGCTGCCACTGTGCCCTCAAACGCTGCCACTGCGCCCATCAAATGCAGCCACTGTGCCCTCAGAGTCTCCCCATCATCAGTTTCCACATTATCAGTGTCCCCAGCAAAGTTGTCCCCATTATTAGTGTCCCCAGCAGAGTTTTCCCCATTATCAGTGTCCCCAACAGAATTTCCCCCATTATCAGTGTCCCCAGTAGAGTTTTTCCCACCACCAGTGTCCCCAGTAGAGTTTTTCCCATCATCGGTGTCCCCAGCAGAGTTGTCCCCATTATCAGTGTCCCCAGTAGAGTTTTTCCCATAATCAGTGTCCCCAGTAGAGTTTTTCCCATCATCAGTGTCCCCAGCAGAGTTGTCCCCATTATCAATGTCCCCAGCATAGCTGCCCCCATTATCAGTGTCCACAGCAAAGCTGTCCCCATTATCAGTGTCCCCAGCAAAGCTGTCCCCATTATCAGTGTCCCCAGCAAAGCTGTCCCCATTATCAGTGTCCCCAGCAAAGCTGTCCCCATTATCAGTGTCCCCAGCAAAGCTGTCCCCATTATCAGTGTCCCCAGCTAAGATGTCCCCATTATCAGTGGCCCCAGCATAGTCTGGGTAGGCTGGGGGCAGGGGTTTGGAGACCCCTGGTTTATACTACAAAAAAAAAATGCTGTGCGCCGCTAAAGTGTTCGGGTTTGGCTTGAAGAAAAGGTGGCAACCCTAACACCCACCCGCATGTAATATTAGGACACAATGGTTGTGCCCGTGCAGCTTCATGCCCCAATAGAAATGAATGGGACGCACACAACAGCGGCGCATCCCGTACCAGTAAAAGATGGCTCTGCATGGGAGATGCATGTCTGCGCCCTGTGTGCATGAGCCCTTAGCCAATAATTTTTTGGTCCATGGCAGGGCTGTGTCCTTTGCCTACATACTGTAAAGTTGTCCCTCTATTATTTCAGAAGCTGGGAGGTATTTACTATCGTGTTACTGTAACGCACATTATTATATATGTATTATATAGCAACAGTTTACGCAGTGCTTTACAACATGGGGGTAGACAGTACAGTTGCAATACAATTCAATACAAGGGGGATCACAGGGCCCTGCTCATTAGAGCTTACAATCTAAAATAATACAATAACCTGTTTTGATTTGCTTGAAGGACTAATTTGCACCAACCAGTGTGTTACAATGGAGCAGCTGGTGTGCGGTGTGGTCCAACAAGATCACTGTAGTGGCAATCTCACTTTTATGAACTTTATTGAAATGTCACACAGTGACAACTGGCCACCATGAGGCCTGCTGGCTTTTTTTCTAATTTTATTTAGTTTTTTTAGCACACACCGCCTGCAAATGTGTGAACTGGGCACATAGGACACAAGGCATGTTTCCTGGTCCTGTGGTGGGACTCTACTGGAATACAGTACCTGGTGTGAACGGACCCTGTAAGCAATGCTACATTATATATCATGAAGAGGCCAGTATACATAGGATGTCCTCCTCCCAGCATGCACTGGACATGGCCATGTACATGGAATGTGTTTTCAGCATATATGTGAATGTCTTGGGGGCAGCACATTCCTGCCTGTTTATCCTCACAGAACATAGCTGCTTGTTTTCACACCGAGGACCTTTCACACACTCTGACTCACTGCCCTTTCATCCTTACCCAACCTGACCAGATTCAGCAGGAATCTGAAGAATCGTCACACACCGGGGGTGGGGGGTATTTGTCCTCCTTTTGGTAAAGTAACCTCTAAAAATAACCAGCATTTCCTTTAGCTCCTAGTGACCCCCCCCCCCCCCCCCATCCCTTTTTGGTATTGTCCGAGATCTCCTCTAACTGGATGGTCCCACAGCTGTTGCCGCACGGAGGGCTGGGGGTGTGTACGTAGCTGGCCTCTGATTGGCCACCGGAATTACTCGCGGACCTATAAGTTTGCTCCCCATGTGAGCGGCTTTAAAATCAAATCGTCCTCAGCGGCAAGTCACTGGCAGGAGAGCAGGTAAGGGAATGAGAGCAACGCTGCCCATTACATCACATTCCTATCAATGTAGCTTTTATTTTAATACTGTTTTTTTTTTTTTTTTTTTTTTTTTTAAACCACTTTGTAAACAACCTTCCTATGGTTATATATTTTATTTATACGTGTTTTTTTTTTTTTTTTACGTTTTACTACTCAGAGATATGTTAGTGCTTTGCTATTTGTGTCCCTGGTGCCATGAAATGCCCACATACAGCTTTTGATTTTTTATGGGCAGAAATATGTAGTACCTGTGGCTCCTGGGTGCGAAAATACACCCCTATCTTGCATAGGTGCCCTGCTTTCCATTATGTAAAAGAAAATCCCAAATGTTGGGCTGTCCCCGGAAAAGTAAGAGGGGGGAAATCTTCCAAATGGGGACACTAGTTCTGGGGACCTGGGGGGTTTCCAAGGAACTCCCTGAATTTGCAGGGATTTCCTCACTTCCTGTTTGGCTATGGGACAGGAAGTGAAGAGAAATCTCAACCCAACAGGGGTTATAACCTTACCATGCTCTATCCAACAAATACATTTTTCTATAGTCTAAAGTTACCATTTATTTTATTTTTTTTATTTTTTTAAACCCCATCATATTCCTTGGGAATAAATAGACAAACATGCAGTCATTTAACATGGGACATATAGGAAAGATATGGTTGAAGGAATGTATAGTTTGTGAGGGAGTTTGAGGAAGGTGTAAAAAGCTGTGCTCAACTATTAAACCAGCTACTGTTAGTAAGGCTTCTGTAAACCTAAGCTCAGGGATTTACAATGAAATTACCAAGAATATGAAGTTAGTTAAAATGGTGGATATGTGTTTTTTTATACATTTGAATGTGTACTGGATTAAGAATCGTACATTATATAGTGTTGTTCCCCTATGGCGCTGAGAAAAGTGAATGATACAAATAAACCAATGACGAGTATAAGCAGTTGTATATCATATTCCCTGTGCCATGCATGACAAAGGGACATGTCTGAAAAGCTTTTAGGATGGAAGTGATGGGAGGTGTTTTACTAATATGTAAATGAGGGGTGAACGGCCATTGTTCCTCAACAATAATGCATGTAAATGTACAGATCTAGGAAGCACAGGAATCTAACACATTTTTTTTTACAGTGATGTGTAAGCTGGCCATGCATGTATCAGTTTTTTTTTTTTTTTTTGTTTTTTTTTTTAAGAAGCCCTATTGAGGGCCTTTGGAGTATAAGGGGCTAAACAGACCCCTGCTGCTATACTTTTGAGACAGAGCAAGGGGCTGAGGACTGAGATTCCCTTTCTCTGCAGCCTCAGCTGCACTTGACAGTGAATAAATGGGGAGTGCTGTGCGGCTTTCTGTTCTTTCACAAACTGAAGCATAGCAGTTTACTACGCTTCAGTTATGAATGGACACGGGAGCGATCAGTACTGATCACTCACAGTTTATTCAAGAAAGGAAGGGACTGGTAAATTACATTTTTACTGTCACCTTCCTCTCCTGCTCTCTATCCTGAAACACGTGGGGGCCTGGGCAGCAGGGATAATCTGCACCACATGGGGGTGATTAGGGTGTGCCCATGCACCCCTGGCATACCCATTTGCATGCCTATGGGAACAGCCATGGATGAATAAAACTCCATCTAGTCCCTGCTGAACCAGATTAATTTCAATCCATCTATGGCCAGGTTGAAACTAGCTACATAGGAGTACATATGGGTGCTGTACTTCTTATTGAGCATGATGATGGGAGCCACGTCGCTGCCAGGTTGAACTGGAGTACTGTCACTTAATGTCTTAACGGCAGCCTTTCTCACCCAGGGGTTCCATTAAATCCTAGGCTTCCTCCAGAGCAGACCTGGGCAAATTGTCCTCAGACCTTATTTATTTGACCTCTACCGTGCTGCAGTTGTGGCACAGCCCCATTGAACTTAATGGGTGAGTTTGACAAGCAGAAGTGCTGGTCAAACTCTGCACCCTGAGTTAAAAATGACGTGGTCACAAAGCATTACGGCCACAGCATGTGAACAGCCCATCTGTTGTTTTACAGTTCCATGGGTGGCTGCAGGGTTGTAATTTGTATATTATAATGACCTATTTTGTACCTATTATTCCTAGCGCCAGGTGTTTGCTTTCTATACATGTATGTACTAACAGACCTTCCCAGGTCCAGAATTGATATTCAGCCCTCCAAGTCCCACTTTCTCATGTGGCCCCTTGGGTAAATTAGTTGCCCAGCACTGCTCCAGAGGTTAAGGGTTCCTTGAACAATGCGCTACTTCTTCCTCAGATAACTACTGACCTAAATTATCTTTTTAGCCATTTGTAAAGATAGAGGATGTCCTCAATGACCACAGATTACTAGCAGATTCCTCCACCCATGCTATACAGCATGGATGGACAAATCTCCCACTGCTGTTATTATATCTTGATAGTCGCCGCTGCCGGCTGTCAAAATACGCCAATATTGCCTGCATCTGATTGGATGAAACCATGGTTTGGCTGTCAATTTTCCAACCAGCTCCTTTTGATTTTTTCAATTAAAGGAAGTCTAGTGGGAGGGTAGCCACAGGGCCACCCACTAAGTGAATTTAGGAGACAAAATCCTTCCAATCAACCATCACAATATTATACTGTGAGCTGTAGGTGTACCATTTTTATTACCAGGGGTTTCCTGAACCCAGAAAGCTATTTCAAGGGTTCCTCTTTGCAACACAGTGGGTTAGTTAGCAATTCTACCTTGCAGCACTAAGGTCGTTGGATTAAATCCCATCCAAGAGACTAACTGCATGGAGTTTACATGATCTTCCTGTGCTTTTGTGGGTTTCCTCTCAAACTCCAAAGACATGCTGGTAAATTTGGCTTTAGTATTTGCATGCAAGGCGGGGATCTTGGATTGTTAGCCCTTTAGGGCAGGGACTGATGTGAATGTACATTTATATGTAAAGCACTGCAAAAATTGCCAGCACTAAAAAAAGCTTGCAATACGTCTTGAGAAAGCTGGTTTGTGGGCACCTAAAGCAATAGATGTGGGACGCAGTGATTATTTGCATGTTATGAACAGTTATGTCAGGTACAGAAGTAGTTTGAGATGGAGGAAAGATACATTTTGTTTTCTCTAGTCATCTTCCAGGACGGCACACCTGAGAGGATGACTGGTCACACCTGGCAGGAAACACAATTAACAAAGTTTAAAAAGCCCCACCCCTCCCTCTGACCCTCAGTTATTGATTGTGTTTCCCACACGCTGATGGCTGCGAAACCGTTTGTTATTTTTTCTAAGACCTCAGGTCTGGGACCATGGTCGCCCCCTTAATGAACAAACCCAGAGCAGTCAGTGGTGCCTGTGGGGTTCTCTGTTCAAGCATTTTTCAAATGCCATTAAATTAAGGGGTTTTCCCTCTGCTCTCCCTAGAAAGCTGAATGGGAGAGGCTGGGGCACTAGGACAGGTGAGTTGTCCATAACCCCAGGGGCCACCTAACCTTCCCTCTTTTCCTCCCCTCATACCTGACAGTGGTGGACGGTTGGGGGGGGGCCGCTGATACACCCCACGTCGGCCGGAAGCTGGGCTCCAATGGCCGAACGTTTTCTTCCCCTTAGGGGGCCGTGCCATCCTTAGGGATAGACCGCGGCGCAGAGCGGCGTCTGTAGCCGCTAGTTCGCATGTCCGGAGGCCGCCGGGCGCCGGTGTGACGTCATATCCGGCGCGCCGGGGCTTCAACAAAATGGCGGCGAGCGCGGCGGTCAGAGCACGAGGCGGCTGTTTGGAAAGAGGGGGCCCAAGGTCCACAGCCTTCACAGTCGATCCATCTACCGGTGTAGAGGCAGAGGATGGAAGGCGGACCAGAGCTCGCGGCATCAGAGGTCGCCACAGGGGGTGAGTGACTCGGCTGGAGCGAGGGGGGGCAGACATTTGGGGTGGCCCTATTGTCCTTGTCCCCCACACTGTATGTGTATGTGATGTGGCTAATGGGGTGTCCCTTTCTTACAGAGACCGAATGCCCTGCTCAGGAGAGAGCCAGTAGGTCTGGGAAAGCCACATCCAAAACTAAACGCTGTGGGTCTTGTAGCTCTAAACTCCCACAGGACCACAGCAAGCCTTTTTGTTACAAATGTATTTACAAATTGGCAGGCAAAGAGACAGCAGAAGTTGCGAAGGAATGCAGGGCACTTCAGGTTGAGATGCTAGCTACCCTTCAGTCTTTTAAAGCCGTACTTGATCAGCGTCAGGGGGATGCCAGATCAGTAAGGGAAAGCTCTCCCTCACAGGAAGATAGATCTACCTTTACAGGAGGGTCTCAGGAACCTGCCCCATACTATTCAGAGGAGGAGGTTTGCAGCTCTGACCTGAGTTCCCAGGAGGGGGAGGACTCAGATCAGGATAGCCATGTAGAGACCAGATCTGGGGGACACCTCTTTTCAGCAGAGGATATGGAGGGTCTCCTCAGGGCAGTATATGCGTCAGAGGACATTCAGTTACCTTCCGCCCAAGTGTCAGCTCAGGATAAGGTCTATAGAGGTTTGGGTAAGCCACAGGCCAGATCCTTCCCAGTTCACCAGTCCCTGAAAGATATTATCTTGAGGGAATGGAAGGAACCTGAGCGTAAACTCCTCAGACTTAAAACTTGGAAACGGAGATGTCCTTTTAAGGAGGAGGAGGAAGAAAAATTTTTCAAAGTCCCACGTTTAGATGCGTCTTTGGCGCAGGTTTCTAAACGGTCGGACTTATCATTTGAGGACGCGGGTAACATTCAGGATCAGATGGATAAAAAATCTGAGATCCTGTTGCGTAGAGCTTGGGAAGCGAATGCATCGGCCATGAGCCCTGCATTAGCTTCAGCTTGTGTAGCCAGGAACGCGGACGCATGGCTCAACAAGCTGATGGACCATCTCACACGTAAGAAGGAATCCAGGGAGGTAGTAGAATCCCTGGAAGTGGTGGGGAGAGCTATCGCCTTTTTGGCGGACGCGGCAGTAGAGACAGTAAGGACGACTGCTAAGTCAGCGGCATTACTGAACTCAGCCAGGAGGGCCCTTTGGGTTAAGACTTGGGACGGAGACTTCACTTCTAAGTCCCGACTCTGTGGTATTCCCTTTGAGGGCTCCCTACTCTTTGGTTCGGGTCTGGAACAGGTCCTTTCCCGATCCACAGAAAAAGGTAAGAAATTTCCCTCCAAACCCAAGAAGGAAAAAGGGAGGAAATTTTTTCGTGGCCCCCCTGCAAAAGGCCAGTTCAAGGGCAAAGGGGGACAAAGGAAGAAATGGGGGATCGGAAAGGGCAAAGAGAAAGGTGGAATCCTTTTTTCTGGGTCCGGACCGTCCAGCAAGGATTCTAAATGACGCCATAAAAGTGGGCGCAAGGCTCTCGTATTTCCTTCCCCAATGGGAGAAGATCTCAGAGAGCCCTTATATTTTAGACCTAATAAAACTAGGTTACAAGCTGGAATTTCGGTCACTCCCACCTCAAAATTTTTTGGTTACTTACCTTCCCAAAGATTCTCTGAAGGCAAGGGGCTTGCTAGACAGCGTTCGCATGCTCGCAGAACAGGAAGTGATTATCCCGGTCCCAGTGACTCAGAGGGCTTTCGGTTTTTATTCCCACATTTTTGTGGTCCCGAAGCCATCGGGCAAGTTTCGGTTGATTATCAATCTACGGAAACTGAACCACTACCTGTTGTACAAGCGATTCAGAATGGAGAGCATCTACACGGTCAGAAAACACCTCCAGAAGGGAGTTTTCATGATCACATTAGATCTCAAAGATGCTTACCTGCATGTACCCATTGCCCCGGATCATCAGAAGTACTTGCGTTTCGCAGTACGGACAGAGCAGGGGGTGCAGCATTGGCAGTTCAGGGCACTTCCCTTCGGCCTTGCGGCCAGTCCAAGGATTTTTACCAAAGTCCTGGCAGAGGTAGTATCCTTTCTACACCTTCAGGGGGTAGCTCTGATACCATACCTCGACGATCTGTTGATCTACAGTCCATCCAGAGACCAGCTCCTGAGAGATCGAGAGTTGGTCTTGTCGAACCTGGATTCCCTAGGTTGGATGGTGAGTCAGGAGAAATCCTCCCTGGATCCCTCACAGTCAAAGGTATACTTGGGGTATCAGTTGGACTCAGTAGCCCAGAAAGTGTTTCTTCCTCCCGAAAAGGTCGAAAAAATTCGGGGCGCAGTGACAGTGTGTCTCGAAACCCCGCAGGTATCTTTGAGAAACATCATGAGGGTGTTGGGCCTGATGGCCTCTTGCATCCCGGCAGTTCCCTGGGCTCAGCTCCACTCACGAGTCCTCCAGGGCTTCCTTCTCTCCTCTTGGGGCGGGAGAAGAGAAACCCTGGAGGAGAAAGTTCCTCTGTCAGAGGAGGTAAGAAGCTCCCTAGTTTGGTGGCTCGATCCCGTCAACCTATCGGGAGGTCGGACGTGGACACAGCTAGACCCAATAGGCATTACAACAGACGCAAGTGCCTGGGGTTGGGGGGCTCATTTAGGAGACCGCTATGCCCAGGGTCCCTGGGATCAGAGTCAGAGCAGAGCTTCCTCAAACTTCAGGGAGCTTCTGGCAGTCGGGAAGGCATTAAGTGTCTTCCGGGACTTGATCCAAGGAAGGGAAGTCCAAATTTTCTCGGACAACCGGGTGGCAGTATCCTATTTGAACCGTCAAGGGGGAACAAGGTCAGTCAGTCTAAGGGCACTGACCCAAGATTTCCTGGGAGAAGCAGAGAAAAACATTCTCTCAATCTCTGCGGTCCACATAAAGGGATCCCTCAATATACAAGCAGACTTCCTCAGCAGACAGCCCATTCTTCAGGGAGAATGGGAGTTGAACGAAGAAGTTTTCGCTCTGGTAAAACGTCATTTCGGAGTACCAGAGATAGATTTATTCGCTTGTCAAAGGAACGCAAAGGTGCGGAGATTCTTTTCTCTCACGAGAGAACAGAGATCCTCAGGAGTAGACGCTCTCGCTCAGAATTGGGACTTCAGCCTGGCATATGCCTTTCCTCCCCTGGTACTCATCCCACGAGTGCTTCAAAAGCTGTCACAGTCGGATGGAGACCTTATCCTGATTGCACCCTGGTGGCCGAAGCGGGTCTGGTTCCCCACCATGTGGAGGTGGTCAGTCGTGCCTCCGCTGCATCTCCCGGTCAGGCGGGATCTTCTCTGCCAGGGCCCAGTGCTGCATCCCAACCCGGGGTTTCTGTCCCTGACGGCCTGGCTCTTGAGAGGGAGATCCTCAGGAACAGGGGATGCTCGGAGAAGGTAATTGACACTCTTCTCCTTAGCAGGAAGAAGGTTACCAGACAGATTTATGCAAAGGTCTGGAAGATCTTCTCTAGATGGGCTCAAGCAAATCAGAGAACTATCCAGACTATTCCAACCGTGCTGGATTTTCTCCAGGAAGGGGTAGACCAAGGGTTAGCGGTCAGTACCCTTAGGGTCCAGGTAGCAGCCCTGTCAGTGTTCTTTGACACAAGGTTAGCTCAAGACCCTCTTGTTAAGAGATTCTTGCTAGCCAGGGAAAGGTTAACCCCGGTAAGGACAGTTAGTTTCCCGCCGTGGGATTTGTCCCTGGTTCTGGACGCCCTGACGAAAGGGCCATTTGAGCCGTTGGATCAAATTTCATTTAAATTTCTTTCCCTTAAAATGTCCTTTCTTCTAGCCATCACCTCAGCTAGAAGAGTAGGCGACCTACAGGCCCTGACAATAAAAGAGCCTTTTTTGTTGATCCTAGAGGACAGGGTAATCCTTAGACAGGATCCTCTTTATTTACCAAAAGTGACCTCGGGGTTCCACAGGTCACAAGAGATTATTCTTCCATCATTCTGCCAGAATCCGAAGAATGAGAAGGAAGAAAGATTGCACCTTTTTAGATGTTAGACGCTGTCTTTTAGTCTATCTAGAAAAGGCAAGGGAGTTTAGGAGATCAAATCATCTTCTAGTTACTTTTGGGGGCCAAAGAAAGGGTCTTCAGGCCTCAAAACCTACGATAGCCAGGTGGATTAAGCAGGCAATAGTTTTAGCCTATAAACACTCGGATAAACCGGTTCCATCCCACCTTAAGGCTCATTCAACCAGATCTCTGGCGACCTCCTGGGCAGAAAGGGCAGGTGCTTCCATAGATCAGATCTGCAAGGCAGCAACATGGACGAGCCATAATACCTTCCTGAGGCATTACAGAGTGGAGCTGTTGTCCCCTCAGGACTTGGCTTTTGGCAGGAAGGTCCTACAGGCGGTGGTCCCACCCTAAGGTAGGCCTTAACTTCTTGCTCATCGTCTCAGGTGTGCCGTCCTGGAAGATGACTAGAGAAAAATACCAGTTACACTTACCGGTAACGGATTTTCTAGGAAATCTTCCAGGACGGCAGGCCTACTTCCCTACCCTTAAATGTTGGTGATGTTTTATTCTTCACAGAATGTACCCTCTGACACTGGTGTGGGTGTTTACTTTGTCATAACTGAGGGTCAGAGGGAGGGGTGGGGCTTTTTAAACTTTGTTAATTGTGTTTCCTGCCAGGTGTGACCAGTCATCCTCTCAGGTGTGCCGTCCTGGAAGATTTCCTAGAAAATCCGTTACCGGTAAGTGTAACTGGTATTTTTCTATACAATATTCTAAACTAGCACACAATGAAGATATCCATATTATAAACCGTAATTAGGCATATAAAAAGAACTTTAAATCTCTATAGGTTTGACATTGCTGCATTTTTTGTTTTGCTAAACCTAAAGACCATCATTAAAGGCTGTTCATTGTGCATTGTTACGCTGACAGTAAATTATATTCCATTTAATAAAGCATTAAATAACATTGTATTTATGGACTTGCATGTACAGCAAGTGGTAGTCTTGTGTGTTGCTTGTAGCCACTGTGCATACTAATTGATCGTTCGTTCTGGGACTGGTACCCAAGGAGAATCCTGGGAATTCTGCCCTTTTACAAAAGTCTTTGTATCTAGGAAACTGTCCTTTTACGTGTAAGTGAGCCAGAGCTAACTGGAAGTTTCTGTATAAAACATTTCCATGGGTCTTGAGTACTAGAGATATTACCCTGTGATCAAGTCACTACTGTGTTGTCACCCTAGACAGCACCTCTGAATTTTGAACTACACACTCCACCCCTTTGCCTCATCATAGTTAAAGAATGTTCTGGAAATTGCATGTTCTCTGGATGTTTTGGTTTTTCTCCTTTTCTCCCACATTCCAAAGACATGCTGGTAGGGGAGTTGACGCCTGTCTAAATCGGCCTGTGTATGTGTGGGAGATAGGGGCCTAACATTGGCTTATAGATGGGGTTTTTTAATTTTATTTATTTAAACAATCAGCTGACTGAATGAAAAATTAACGATTTCTCCATCCACAAGTGAGGTGGATGAAGGAATCTCTCCAGATGAATAATTGTATTCTGACATCGGGACTCTTTGTAGTTGGCTGCAGATTGACACGTATTCCAACATTACCATTCGATAGAAGATCGATTTCTGTAGAACAGGGATGACCGTACATGGATCATAATTCAACTATTCTCTGCAGAATTTCAATCCATGTATGGATAGCTTTAGACTGTAAGCTCCTCGAGGGAAGGGACTGATGTACATGTACAGTTTTTAAAACTCTTATCAGCGCTATATAAATACTTGTAATAGTAAACAAGAGAACTGAAGGCTGATCGCACAGAATATATATATATATATAGATATATAATCTATATATATAGATATATCTATCGATATCGATATCGATATCGATATCGATATCGATATCGATATAGATATAGATATCGATATAGATATAGATATAGATATAGATATAGATATAGATATAGATATAGATATAGATATCGATATAGATATCGATATAGATATCGATATAGATATAGATATAGATATAGATATAGATATAGATATAGATATAGATATAGATATAGATATAGATATAGATATAGATATAGATATAGATATAGATATAGATATAGATATAGATATAGATATAGATATAGATATAGATATAGATATAGATATAGATATAGATATAGATATAGATATAGATAGAGAGAGATATATATATATATATATATATCTATATCTATCGTGCACAGGAAGTTACAAGGACACTGGATTTCTGGCAGGATCAACTTCTAAAAAAAATTGCACTTGGTCCAAATAAAAAGAACCAATGAAGCCACCACATCTGAAGACTAAAACTCAAATACTGTTACTTTTTTTATTTTTTTTATTATTATACAGGCTTTATATAGCGCCGACAGTTTATGCAGCGCTTTACCACATTGGGGCAGACAGTACAATTACAATACAATTCAATACATGGGGAATCAGAGAGCCCTGCTCGTTGGAGCTTACAATTTTAGGAGAATAAACTCCTAATGTAGATCTCATCCCAGGAACAAAAAAATGTATAAAATGTAACTGCATACAATGTATTATCCACTGCAGATATGTAACAGTGCTAAAGTCTGAAGTGACAATAGACTTTTCAGACTGTTTGGTTAGAAGTAATATCTGACTACTGAAATGTTTCAGAACAATTCTAAAACTGCATTGGTACTAGTAGAATTTTGTTAGAATGTTCATTTGATTTTCTAATTGCTAGTGGGGTTCGCTTCCAACTGCAGTGACAAGAAAATTTGAAGGAGCAGGCTAGAATCAATTGTTAAAAGCAAATTTAAATTTTTAAGTACCTTCACACAACATTCATCAAGTCATCCACTATACTGAGAATTTTCGTACAGATTTTCTTTGGGAAATCTAAGTTTATGGCCAGTTTAAAATGCACACTTAGGCCCCTTTCACACTGTCGGACCATTAAACGGGCGCTCCATGCTAGTCTATGGAGCGACGGATGTCAGCAGTGACTTGTCCGCTGACATCCGACCTGGTCCGATCCGCCAAAAGCAGATGGATGGCCCGTCTCGATCGGGTGAGATCTGATGAAAACGGATATGCCGTTTTCATCCGATCTCTCCATAGAAACCAGCGGTGCTCGACAAGCCCCTCCCCGCTCAGTGAGCAGAGAGAGAGCTGTCATCCGCCGGCTCAGCCGAGATCAACAGAGATCTCCCGCTGAGCCGGCGGACTCCGTGGAAGCAGATCCACCTCGTGTAAAAGGAGCCTAATACCTTACATGTGTTCCCACTGCCATCTCCATTGAGCTACATATGGCTTTATTAATCATAAACTCCTAAAGTAGTAGCTAGTATTGGTTGATTTTACTAAAGGCAAATAGACTTTGCACTTTTCAAAGTGCAGTTGCTCCAGCGCTTGGTAAATGAGCAG
Source organism: Lithobates sylvaticus (assembly GCA_028564925.1). NCBI lineage: Eukaryota > Metazoa > Chordata > Amphibia > Anura > Ranidae > Lithobates > Lithobates sylvaticus. Next base: position 254,528,404 of record CM053026.1, on the reverse strand, counting down.
ACGCTCTGCTGACTTTCATCATCCAATGATGTGCAAGCAAAACTTTTTTTTTTTTTATTTCTTTGCACATGATTGGGTATTCTTTGCAAAGTGAAGCTTTACCTCCATTTACTAAGCTCTGGAGAAACTGCCCCTACAGAGTGCAACCACACTTTGCAAAAGTGCAGAGTCTATTTACCTTTTAGTAAATCAACCCCTGTACGTTTGCTTGTTCTGTTTATTGTACATCCTTTTATGTACTAATTTATTTTAAAACTTAATAAATTCTATGTTCTAGCTCAAATTGCAAGTGCCTATCTGTACTTGCACATCTAAACATCAATGTACAACCAGTACTCAGATACTGTGGCTGCATTATTTATTGATTACAACGACTTTTATAGCCGTCACGCAGCACTTTAATTATATATTGTACATTCCCATCAGGAGAATAGGCTGTACTAATGAAGGAACGCTAGCCACATTCCCCTGCTATTTAGAACTTTTCTCTTTTTGTTTTGTAGGTCAAGATGGCAGAGATTGGAAGTCTTCATCTGAATACCCCTCTCAGAAACAGTGTGCCATTGTCCAAACTGTCCGGCACCAAAGTCTATCTAAAACTTGATAATGCTCAGCCATCAGGTTCTTTCAAGATTCGTGGCATTGGACATCTGTGTAAGACGGTTAGTAAACGGCTAATGAATGAATATCGGACTGCTTTAAAGTTTTGCGTCAATTTAAAAATTAAATTAGGAAGATTAACTTCAATAGGTCTCCCCCAGTGTTTAATGGCAAAACTCAGTGGCGGCTGGTGCTCAAAGTTTTTTTTTGGGGGGGGCAGAAACTGAAATACTGAAACCCCCCCCACCCCATCAATTGCAGCCAGGCACTTCCCCTGGCTGTCACTTCACTACCCCCCCCCCCCCACACACAGCCGGTCTGGCAGCACTTGCCGCTCGTGTGGCGGGGCTCTTCTCCTCTCTTGGGGTGATGGGGATCTCCTCCTCCTTCTGTAGTAGCGGGAAGCGGCGACTCCTGTGTCTGTTTGGGTTCCTCCGCCGTGTCTACTCTGCTGCCAAAGTGTAAGGCATCCAATAGGATCGCCTAATGCTTTGGCCAATCGGGAGACAGGTCTCACTGACCTGCCTGCTGATTGGCAGGGAGGAACGTTGGTGTGAAAATAGCGGAAACTTATTTGCTATGCCACATAACAGGGTGGGATCGGAACGCAATGCTCTGCACCCCAAGCCCACCCTATTTTGAAGCCTATTAGAGCCTCTGGCTCTAATCGCATGCTTCAAAATACACACCCCCGCCATAGTATTTCATGTGTCCGGCATCCTGAAAGGGGCCAGGCACATGAATAGGGAGGGTGGAGGTGTCGGGCAGTGGCGCCCACAATGCATGGGCACTGCACGGGCCGCCACTAGCAAAACTACTGGAAGCAGTGACCCTAATTTGCTTGAAGTAGAGTTTTCAAAGTGGAATTTTAATTTGCAAGATGCGTTTTTACTGAATGAGGTGAAATAAAGTGAAAATTCACTTTGCGAAGAATATCAAGTTGTGTGCGGGGGAGGGAGCACAGTGCCACCTCAATCGCTAAACTATGAGTGAATTTTCGCTTTGCAATGTGAATTTGTAGAACTCATGCACATGAACTCATTTGGGTGTACATCTGCAGAGTTCAGTGCTCTTCTGTGACTGGGATCCAGAGGTGTTGCCATATAGCCACAGCTATCAGCCTGTGCAAATCGATGACAGATTGATAGATGCTGCAGCTGTACTGCTATCATAGCCGATTTAAGTTATTACAGGGAAGGGTGAGCGGCCCTCAATGCAAACTTCCTGTAGACTCTCATACATCTGCTGGAAACCTGTCCTTGACTTGTACAAGCTGCTGGCCACAGGTGCAGAAATGCATTTGGGTATATACCACCAGAATTTGGTGTATCTGGGTGCATGAGCCCTGAACAAACCCTTTTTACTCCCATGCAGTTACTCATAACTAAGTGCCCTATATATATATATATATATATATATATATATAACTACAATGTTGCTGCAATCACTCAGTGTGGTTGATTTACTAAATCTGGTGCAGGTCTGCATAAAAACCGATCGGCTTCCAGGTTTTTTTTGGTCAAAACACCTGGAAGCTGATTGGTTTTTAGTAAATCAACCCCACTCTCTAACACCATTATACATACATCTATACAGTGTTGCACCACTCCTTTCTAATAATGCTTATACAGTGCCTTGAAAAAGTATTCATACCCCTTAATTTTCCACATTTCATCATGTTGCAACCAAAAACGTAAAGGTATTTTATGTGATGGTCCAACACAAAGTGGTACATAATTGAAGTGGAAGGAAAATGATAAACGGTTTTCCAAATTCTTTACAAACCTGAAGTGTGGTGTGCATTTGTATTCAGCCCCCCTAAGTCAATACTTTGTAGAACCACCTTTTGCTGCAAGTCTTTCTGGGTATGTCTCTACCAGCTTTGCACATCTAGAGTAACATTTTTGCTCAAGCTCTGATTGGATGGAGAACATCTTTGAACAATTCTCAAGTCTTGCTACAGATTCTCAATTACGTTCAGGTCTGGGCTTTGACTGGGCATTCTAACACATGAATATGCTTTGATCTAAAACCTTCCATTGTAGCTCTGGCTGTATGTTTAGGGTTGTTGTCCTGCTGGCAGGTGAACCTCCGCTCCAGTCTTAAGCCTTTTGCAGACTGTAACAGGTTTTCGTCTAAGATTGTCCTGTATTTGGCTCTGACCAGCTTCCCTGTCCCTGCTGAAGAAAAGCATCCCCACAACATGATGCTGCCACCACCATGTTTCATGGGGATTGGGGATGGTGTGTTCAGGGTGATGTGCAGTGTTTTCCGCCACAAATTGTGTTTTTGCTTTTAGGCCAAAAAGTTACGTTTTTGGTCTCGTCTGACCAGAGCACCTTCTTCCACATGTTTGCCGTGTTCCCCACATGGCTTCTCGCAAACGGGACTTCTTATGGCTTTCTTTCAACAATGGCTTATTTCTTGCCACTCTTCCATAAAGGCCAGATTTGTGGAGTGCACAACTAATTGTTGTCCTGTGGACAGATTCTCCCACCTGAGCTGTGGATCTCTGCAGCTTCTTCAGAGTTCCCATGGGCCTCTTGGCTGCTTCTCTGATGAATGTTCTCCTTGCCCGGCCTGTCAGTTTAGGTGGATGGCCATGTCTTGGTAGGTTTGAAGTTGTGCCATATTTTGATTTTCAGATGATGGATTGAACCGTGGTCTGAGATGTTCAAAGGTTGGGAATATTTTTTTTTTATTTTTTTTTTTATTATAACCTAACCCTGCTTTAAACGTTTCCAACTTTATCCCTGACCTGTCTGGTGTTTCTTGGCCTTCATGATGCTTTTTGTTCACTGAGGTTCTCTGAGGGCTTCACAGAACAGCTGTATTTTATACTGGGATTAAATTACACACAGGTGGACTCTATTTACTAATTAGGTGACTTCTGAAGGCAATTGGTTCCACTAGATTTTAGTTGGGGGTATCAGAGTAAAGGGGGCTGAAAACAAATGCACGCCACACTTTTCACATTATTTGTAAAAAATTTGGAAAACAATTTAATTTTCCTTCCACTTGACAATTCTGTGCCACTTTGTTGGTCTATCGCAAAATCCCAATATAATGCATTTGTTTTTAGTTTTAGTAAAATGTTGAAAAATTGAGGGATATGAATACCTTTTTCAAGGCATTGTACATTTATACCTGTGACTTAATAACACAGTACAATAATCCAATATGACAGGGCTCAAAATTTTAAGTCCTGAGCTACTAGCCAGGTCTTAAGAGTTAGTTGCCCCACCCAACCCTGCCCCTAAACTTGCCCTTCTAAATTATCTCATGAAATGACTGTTAAATGTTTTATGCAGAATTAAGTTACAAAAAATTAACTTAAACAATATTAAAATAACGCATATCAGTGCAGCCTCATTGTCCATCAATGCAGCAGGGATCGCAGAGAGGATTGCGGGCCAGGGATCAGGGATCTCCCGCTGTAACACAGCTTGGAGATGAAACGCTGGCTGCTGTCAAGTCCAGCCTCCTGGACCGGCATTGGACCAGTGTGCTGTCTATCATAGGAGCCCGGACTTTAAATATGAAACGCTGGCTGCTGTCAAACAAACTGTGATCAGACTGGCTCTCCTCCTGGCAGTTTCCTGGTTGATGGCAGAAGTGGTGCAGACTTTTTTAGAGTATCAGAGGGAAGGGAGGTAATGGCCCCCTGGGCCACTCTGATGCCCTGTAAAAAAGGCTGCACTGCTTCTGCCAGAGGCAATCAGCCAGGAAACTTAGCCCAGTCCGCCCCTGATTCAGACTCGCCCTCAGCTAGGTTCCACTCGCCAAATGCGAGCAGGCGAATGAGAAAATGTGAATGCTGCAATATTATAAACGTGCATCGTTTAAAAAAAAATAGGGGGGGGGGGAGAGTGTATCTGTTTGTTGCAGGAGCCTGTAAAGCATTTCATCAGCAGATTGCTAAGGCCATGCAGGTCTCCTGCAGACCTGTCATTGTATCTGCTTGCTTGTACCTCGTACAAGGAAGCCGATGCATTCTGACAAGAATCAATGAACGACCACAGCGCTCACAGCACCGCGGTAGTTCATAGAAAACTACAAGCCAACAGTCGCAAAGGATGTTGGGACTTGTACTTAATTCATACACAGAGCTCTGTGTGAAAAGACTGTCTGTGTGCCTTAACTAATCACTGCCTCTAAGGAAGTTATGGATGGTTGACGAAACATATTGAACCGGAGCTTGGGTAATGTCAAGTGGAGTATTCTTCTTTACAGGTCTATGTATACCGATTGATGGTAACACTGTAAAAATAGTTTTTAAATGAGTTTTATTATCTTTGGTGCACTTGTACATGTGAAATTGTTTTTTAACCTCTTCCCAACCATGCTATAGCCAATAGACGGCTGCTGCGTGGTCATCCAGTTCTGGGAGGACATCCATGGAAGTCCTCCCAGAACCATGCGCCCGCTGTGGCACGCATCCAGTGCACTCTGTGATCGATGTCATTCGTACAGGACTGATCAGAGATTGGGGTAAAGGGCCAATCGCAGTCTTTTGTCATGTGATCAGCTGAGTTCAATCACAGCTGATCACAATGTAAACACACTTGCATTTTATATGCATTCCTTTCCTCATGTGCTGCCTATCGGTGCCGCATATCAGTGCATCAGTAAAGGGCCAATCACAGCAGCCCTTTGCTGTGTGATTAGCTGTGTCCAATCACATCCTAAACAGACTGCCGGTTATTGGCAGTGCTGTCACAGCATGAGAAAAGGAGAGCCAGTAACCTGCAATTCTGACTGGCACATTTACACTGATAATCAGTGCCACCCACCAATGCCCAACAGTGCAACTTCATCAACGCACAAACTCGGGGCTGATTAAATACCACCAAGAAAAGCTCTGTCTCAAAAAAATTCTAAATTCTATTTTGTTTGAGAACAGTGTTGCATGTCCACTCAATTGTCATAGGGCAGGAAGGGGGTCAAAGTGCCCAGTAGCCAAGTTGGTTAATGTTTTTCAACGGTTAAAGCATGGCACTATGGAGTTTTTAAGTTTCTTTTACTCTGAGACGTGGATGAGAGGACCGGCACCTTCTGGAGTTGGGGGCTAACCGATCCCTTAAGGGGAAAACATGTTTTGAGCTGTTGGAACATATATAGGTCAAAGAGAAGAGCACATCTGGTATTTTAGTGGTGGTGGAGAGTGAACAAAGGAACACCTAGTCCACTCCACACTGTGCAGACAAACACTAACGAAGATACTGTTAAAAGCACAGTGCAAAGTGGAGTGATTAGACAAACAATTGTTTTATTTATTTTTTTGATACATGATTTTTATCATATTGGAATATTGTGTTAATTGCAGGTGTATATGTATAAGCATTATTTGAAAGGAGTGGCAGAGCACTGTTTTTCACATACTTAATTATCCAGTCATCTAAAAGCAAAAATCTTTATTTATTTTTTGGACATGTACAAAGTACATTTTTTAGTTCATTCATGATAATGAAGATTTGTTTTGGGAGTGAGCACGTTTCCTCCATTAGTGAATCAACTTCACTTGGTGTATCTGCAGTGGGGGTGGGAGAAAGGGAATCCCTTTTTCTAGCTGAATACTATAAAGGTAGATGTAAACAGAATTCAGTTGAATATTTTTAAATTCTTTGACAAGTTAAAGCAGTAGTAAACTCTGTAAATAAAAATCTAGCTACCCTGCAGGTTTAAGTCATCATTTATGAATATGCACTACATCTTAGCACATTATGATAGACGTGCCCTCCAATGTTGCAGTGTCACCGATCACTGGGGTCCTGGGCACTTGCACCTTCCCCCGGTCTTCCCTCTGGATTCCATCTCTTCAGCCACTCGAATGGCTGACCCGCGCTGACGTCAGTCCCGCACATGCGTCACATCAAGGCACAGATCAGATTCCATTAGTGCACTGAGCTACACATGCACATCTTGGGGGTCTATCTGTCCGCAATTAAAAAAAATATATATTTGTTTGAATACCACTTTAAAATTCTACCTAATACTCAAAGTCCAATACATATGGGGAACTCGTATCCTACAAGTAAATAAGACAAAATAACAAGTTCATAAATGATAAGAACAAGTTGAAATCAGATTTTGCAGAAGTTTGCAAATAAGCCATTAGTAGATTGCTTTAAAACAGGCCTGGATTTTTTCCTAAAAGTACATAATATAATTTAGTAACATTTTTATAGGTAAAGTTGATCCAGGAAATATTTGATTGCCTCTTGGGGAATCGGGAAGTAATTTTTACTCTGCTGGAGTAAATTGGATCATGCTTTGCTGTGGGTTTTGCATTCCTCTGGATCAACTGTGGGTAGAGGATGATGTATATAGGATTGCATATTTTTTTTATTTTTTTTCCCCCAACCAGACTAACTATGTATCTATAGGTCCCTAAGCTAATCTGTGTCAAGATGCAATTAATGCTACAGATAAGAACTTTTTTTGTAATGATTTCACTGAGACCACCTGATCCTGTTGAGTCATTATTTGACCCGCCTAGAACTGTAAAGAAACCAGCATTCAGCTTTGCATTGTGTTGACTGATGTGGGGTAAAAATTTGTTTGCTATGCACTATTGTACTTTGCACTTCTGAAATAAATAGTGAAGAACATTGTCTTCTCTAGCCAATATTGTATATATTGCAATAATCCCCAGTAATAAGTTTAATTTTGTTAAATTTCTTCTCCTCTTGTAGTGGGCAGAACGTGGCTGTACCCATTTTGTGTGCTCCTCAGGTGAGTTTCCTAACTGGTTAAATTCTTGTTTCTATAGTCAGATATTATCTTTGTTTGAGCATACCTGGCATGTGCAGTGCCAATCTACCATATACGTAGCACTCTTACCAAAAAGACGGCTAAACAACCAGTAGTAAACTGAATTCTTTCTACTGTGCTATAAGCTCCAGTAATGTTAACGCAGCCCAAAACGTTTTTAGTTTTGGATAGATGTAATGCTTTGTGTCTATGTTCTTGTGTATCAATGCTTTACTAAACAGGGAAAAATCTGCACATACAAACTGTAGGATGAACAATGCAACAACTTATAGCTTACAAAATATATGCCTACACATACAAGCATGTACAATTTGTACACATTAAGTAAACTAAGCAATTACTCGACTTGGGGGTCAAGATGTCCTCCGTGGTCCTTGGCTCAGTCCAACTCGCAAAGTTCTCCAGCTTCCAGCAGCCATGTCTCCTTTGTCCTCCCAAACGCATGCCTCTTTCCAACACTCCCCAAGCCCCTCCCACCCATTTTCTGCATAAACCAACTTGACATCCGGCCTCAGTTATTTACATATCAATGGAGGGGGAAGGGCCTCTGTAAACATATGCTGTTACTAAATCGAACTCTATATTGTAATAAAGTCACTATGCAAATGGTCATGGCACTACAATGGTGTAGGGAATGGTTAGAACCCTGGTATGGTTTATATTGCTGATAGTGTCCCCATTGAAAAGATCTCCCATCCCTTTCTGTTCTAATGACTGGTGCCACCTGGGACGGGAAAATATAACTAAGACGGCAAACTACTTTTGTAATGTAAAAGTATTACAACCTCTGATAGAAAATAATTTCTTTGACCTTCATGTGTACCTTATTTCCTCACCATGCTACCAGTATTGCCTGTAAAATGAAGCAGTTTCAACTCCCCTTGAATGGGGGATAAACAGCAATAGAAACCTGAAAGTGATTCTTCTAATCCTTCCCCACGCTATCCAAAACGAACAAAGTTATAGGTTGAGATCTGCATCACAGGGGAAGCTTAACACATTAAGGTGGATTTACTAAAACTAAGGTGCAAAATCTCGTGCAGCTGTGCATAGAAAACAATAGGCTTCCAAGTTATTTTTTTTTCTAAGCTTAATTGAACAAGCTGAAGTTGGAAGCTGATTGGCTACCACGCACAGCTGCACCAGGTTTTGCACTCCAGTTTTAGTAAAGCAACCCCAGTGGAACATTTTTATTTAAGACATAAAAAAAATTGTTCTGTTCCTTACTTTGATTACAGCATACTACACATGCATCAAGCTTTCTGTTAACAACTGTTATTACAGGTGGTAATGCCGGCCTGGCAGCTGCTTACAGTGCCCGCATGCTGTCCATTCCTGCCACGATCCTTGTCCCTACCACTACTCCAGCTTTTACCATTCAGAGGGTTAAGGATGAAGGAGCAACAGTGTGTGTAGTGGGGGAGGTAAGCTTGCCTTTAAAATTGGCCATGGTACTTGCATCTACAAAAAAGGGATGATGGGCATGGAGTGTTTAATTATCATTGTTGTGGACCATGGGAGACTCATCAGCACTACAAGGGATCTAGCAAAATTGAAAGATCATCATTCTAGTTTCAATTATACAGTACTCCTAAGTTTCACCTAGTGTGTGTGCATGTTGGGGGAACAATGACAGTTTGATTCTAAGAAAAAGGGATAAGTCGTAGGCTTTTACATCCTACTGCAAAGGATGAAAATTCAAACGCAGTGAAATGCCATTTATTTACACTTGTCAATAGCAAAAATGTGTAAAATCTGGTTGCATAACTTCTAAACGCAGTTGCACTTGATTTTATTCAATAACAAACTCTTTATCAGTAGTATTTAACAAGTTAGATTTAGGTTCCTCAAATCTAGTCCCAACATCCGCAAATACTAGTTTTAAGGAAATGACCAATCATTGATTCAGTTCTGGAACTGACTAATGTGCAGTTCAGATGTATTTTCCTGGATCAGGGGGTGACCATGGCAATAAAATGAGTGGGGAAAATCCTCTTGATCGAACTAGTTGGTCCCCTTATATAAGGCAAAAATGTTAAGTGTGCACCTATTGTGCTTAATATGTATTCCTGGCTCTTATGATGTAATTTTGTATGCACTGATTTTCACAAAATTGGTGTTCAGTGAGACAGATTTTTTTATTTTTTATTTCTACAGGCACCCTAATACATTATATTTGAAAGTCCAAACCACCAGCACTTAGAATGTCCACCACTTTTCAGAGCCATTGGACAGAGCTCAATTTACTAAAACTGAAGTGCAAAATCTGGTGCAGCTCTGCATAGAAACCAATCAGCTTCCAGGTTTTTGTCAAAGCGTAATTGAACAAGCTGAAGTTAGAAGCTTATTGGCTACCATGCACAGCTGCACCAGACTTTGCACTCTCCAGCTTTAGTAAATCAACCCCACTGTCAATTACACCAACTGCATTGCCCAGCTGTATGCGCAGTGTTTTCAAAGTTCTGACCGCATCGTCCTTTTCCTTTCCCACAGCAATCCATAGATGAAGGGTAAAGGCATACAGTGTGTACATACTACTTCTAATTTTGTTTCATAGTCAAGCCCAATAAACCTTAATGAATCATATGGGGTCCTAATTGAGCATTAATATGGCCACTAATTAAGCACCATGGATCTGTATAGTCCTGGACGATTTACTAACAATGCGTGTATTTTTTGTGAATACCAAATTTTATAACGCATTATCAAGTCATCCAATTTACAATGGTACATTGTCTCTACTTTAATTTGCAGATCCTGGATGATACAATTGAGCATGCTAAAGAGTTGACGAAGAATAACCCAGGATGGGTGTATATCCCTCCTTTTGATGATCCTTTAATATGGTAAAACTATTTTCTTACATCAGCCATAATTGTCAGTGAATAAAATGTGTCTGGTATATGTAAACTAGATCATGATTATACATATATGATCTAGGAGGAACGTATGTAAACGATAAGGAAGACCACTCAGAGCATTTCCTAAACCACTGATGTCAAATCTTGGGATCTTGATCTTCTTATTGTAAGAGGATTTCTTTCAAGCTATCTAGAATTTGTGTGTCCTACACATTGGACTGTACATGGTGCTTAAGGACTACAGTAATGCAGTCAGAGGAGCAGCAACTTCAGTTTATAGTAAAGTGTGTGTGTGTGTGTGTGTGTGTGACTGTGTGTGACTGTGTGTGTGTGTGTTAGCCTTTAACACTGAGGAGCAACCTTTCAAACTTGTTGGCTATAATGAATCTGTCAGGTAAACTTTCAAACTGCATTCTCCAGGTACAAGCACTTTGCAGTGCCTCTAGGTATCTTTATTCATTTTCTGTTTGTCGGAGGAACTGCTTGATCCCCATTGCATTCTATATCAGTGGCGGCTGGTGCTCAACATTTTTGGGGACACAAACAAATACTGAACCCCCCCCCCCAATCACAACCTCACTGTGCCCATCATACGCAGCCCCTCGCGTCTCTGGCAGAGGGGACTTACCACAGCACAGCAGCTCCTCCAGCGTGTCTTCTCCGCTCCTCTTCCTAAGCGCCAGACATCCAATCAAAACGGGTCTGCCACCCTGCCTCCTAATTGGCAGGAAGTATAGTGTGAAAATGGCAAAAATGTATTTGCTATCGTCACATAATTGGGTGGGATCAGGGTGCACTCTCTGCACCCTGAGCCCACCCTATTTTGAAGCCTATTGGAGCCTCTGGCTCTAATCAGATGCTTCAAAGTACCACCCCTGCCATAGGAATCCATCCGGTGTCCTGAAAGAGGCCAGGCGCATGGTTGGGGGGGGGGCGGCGCCTATAGTGCATGGGCCACCACTGTTCTAGATAGGATTGACTTCTGCCCCCAACTCGGAATCCTTACTTTTTTTTAATAAAAAAAAAACACCACGAAGAAAAAAAAAAATGTGCAGGCAGTGAAAGTTTAAGACAGGATGGTATTTCTGTAAATTCAGTATTTGAGATTAGTAGATGAAAGAGCTCCAATTAGGAATGACAGATGGCAACAGTGGTGAGGGTTTGTCTTGTCATGGATTTGTTAAAGAAACTGAATAGGAGTGACATTTTTGGGGGCTATCAATATGGCATATTCCTTTTGAGAAATACTGGTCTGCCTCTGCACAAAGAACTAACATGTTCCTTGGTACGATAACATTCATGATTTTAGGAAAAAAATACATTTGCCTTAGACATTAGATAAAGGTTGATTGTCTCACAAAGTCTTCAGAACTGCCTTCTACCCTAATAGGGGGGCCCAATTTCACAATGGAGAATGATTTTTTTTTTTTTTTCCCAACCTACTGGTCTGCTTTGTTTCTTTAAATATGCTTGATTTTTGACTGTGCTGCCCCATAGACATAAAAATTCTCCCCACCCAATTCAGCTATGAAAGACTGGATCAGAAGACTGTCATTTTAATCTAATGTTTTACCTTGAACGTGATCGTACAATCTCTCAATGGCTAACAAGGGTGTAACTTGCTCAGATGTGTGAAGATATGACCACCACATGTATAGCATGAATATGCATCCTTAAGGCTGCATTCACACCTGAGCATAGCGTTTTCAGGCAGAAAATTGCGGAAATTGTGGCGTGTTTTACCACGCTTTTGCAGTGTTTTTTACAGCGATTTTGTGCAGTGTAAAGAAACCGCCCAAATCTGCCCAATTCGTGCAACAAAAAAGGGTCCTGCACTTGTTTGAGCTTCAGGCATTTCGAACCATCTCCAGAGAATAATGGATTTTTTCCCCTCTAGCGTTTTGTAGCTTCAGGCGACAAAACGCCTGAAGCTACAAGGCTGCATTCACACCTGAGCGTTTTGTCGCCTGAAGCTACAAAACGCTAGAGGGGGGAAAAAATCCATTCTCTATTGAGATGGTTCACATCTCCACTCAAACGCCTGAAGCTCAAACAAGTTCAGGACCCTTTTTTGTCGTGCGAATGGGCAGATTTGGACGTTTTTTCTTTTTACATTGGTGACCTTTTGCTCTGCACAAAATTGTGGTAAAAAACACAGCAATTCGCGATTTTATGCCTGAAAACGCTACGCTCAGGTGTGAATGCAGCCTAACCGAACGCCCTGACTCCAGCCTCATCTCCGGGATACAGTGGCAATCCAGAAAAATGTAATCTCCTTTATTCTCTCCTCTACATCAGGGGTGTCTGCGCAGGTCAGGGTGTGGAGTTGCTATTTCTGATTTTGTTTTTGGGCGGTGCATATTCAGGCGCTGTCACCATTATCTTTTGCTTAACTGGAACAAGCATGCAGCGTCGGTCAATTGATCAGTATGTACATGTTTCAGATCAGTGGCTCAACTGGTGGTAAGGGAAGGATAAGGACCAGTGCCATATTTATAAAAAGGGGTAAAAGTGCAGCGCTTAAACATGAATGAAATGACATGCTAGTCCTTAAAGGAAGAAATATCCTGAATACGGTTTCTGTAGTAAAGTGCAGCTAAAAAGCACATGTGAGGAATCAACCACTGGCACCCAATCACTGCCTCTTACCCTCCTCTTGACAAAAAACAGAGAACCCCTTTTGGTGGACTTTTCAGGCATGTACACAAGTGAGGTAATTAAAAATAATTTCTTTAAAGAATAAAATAATGTGTCGTGAAAAACACACAATACATGTATGGACTAATAACACCATAACAGAGCATCATACATTAGATAGTGTAGCTAACATTCATAAAGAATACAATCTAATGTATGATGTTCTGTTATGGTGTTAGTCAATATTTGTACTCTTTAATTAAACAAATTATTTTTAATTAAAAACACCATAACAGAACATCATACATTAGATTGTATTCTTTATGAATGTTGGCTACAATATCTAATGTATGATGCTCTTTAATGGGGTTAGTCCATACATGTATTGTGTTTTTCACAACAATTATTTTATTCTTAAATAAATAATTGAATTGCCTTACTTGTGTACGTGCCTGAAAAGTCCACCAATAGGGGTCCTGTTTGTCTTCTGATATTGGATGTGGCACAACAATACTGCAGAATTTTGCCATTCTAAACACATTGTCCTTACCCTCCTCTTGGGCCCTCATTACAAAGGTCAAAAATGCATTGGGTAGCAGTGAAGTATAGCGTCCATCTTTGTGTAGGTTAGCAGATAATCCAATCATATCCTCCAAAGCTTGATCAACCACATAAAGGGACGAAAGACCCTCCTCATGGTGCAGAACCCCAATCCAGTTTATTTGTGAGATAAAGAGTAATACTTGCATAACAGCAGTTAACAAACTTGTCTCAGTTTAAAAACTGCATTCCCAACCAGCAAAATGGCCACTGCATCCCGGCATACACACAAGCGTTGCATGTCTCCAGCTCCTCCCTATGTGTTTTGTCAGATGATATTGTCAGGGGCGTGGTTAGATGTACGTTCTGATATATATTAGGCGGGACAGGTATAGGCAGCAGCTCTAGTCCCATATTTATGCTTTAACATGTTTCTTTTGGTTTCTACTTTGGGTATTTTTTTTCTGCTAGTAGGAACATCATGGAATGGGAGTACTGGAAAATGTACTGGTCTTTATTCCCTGCAAACTATTTCAGCTATTAACTGCCAGTTACTAAAACTCCCAGACAAGTTGTACCATACATAGTGGCAGTCAATTGTATGTTTGTTTTTTGAAGATCATGCTGCCAGACAGCAAAGATGCAACGAACATATTTGGACATTAGCAGTTGATGGACAATTCCTAGGCTGCATTTAACTTGTTTGTTAAATTTTTAGTTTCGCTCCTACATACTACACTATGGGGGTTATTTACGAAAGGCAAATCCACTTTGCACTAGAAGTGCACTTGTAAGTTCAGTCACTGTAGATCTAAGGGGGACATGCAAGGAAAAAAAAAAATAGCATTTTAGCTTGCACATGATTAGAAGATAAAATCAGCAGAGCTTCCCCTCATTTCAGATCTACAGTGACTGCACTTACAAGTGCACTTGTAGTGCAAAGTGGATTTGCCTTTAGTAAATAACCCTCTATGTAGCTTCATAAAATGACAACTAATATGTTCCATCACTGGTAGTTAGAGTGGAACCTTAGCTTAGGCCATGTTTAACTCAACACATGTTCTATGTATAATGTAAAGTGATACTTTTTTGTTTGTCCAAACCAGAAGTTTTACAATGGTTTTTTTTATTTTTTTTTTCCATACAGGGAAGGCCACACTTCACTAGTGAGAGAAATTAAAGAAAGTCTTCCTTCAAAACCTGGAGCTATAGCCCTGTCAGTAGGTGGTGGTGGCATGCTCTGTGGTGTGGTTCAAGGCCTGCGGGAAGCAGGATGGGATGATGTCCCCATCATTGCCATGGAAACCAAAGGAGCTCATAGCTTAAATGCAGCTATGGAAGCTGGGAAACTAGTGACCTTACCAGAAATATCCAGGTAAACCATCAATTTAAACCGAAGTACAGCCATAGCCTTCTATACAAACCAGATGTGCTGCACTTAAGTCTATTCGCACTTAGTTTTCTTAGTCTCCCTGCAAAGTCCCCCAAATACCTGTTGACCTGCTAGTGAAGTCCACCTAATGCAGGTTCTTGTGATGGGGTAGCAGTGATGCTGCACTGCTCCTGAATTCAGAGCAGAGTGTTCCCTCATGTAGGCTTTACCTGACTGCACTATAGTGGGATGGAAAAAAAGAATGCAGTGAACACGGCTATTGGCATTATCACCAATTCACAAGTCTACATTGTCATTCGGGACCTGACCAAACCTAGTCCTGCCCACTGCTTTGTGGATTGACAGCACTACCTCTATTGATGACTTCCATCCATTATGAGCTGCAGCGTTAAAGGGGATGTGTGTGATAAACAAAGGCTTTGGCTGTCAGGGAAGGTTAAGGACTTATATTTTTTTTTGTTTAATTTATGAGGCTTATGCAGCCCACAGTACTTGTTTTGACAGCATTTAGAAGCATGTTAATCAATAACGAGTAGATTCTCCACTTTTATGATTGGCACAGGAAAAAGTCCATAATTTAGTTTTTGCCTGAGAGAACACCACTTCAAGCTTTTGTAAAGCAGTGTACAGCGAGTCTTAAAATTGATTTGCCTTTCATAGAAGTTCCTAATTTTGTGAACGTGCAAGGACATTTCATTGTCATTCTATTACATTGCTGTTGCATTTTTGTAAGTCTTGGTCTGTAGGGTTCAATATTGAGTTGGCCCACCCTTTGCAGCTATAAAAGCTTCAACTCTTCTGGGAAGTCTGTCCAGAAGGTTTAGGAGTCTATGGGAATGTTTGACCATTCTTCCAGAAGTGCATTTGTGAGGTCAGGCACTGATGTTGGATGAGAAGGCCTGGCTCAGTCTCTGCTCTAATTCATCCTAGGTGTTCTATTAGGTTGAGGTCAGGACTCTGTGCAGGCCAGTCAAGTTCCTCCACCCCAAACTCTCTCGTCCATGTCTTTATGGACCTTGTGTTTGCACTGGTGCGCAGTCATGTTGGAACAGGAAGGGGCCATCCCCAAACTGTTCCCACAAAGTTCAGCGCAGGAAATTGTCCAAAATGTCTTGGTATGCTGATGCCTTAAGAGTTCCCTTCACTTGAACCAAGGGGTCAAGCCCAACCCCTCACCATAATCCCCCCCCCCCCCCCCTTCCCCAAGTGATCTGGACCAGTGCACAAAAAGGTCCATAAAGACATGGATGAGCAAGTTTGGGGTGGAGGAACCTAAATGGCCTGCACCTCAAATTGATAGAACACCTTTGGGATGAACTATAGCGGAGACTGTGAGCTGCGGGCCTTCTTGTCCACATCAGTGCCTGACCTCACAAACTCGCTTCTGGAAGAATGGTTAAACATTCCCATACACACTTCTAAACCTTATGGACAGTCTTCTTAGAGTTATAGCTGCAAAGGGTGGGCCAATTCAATATGGAACCCTACGGACTAAAACTCCATTAACCTCCTTGCGGCCGCCGGCTGTCAAATGACAGCCAGGCGGCGCAGCTCTCACGGTGGGAGGGCGTCATATGACGTCCTCCCCTTCTGTGCACTCCAGGGAGCGCGCGCCGCCGGGAGCGCGCGCGCACTCTCGCCGTGTCACTGGGCACCCGATGCTCGTGGCCAGCGGCCGCGATGTCCGCTGGGCACCCGTGATTGCCCGGTAACACAGCGGGACCGTGGATCTGTGTAAACGCACAGATCAACGGTCCTGTCAGAGGAGAGGAGCCGATGGTGTGTTCTCTGTACACCGAAACACTGATCGGTCTCCTCCCCTTGTGAGTCTCCTCCCCCCCCACAGTAAGAATCACTCTTGGGGAACATAATTAACCCCTCCCCGCCCCTAGTGGTTAACCCCTTCACTGCCAGTGTCATTTATACAGGTATTAATGCATTTAAATAGCATTGATTGCTGTATAAATGACAATGGTGCCAAAAATGTCCGATGTGTCTGCCATAATGTCGCAGTCACAATAAAAATCGCTGATCACCGCCATTACTAGTAAAAAACTATCCCCTATTTTGTAAACGCTGTAACTTTTGCGCAAACTAATCAATCGCTAATTGCGATTTATTTATTTTTTTTTGATTTTTTTTTTTTTTTTTTTTTTACCAAAAAAAATATGTAGAATACGTATCGGCCTAAACTGAGGAAAGAAAATGTTTTTATATATTTTTTGGGGATATTTAGTATAGCAAAATTATTTTTTTTTTTTTTTTTTTTTCAAAAAATAAACGCAGAGGTGATCAAATACCACCAAAAGAAAGCTCTATTTGTGGGGGAAAAAAATAACAATTTCTTTTGGGTACAGTGTCGTATGACCGCGCAATTGTCATTCAAAGTGCATCAGCGCTGAAAGCTGAAAAATGGCTTGGTCAGGAAGGGGTGAAAATGCACTGTAGTGAGGTGGTTAAAGTTCATGTACGTGTAAAGGCAGGCGTCCAATGGTGTGTATGTCTACAAACGACCACTACCATTTTATATGCTGATGGCACCCAAATCTATCTCTCTGCCCCTCAGCTCACCCCATCAGTCTCCTCACACATTACTGATTTACTAACGGACATATCAGCCTGGATGTCACTCCACTTCCTCAAACTGAATCTATCTAAAACCGAGCCCTTATGTCCTCTCCCACGTGTCCCTTCTCCCTGACTTCTCTGTCGAGATTAATGGCACATCTATCAGTCTGTTCCCACATGCCAGGATGCTAGGAGTAACCTTAGACTCTGAACTGTCCTTTCAGGCCCACATCCAATCCCTGTGCAAATCAAATCATGCCGCCTTAGCCTCCATTTTCAAAATATGCCCCTTTTTAATGGACACCACCAAGCTTCTAATTTACTCACTGGTTATCTTTTGCCTCAACTACTGCAACTCCCTCCTCATTGGATTACCTTTTACATAAACTACCCCCCCCCCCCCTTATTCCATAATGAATGCCGCTGCAAGACTCATCAACCTTACCAACCATTCAGTGTCCTCCACCCATCTCTGCCAATCCCTCCACTGGCTCCCACTCAATGAATACAATTCAAAGTACTAACAATTTACAAAGGCATTCATAACTCTGCCCCCAGCTACATTACTAACCTAGTCCCAAAATGCCAACCAAGCCACTCTTCGGTCCTCCCAAGACCTCCTGCTCTCTAGCTCCCTTGTCACCTCCTCCCATGCTTTGGAACTCCCTACCCCAATCTGTCTGACTGTCCGCTAATCTATCCGTTTAGACGATCCTTGAAAACCCTCCTCTTTAAAGACTCCTACCCTGCTGCTAACCATTTTACTTCTTCCATCAGCTCACCCCCCCCCCCTCCCCCCCAACACAGCTATTACCTTTTTTGTATCAATTGCCCCTTTTTTTTATTTTTTTATTTTCTGATTGTAAGCTCTAATGAGCAGGGCCCTCTGATTCCTCTTGTACCAAATTGGTACGTAACTGTAATGTCTGCCTTCATTTTAAGCGCTGTGTAAACTGTTGGCCTATACAAATCCTGTAATAACTTATTGTCAAAAATAAAGTAATTAACCCTGTTTTTTTTATTAATCTTTTCCCCCCCTATTCAGTGTAGCTAAGACTCTGGGAGCTAAAACCGTGGGAGCCCAAACACTAAAAGTGGCTCTGGAACATCCAGTTTTCTCTGAAGTAATCTCTGATCAGGATGCAGTGATCGCCATTGAGAGATTTTTAGGTAAGTTATTACCAGTGATGTAAGTGAGTTAAAATAAACTGAGTTGCTTTACTTGTTACCCTCTAAAGTAACTGCGTTATCTAACTGATTACTTTCCCCTCATGGTAACGCAGTTCCCATTACTTGGGTGGCATTACCGTAATTACATCTACCGCCACTAGATGGCAGTAGTGTAATTCCAGTGTCCTGCCGAAAAAAAGCTCCCCCGCCAGATAAGGACCCCCTGTACTGCACAGGCGCACTACGCAGGACTAAGGAGCTTACAAAGATTGCCAAACCTAAACGGCTCTGAGTGAACTCTACACTGCGCAGGCACAGTTAACATGTAATTGTACGAGGTGATGCCGCACACTCCTGATGCTCATGCTACTCTGCAAGGGATGTCTATTGTGTAACTAAGGGGCGGGTCTAGTATTACTGTAACCAAGGGGCGCATTTATTGTTATATATCGAGCTCTGCCTATTTTAACATTAGCCCTCTTCTGTAGCCACCCCCCCTACACGATATAATAGACCCGCCCCTTAGTTGCATGTATAGAATATTAAAAGTCAGTTACTTTGCTGCGTAACTAATTACTTTTCCAATGTAGTAACTGAGTTGCTAACGCAATTACTTTTTGGAAGAAGTAATTTGTAACTTATTACTTAAAGTAAGATGACCAACACTGGTTGTTACACATGGAAATTTTTAGAAACCTTATCTATATCTATATCTCATATGGTATTTGACTGGCCCTTTTTTTTTTTGTATTCCTGTAGATGATGAAAAGATGCTGGTGGAACCAGCATGTGGCGCTGCTCTAGCGGCAGTTTACAGCAACGTTTTTGGGAAATTGCAAAAGGAAGGCAAACTGAGCCAAGATCTCTCCTCTCTGGTTATCATAGTATGTGGTGGAAACAATATCACCCTGACACAGCTATTCCAGCTCAAGGAGCAGCTGGGCATCAAATCCATGAGTGCTGCTGAACACTGATGCATAAATCGAGGCAAAGACTTAACGCTACTAAATTCCTGGATAGACTTGTGTCCTACTGTCACATTGGGAAAGAGCATGAAAACCGCTGCTCTGCACAACCATTGAATTACATATATTTATAGCGGCAAGTCTTCTTTCTGAACCATGTGTGTGTCTGTCACAGGATGGACACTAACTGGTCAAAAGACAATTTACACTAAATACTTGAATAATTTCCAGAAAGTGTTTATGTTTACTTGGGTCTGACCTCTGGCATCCAGGGGCTCCTATAGCTTTTTTAACATGGATTACAATTTTAAAGCCTTTATGTTGAGGGCTTCAGGCAAAAAAAGAAATCTACATTTGCATGATCATAATGAATAAATATGAACTTTCTGTGTCCACCAAAAAGTCCCCAAATAAGTTCCTGTGGAAAACATTTTGTCTTCTCTTTGGGTAGATGGAGTTGTGGGTTTCCCTCCTATCGGTGCTGAAGTTCCCATACTGTCTAAGGCACAGCACCATCTAGTGCCAAAAGAAAAGGGGTAAACGATGGAAAAGCCAAATGGCAATGCATTTGTTTTTGTTGTTTTCCTGCATCTCAGGCATCCCTCAATAGTAAACATTTTCACACTTTTTTTTTTTTTTTTTTTTTTCATTTAAAAGGCCAGTTTAGATGTAGAACAAGATCAAAGTTTTGTAGAACAGACTAATAAAAAGCCAATTTAAATGTATCTACCTCTAAAAGTGATTGACTGCATTGTTTATGCATACTTGACACAGTTGTGTAGCTGAAATACTACTTAAAATGTACTAACTACAGAATTTTGAATTTATTTGTATGTTGAATGTATATGACATAAAAACTTTTATTTCAATAGACTAAGCTAATTATTTGAGGGTTTCTAACAGAAAAAAACATGTGTTTAGTGTACGCACATAAACATTATAGAAGATGATGTTAAAGTGTTACCAAACCCAGGACCCTGCATTCACTATCTGGTCTCCCACAGTACACGGAACATGGAAATGCAATTATTTTAGTAAATATAAACTACCAAATACCTTTTCTCATCAGCAGTATATAGCAGTCTTGTGACTTCTATGAGTGTCTGGTTAAAGTTTTGTAGGATGAATTTTCATTCTACGCTGGCTGTCCTATGAGGCTGCAGGATCTGACGGCCCTGTCTGGACAGTGCCACTTGGCCCTGTGCTGATCACATGCACCCTCCGAGGAAAAAAACTGGCAATACACACCAAACTGAGCATGTGCAGACTGACTCCAAAGGCTGTTTTTTCAGATTGGGGACAGTGAAAGGGGAATATCAGAGAAGACAGGGTCAAACATCCTTTTTACACAATGCACAGGATTAACCCCTTGGGTTCCCCAGTGAGTATAACAAGAATGCTTTACTGCATATACAGACTGATTTTACTGTTGGTTTAGTAGCACTTTAACCACTTTACAACCAGCGCACGATGATGTACTTTTTTTTTTTTTTTTTGAAGAGGGATATCTCGGTAACTGCAGCAGCTACTGCCACAACCGAAATATCCATCTCTTCAGCCACCGGTCGTGTTTCGCCGCGAGATTACCATTGTCTGCGGCGGGAGAGGTGCTCCCGCGCCCTCCGCCGCTTACCGGAGCCGAGTGGGTATGGAGACGAGTGAGGTTAAGACGGCCCCCACCCATCTCTATACCATAGCGGGGCGGAAGCAATGTCAAAAGTCACTTCTGCCCATGCCTCTTAAAGGCGCATTTTATTTTTTTTCCAAATGAGATCTGAGGACTTTTCGACCCCCAGATCTCATATTTAAGAGGACCTGTCATGCTTTTTTTTTTTTTTTTTTTTTCTTTCAAACCTGTTTGTTTCAAACCACTTACAAACCTGTTTCAAACCTCTTACAAACCTGTTTCAAACCACTTACAAACCACTTACAAACCACTTACAAACCTGTTTCAAACCACTTACAAACCTGTTTCAAACCACTTACAAACCTGTTTCAAACCACTTACAAACCTGTTTCAAACCACTTACAAACCTCTTTCAAACCACTTACAAACCTGTTTCAAACCACTTAAAGGAACCCTGTCACAAACCACTTACAAACCTGTTTCAAACCACTTACAAACCACTTACAAACCACTTACAAACCTGTTTCAAACCACTTACAAACCTGTTTCAAACCACTTACAAACCACTTACAAACCACTTACAAACCTGTTTCAAACCACTTACAAACCTGTTTCAAACCTCTTACAAACCTGTTTCAAACCACTTACAAACCTCTTTCAAACCACTTACAAACCTGTTTCAAACCACTCTCTCGACCCACCCTCTCTCGAACCACCCTCTCTCGAACCACCCTCTCTCGAACCACCCTCTCTCGAACCACCCTCTCTCGAACCACCCTCTCTCGAACCACCCTCTCTCGAACCACCCTCTCTCGAACCACCCTCTCTCGAACCACCCTCTCTCGAACCACCCTCTCTCGAACCACCCTCTCTCGAACCACCCTCTCTCGAACCACCCTCTCTCGAACCACCCTCTCTCGAACCACCCTCTCTCGAACCACCCTCTCTCGAACCACCCTCTCTCGAACCACCCTCTCTCGAACCACCCTCTCTCGAACCACCCTCTCTCGAACCACCCTCTCTCGAACCACCCTCTCTCGAACCACCCTCTCTCGAACCACCCTCTCTCGAACCACCCTCTCTCGAACCACCCTCTCTCGAACCACCCTCTCTCGAACCACCCTCTCTCGAACCACCCTCTCTCGAACCACCCTCTCTCGAACCACCCTCTCTCGAACCACCCTCTCTCGAACCACCCTCTCTCGAACCACCCTCTCTCGAACCACCCTCTCTCGAACCACCCTCTCTCGAACCACCCTCTCTCGAACCACCCTCTCTCGAACCACCCTCTCTCGAACCACCCTCTCTCGAACCACCCTCTCTAGAACAACCCTCTCTCGAACCACCCTCTCTCGAACCACCCTCTCTCGAACCAACCTGTTTCAAACCACTTAAAGGAACCCTGTCACAAACCACTTACAACCCTGTTTCAAACCACTTACAAACCACTTACAAACCACTTACAAACCTGTTTCAAACCACTTACAAACCTGTTTCAAACCACTTACAAACCACTTACAAACCACTTACAAACCTGTTTCAAACCACTTACAAACCTGTTTCAAACCACTTAAAGGAACCCTGTCACAAACCACTTACAAACCTGTTTCAAACCACTTAAAGGAACCCTGTCACAAACCACTTACAAACCTGTTTCAAACCACTTACAACCCTGTTTCAAACCACTTACAAACCTGTTTCAAACCACTTACAAACCTGTTTCAAACCACTTACAAACCTGTTTCAAACCACTTACAAACCTGTTTCAAACCACTTACAAACCTGTTTCAAACCACTTACAAACCTGTTTCAAACCACTTACAAACCTGTTTCAAACCACTTACAAACCTGTTTCAAACCACTTACAAACCTGTTTCAAACCACTTACAAACCTGTTTCAAACCACTTACAAACCTGTTTCAAACCACTTACAAACCTGTTTCAAACCACTTACAAACCTGTTTCAAACCACTTACAAACCTGTTTCAAACCACTTACAAACCTGTTTCAAACCACTTACAAACCTGTTTCAAACCACTTACAAACCTGTTTCAAACCACTTACAAACCTGTTTCAAACCACTTACAAACCTGTTTCAAACCACTTACAAACCTGTTTCAAACCACTTACAAACCTGTTTCAAACCACTTACAAACCTGTTTCAAACCACTTACAAACCTGTTTCAAACCACTTACAAACCTGTTTCAAACCACTTACAAACCTGTTTCAAACCACTTACAAACCTGTTTCAAACCACTTACAAACCTGTTTCAAACCACTTACAAACCTGTTTCAAACCACTTACAAACCTGTTTCAAACCACTTACAAACCTGTTTCAAACCACTTACAAACCTGTTTCAAACCACTTACAAACCTGTTTCAAACCACTTACAAACCTGTTTCAAACCACTTACAACCCTGTTTCAAACCACTTACAAACCTGTTTCAAACCACTTACAAACCTGTTTCAAACCACTTACAAACCTGTTTCAAACCACTTACAAACCTGTTTCAAACCACTTACAAACCTGTTTCAAACCACTTACAAACCTGTTTCAAACCACTTACAAACCTGTTTCAAACCACTAACAAACCTGTTTCAAACCACTTACGAACCTGTTTCAAACCACTTACAAACCTGTTTCAAACCACTTACAAACCTGTTTCAAACCACTTACAAACCTGTTTCAAACCACTTACAAACCTGTTTCAAACCACTTACAAACCTGTTTCAAACCTCTTACAAACCTGTTTCAAACCACTTACAAACCTGTTTCAAACCACTTACAAACCTGTTTCAAACCACTTACAAACCTGTTTCAAACCACTTACAAACCTCTTTCAAACCACTTACAAACCTGTTTCAAACCACTTAAAGGAACCCTGTCTCAAACCACTTACAAACCTGTTTCAAACCACTTAAAGGAACCCTGTCTCAAACCACTTACAAACCTGTTTCAAACCACTTAAAGGAACCCTGTCACAAACCACTTACAAACCTGTTTCAAACCACTTACAAACCTGTTTCAAACCACTTACAAACCTGTTTCAAACCACTTACAAACCTGTTTCAAACCACTTAAAGGAACCCTGTCACAAACCACTTACAAACCTGTTTCAAACCACTTAAAGGAACCCTGTCACAAACCACTTACAAACCTGTTTCAAACCACTTAAAGGAACCCTGTCTCAAACCACTTACAAACCTGTTTCAAACCACTTAAAGGAACCCTGTCACAAACCACTTAAAGGAACCCTGTCACAAACCACTTAAAGGAACCCTGTCACAAACCACTTAAAGGAACCCTGTCACAAGACATTCATTAAAAAATCTTGACATAAGATACTTTTGACAATAGTGTATCAACACCTGTCTTAGTCCGTAGCGTTCAATATTGAGTTGGCCCACCCTTTGAAGCTATAACCGCTTCAACTCTTTATTTTTTATAAATGTAACTGCCTACTCCCAAACTGTCATTTGAAGTAAAACACATAAAAGCCAAGTGTTCTTTACAATTTTTTTTATTGTGCATAAAAAACACATAAATTAGACATGCTATCTGCCAATATAACTTAACCAAAAAGTGCATTCTATACAGCCAAAAATATAACAAATCAAATGATTATTCAACCAAAAAAGTCAAAGCAATAACTCCAAGGCCAATAATAAATAACATGTTATCGCCTCCGATTCCACAACACGTCTGATTCACGAATGGCCGCTCAAACGAACTGAAAAGCGTGAATCAACACTCAAACTTCTAACATGAAATTAGTGCCACCCTTTGGCTCCTTCTGCTAAAGCGCTAAAAAAACCATGTAGTACATGAGTATGTTCTTAATTGTTGGCCAACAATTGTGTGTATGCAAGACAAGTTTGGACCAATGCCCTTCAGACAAAAGTCCACGGTTTTGTTGGCCAACAATCCGATCGTGTGGATGAGGCTTTAGTAAGAGCAAGACTACGCATGATCAAATGAAAGAATACATGCAAAACTATTCAACATATTGCGTCACTTGTGACGTTGTATTCTGTCGTATGAAAATTTTTATATTGAGTAACCTCTTCACGTTCGACATGAGACTAGCGTGCCACCAAAAAAAAAAAATGGCTGTTCGGTCATCCAAATATCCAAGCGTGTGTTTGAGGCTTTAGACAGGATAATATAATTCAACTTAAAAAGAGCCTATCAATTGATGGGTAATGCCTGCAAACCAAAATCAGCATCCCGCCCTCCCCTTTAAAAATGAAAGGTCAGCAGCTACACATACTGTAGCTCCTGACTTTTACATTAGGACGCTTAATGATCTAGGAGTCCCGCAATGTCTACACCGCAGCTGAGGATTCCATCGGCTGATCAGGCGCTGCCATTGCAGGTAAGGGAATCCGGCAGTGTAGCCCAGCCCTTTGGCTTCACGTCCGGGTCCCTTCTGTGCTCTCTCACTTCCCCCGGGGGAGGCGGAGGCAGAGCTGCTGACTTTTGGGTGGAATTCCGCTTTAACATCGGTATCCAATGCCCTGCGGACATGGACAGAATATATAGACACAGCAATTCAACAGGATATTCCCAAGGGAGATAATCAATGCCTTAGACAAAAAACTCTCAGCAGACTTTGTGGGTGAAGCATTTGACGGAAAAGCACTTTTTGGTGAGAAGTTTGAAAAAGACATTTCCATGTCACAGGGGGAAAGTCAGGCTTGCTTCCCCAAGACAGGAGAATTAGATGCCCCAGAGCAGTGTTCATCAACCCTGTCCTCAGGTCCCAACAGGCCAGGTTTTATGTATTACCTTGGGGAGATGCAGACTAGAATACTGCAATCACTAAGCAGCAAATTATATCGCCTGTGATGTATTTCAGTTATCTTGCAAATCTGGCCCGTTAGTGTGCCCTGAGGACAGGGTTGATGACCACTGCCCCAGAGGACCAACTTCTAGGTTTCAACAGTTTAGGGCCAGGGATTACAGGCAGGGCAAGGACACAAGAAGAAACTGGCGGAGTACACAATACACCGTTCTAAAGGCGCACAGAGTCTTACCTAATCCACAGGACTCCAAGTCCTTTTGACACCAGGCAATCCCAGTAGGTTCAAAACTCAGACACTTCTTTATAGAGCCGCTGATAAGGGGGGGACCACCACCAGTCCTCCTGTACCAGGCCCACACTCCTTCAGTTCAAGAAGGGGCCTGGGCAGCTAAGAAGCGCTCTACCTTTCTGCTACATTAGCAGCCTTCAGTCATTCTCTGGCCAGCACAGCTCAGTGCTCTGATGTTAGCTCTGCTTCCTGGATTACCCTCGGTAAGTTTGTGTCTCATCCCCCCCCCCCCCTTCCAGATTCTTGTCCTGCTCACTCTACCTGTCATATATCGCCCCTCATCCCTGCAGCAATGCTACGATCTCCCATCTCAGATTGTGCTCAGGTCAGTCTCCATGCAGTCACTCGTGTATTCTTACAGTCCATCCCGTCCAACTTCCCAGCCTGTATATTCTTTTCTGCTCTCCCCCTCCGAAACGGTCACAGCCATAGATGTCCTTTATCTTATCCAGAAGGGCTCATAGTGTATGTAGCTGGTCTCTTAGATAAACCCCCCTGCCACATATCTCTGTCATTCCGCTATTTAATGTAACTTTTTCTCCCCCCTCTACAAATCCATGTATCACTGCCCAGACACCACTATTTAACCCTTTACTGACTGATTTGGTTAACGTGTCATTTTCTATAGCCTAGAACTTTCATTATAGGATTCTTAAAAGGAGTCTCAGCACTGGTCCAAAATTGCATGCACAAATTATTATTATACAGGATTTATATAGCACCAACAGTTTACGCAGTGCTTTACAACATGAAAGCAGACAGTACAGTTACAATTCAATACAGGAGGATTCAGAGAGCCCTGATCCTGAGAGTTTACAATCTAAGTCAATCCCATTCCCTCACCTTTAATTATTTCACTATATTTAAAAAAAAAAAATTTCCAGAATAAAAATTCTTGGAATATTTATCATTAATCTGTGGGGGGTTATCCCCAAAACCATTCCCCCCTATGGCTTCCCTTGCAGCACAGATGGCTTCTCCTTTCTCTTCCACCAGCTGCACGGGGGTTCCCACTATGATCATTTTCCAAGATCTAAACCCCCCCCCCCCTTCCCCCTCCAGAAACCCTGATCCCCCCTATACCTCCCACATCAGTGGATTCTTCTCCTTTCCCCGCACACAGGGGGGTTGTTTCAGGATAGAGGAAAGGAAGGGCTTGGTAAATTTTACCAATTTACCAACCCCCCACCTCTGTGAACATAGTGCGTAATCAGTACCATTCACTCACCATGTTCATTCATAACTGAAGCAGAACAATGGAACAGACGCTTGCTGTCTCAGCCCATACACATGACAGAACCAAGTTCGCTGCTGAAATTGGAGCAAACTCGTTGGAGTTCACTGCTGAACAAGTCACGGCACCCGGAGAAAAGATTTTGGCATCTGTCATTTGAGATCATTTACCATTGGTTAGAGGCCCCTCTTTCTAAAACAAGAGCACAAACAAGTGAAATGGTTTACAGCACTGAGCACTTTGTCACCTTTATTATATCTTGGACTTATTACCTTAGAGTTGTGTTTGATGGACTTTGGACTCATGGATTATCACTGCACGCATTATATAGTACTTTGTTTTTTTTTGTTAATCTTTTTTGCACCATTGAGCTGTATTGAATTCACTGGCTTTCGTTTCCCCATATCAGTTGGCGTTTATGTTGATGCAATTGTTATATTTTTCATTGTGTATTTACTTAATTATGTATTTTACTATTTAAAGTGACAGTGCGCTTCTCTCTCTCTCCCCCAGTTAGAGGGAATGCAAGCGTCTGATGGCAGGTCAAATTTGGGTATTTATGCTGTTTGCAAGAAATATATTTGATGTGTTACCGATTACAAAAGCTGCCTCAATGAGTGCTTTCTATAATGCCTAGAGTTCAGCTTTAGGGCAGTAAACAGCATATGAAGACCAATTTTCCAAAAGGTCCTTAAAAAACAAAAAATTTTCGTCATACACACAGACAAGATGTAAAATGTGGGATGCAAATGGGGTTAATTTACTAAAACTTGAGTGCAAAATCTGATGCAGCTCTTCATAGAAACCAATCAGCTTCAATGTTTTTTTTTGTCAAAGCTTAAAAGCGGCATTCCGCCGGGGCGGAAAAAAAAGTCAGCAGCCACAAAAAGCATAGCTGCTGACTTAATTAAAATCGGACACTTGCCTGTCCCATGGTCCAGCGATGCAGGTGTATGAAGACCCGCTCCTTTGCCCCTCCTCTCCTTGGTTCCGGCATTCTTAATGTGGGCACCTGGCTGTGGCTTCACAGCCAGGCAGGCACTGCGTATGCGCAATCTTCTGGGACCTGTGACGTGAACTTCCTTCCGGTGCCGTGGAGCCTGGGGAGGAAGTGGGAGCTGGATGCCTCTAAAAAGAGGGTATCTGCTCCCCCCCAGAAAGAAAGTCAGGGGGGGGTCACCATCACTTAAAGCAGAGCTCCACCCGATTTTAACATATTATCTTACAGTGATTTAATACATGTCAGCAATCCAAAATGGAAGTTTTTTTTTTCTTCTGAAGTTGTCCGTTTCCTGTCTATGGGGGATCGCGGATATGGGCTGGGATAGTGCGGCTATTTCGCAATATCCTCTATCCGCACTGTCTCCTGGGAGCTTGTGTCATAGTTCCCAGTAGTCAGTGCGGCGGCCTGGCGCGAGTTATCACGCGATTTAAAAACACAGCACAGCTCCATTGCCATCACAACAGGGAGGGACTTCCTACGACACCGCCCATTGTGATGGCAACCTGAGCTGTTGACTGTGCTCAAAAAATGCGCATGCACGAGATCGGGGATCGAACAGGCAGTGCATGCTGGTCCATCAGCAGAACAGTGTCCCAGAAGAGGATGCCTGTGGGCTTCACATGCCCACAGGCAAGATGACAACCATCATACTAAAAAAAAAAATAAAAAAAAAAAAATCTAACTTTTTTTGTGTTGGGAAAAAGGACAGCAGACTTCACTTGAAAAGGAACATGCGAGTTTTATATTTAAATAGATAAATCTTTGTTATTATGCCAAAAAATAAACACATTGGAGACAGTGGAGCCCCGCTTTAAAGCGTCAGGGGGAGTCACCATCACTTAAAGCATCAGGGGGGTCACCATCCACTTTAAAATTGAACAAGCTGAAGTTAGAAGCAGGTGTTGTATCATTATCCATCCCCCATCACGAAGTATCTGAAGTGTACTGCGCATGCGCAGTACACAGGACACCCTGATTCCGAAAATTGCAGAGGATGAACGGTGCCTGCGCCGTGAGTCCACTTTCAAGCCCCACCATCCAAGTGGACATAGAGTTAGAATATAAAAAAGCCGAGCGCAGCGAGGCCGTGCCCGAAGCGTGGCGAGCGAAGCGTGGCGAGCGAAGCGAGCACGCAAGGGGCCCTCTAAATTTGACTAACCCTATGTCCGCTTGGATGGTGGGGGCTTCACCTCGACTCACGGCGCAGGCGCCGTTCATCTTCCGACAATTTCCGAAAATCTTCTTGATCCGTACTGCGCATGCGCACTACACTTCGGACACCTAGTGATAGAACACCGGTTTGTTTCTATGCACAGCTGCACCAGATTTTGCACTCCAGTTTTAGTAAATCAACCCCAATGTCTTTGGCAGTTGGGGAATGGCAGAGCCAATTATTACATGAATGTACTCAAAAGATTTAAGATTATAGGGACCACAATGATCAGTCAAGTAAAACATCAATTCATTGACTCTAGGTTGAAAGCAAAATCAATTTTTATTACAATTAAACATACATATCAGAAAGTGGTCTATACAAGTCTTGAAAACATAAATGCAACGTTCCATTTACGCAAACATAATTGCAGGACAAGGTAAAGACAAATGAGTATTGCTCACTTGTAGCAGCTTCAAAATCTTATTGCATAGAGGTTTTAGCAAGAAGGCAGATACCAGAATATTAGAATACCTGAATCTTTTATGGTACTTTTTTTTTTTATCATAAATAGCTGGCACCGATCTAAAGAAAGAGGGTTTTAAACTAAAACTATAGAGTTAGAAGCCCATGCAAGGAATGTGGATATGGCCCACATCAGGCCAATCCACGAGTATAATGTAAAGAGAACTCAAAAAAGGTTTTGGATAACATTTTGATCTGGGAGAGGAAATCAGCCTAAAAATTCTACATCTTGCAAGAATAAAAAAAACTTCTATGTGGTATAGATTAGGGGATATTGCCATCTGGAGCCATTAGGCAGCTATAGAGTGCAGACAGGATACTAGCAATATATCGGATTCTGCTCTCTAACTGCAGGTCATGCTTCCAGCAAATGTCTGACAGAAAAGTAGTGCAACAAGCACAATATGGCCACTTGCACTGTTGATTAACTACAAGTGCTTTTGTGGATATGCCAGTTCCAAAAGGCCGTAGGCACATTTGCAATCAGAAGTGAGGATTTAAAGGTCAATGTCTGCATCACTGGCTTCTACAAGCACTTTGTCTAACAGGTTTATAAAAAGGTAGCTGGACAATCACAGGATCATTAAAGCTGACCAACCATCATTGTTACATACCCCCCCCCCCTTTTTTTTTTTTTTTTTTTTTTTTTACATAAAGAGCTTTAATAATAGACATCTGTCAGCCAAAATATGCAAGCTGACATTAATTACTTGTTTCGAAAGATATGGGTCTCGAATGCTTGATTCAGTAGTTAAATTGCTAAACCAGAACAAAGAATGCAGTCAGTAAAGTTAGAATTTCAAGCCTGTGAATGTCTTATAAAGTCCAGTAACATAAGAAAATTGAGCAGACAATTTTTTTCCAGCACCATGTGCTGGTGAGCACTTGTCCCTAGAACAGGGGGTGGGGTGACAGACAGCAACCACTTCAAAATGGTCTAACCCTTCATAATTAAAACACATTTTTATTGCAGTCTGCATTCTAATTTGAGAAACGTCATCTCGCTTCCTGTGCCAGTGACCACCAGGACAGGATCGGAGGAAAAGCTGCCAAATTAGCATCAAGACAAAAAAACTAAAATCTGACAGGTTCTCCAACCTCCCCCTTTTCCCTGTAAAATAAAAAAAAAAAAAAAAAAAACACACTGACTGGATCTACACTTTAAGCAAGGATTAATATTTCTGACTTGGCAGGTTCCCTTTAATTACATATGCATCAAACTAAAATCACTGCCCCTCCCTTGTGAACATCCTATCAAGAAGTCCGATTGTGTGTAAAAAAAAAAAAAAAATTAAAATTAAATGATAAATCTATTTATTTACAATGAGACAAAGTATGGCTTAGGCAGAACAATGGTATGACTTCCTTAAAGACATGCAAAAAAGTCAGTGCTATGGGTGGCAATAGGCAGCTAGCAAAAGGATAAATATACAAACCATAAATGATCAAAATGCTGTGCCAATCATATACCACGTAACATAATAAATCATTTAGTGAAAAGATTATGCAACATTAGCACCTAGACTCTGCTCATGGTTCCAAAGCAGCGGCTTTGCATGCAAGTTTGTGTCAGTTTTATCCAGATGCTTATAATGTCCTTACTGATGAATTAATTGATTCCTATAAAAAGACTGCACTATGGTCTCATTTTGTCTGCTCCTTATGCAAGGCTTGCAGTGCAGCCCTTGCTGGTGTACGGATCCATCGGGAGCAGGAGTGGAGGTGCTTTCAAGTTGTCACAGACTGCATCTTGTTTGGCTGGAAAGGGGAGAGCTGCTCTCAGATCAGTAGGATATGCTGTGCACTTTTCAGCTTATGCTTCTGGAGAGTGTTATATTCACCTGGTTAAATTCACTAGAAGATTTAGTGGCAATTTCTAATGGTGGTTGACACAATTTTTAGAGAGACTCATTACACATAGGTACGTTCCATTTACAGACTTTGAAGGTCACAAATATATATTTTTTGTGGACTTTCTTGCACTATACTTAAAATCGCATATTATTTTCCCTGGATGATTTATATTAGGTGTTACACATGATTGGCACCGCATTTAAAAAATGTTTGTAAAAAAATTACTACTTTATATTGATGCATTATTTGAATTTTGTAATTAGAACCGCACAATGACTTGCAGTACATCCTAAAATTATAAAAATATACAAAAAAAAATTTAATATAGAGATATATAGTGCAAAATCAATGGGCACATGCACCATGCGGTAACCCTTAGCAACCAGATTTCTATTTGCCATAGTAAGACCAAGTAAAAAAGATACATTTGTCTGCTATGAGCTGAATGCACATTGCTCTTTGCATTACTTCTTTAAATAATTCTAAAATGTAAAATTAAAAAAAGTATTCTGTCATGCATGCATGCATAGCCCTTAAATCAAAAACAAAACATACGACATTAGCAAGTAATGAGCATGCACTGGAGGAAACCAAGATCAGAAATAATGAAGCATGGTTAAACAAACTCAACCCCCCCCCCCCCCCCCAAAAACAAAGTTCTAGATATAGAGAGTGTAATATATATATATATATATATATATATATATATATATATATATATATATATATATATATATATATATATATATATATATATATATATATATATATATATATATATATATATATATATATATAATTATTCAGAAGGAGTTGGGATAACACAATTATTAAAAAAGAAGCTAAAAACAGAAAATCGTAAATAAGAATTAAACTTTTTATTAGAAAAAAATGCATATGAAATAAAAAAATTACTTTGAGAAAAACAATTATAATAAAGCTCTTTGTTTCTAGAACAATCCCTTTGGGTTTATTGGCCCTTCCATGGCATTGCCAACATGGCATCAAACTGCATTTAGAAGTCAGTCACTGATTACTCTGCTAGTGATAATTACCCCTTAACAAAGTGGTTAATTATTGCAGAACATTGTACCTCCATAATCACATGTAGGCAAGCTTGTGTACTTCTACTACATAGCTACATTCGGACACAAAAAAAAAAAAACACAAATATCAAATTTTAAAAGTGCAGCATTTAACAGATTATCCTAGTCAATCAGATCCGTTTATCAGATTAAAAAATTCCCTTTTAATTGTAATCGGGTCTGGAACACCAGAGTTGCATGAACTTTAGCAGATTCTGTAAATCTGGGATTGCCACAGACTGTTGCCAGATCTGCAAAACAAGCGGTTCAACCTTGAATATAATGGTTGCTGGAAGAACAGTCATTTGTCACTTCTGAGAAAATACTTCATTTCCATCTAATAAGGATAGGATCAAACTTCCAGAGGTCAGGGTGACCCATATGCATGAGGTTACTGAACGGAGAAGTGCTCCACTGGAAAGGAGGAACCTGGTCCCATGTGGGGCCATTAACTGCAAGCATCATATACTCCTTTGCAAACTCATAACTGGTGACCTGTGAAGAGAGCAGAGGATATTTTCTTATGAAAGATTAATTGCATTAGACCAGGGGTCTCAAACTGGTGGCCCTCCAGCTGTTGTGGAACTACAATTCCCATTTATAACATTATAAACACATTGGCCTTTACCAACCTTCATATCAGTGCCACCATGCTGTCTCTGGTGCATGGCTCCAAAAGGGTAAGTACCATTGGCTGAATTAAGATCAGACCGGGCAGAAATGGCATTCTCTCCATTTGGCTTTGGTTCACAACTTGAGCAGAGTGACAGAGGATCATTCAGGAAGTTATTGTATCTGAAATTTGAAAAAAGCCCATCACGATATTTACCTACTAAGCAGGCAACTGTATTTTATTTTGGAAATAGAATGCATATTGCAAAAGATTCTTCTGCCATATAAAAAAGCAAAATCAATATAAATGCCAGAAAGGAAGATGTTCCATTTCAAACTGGGACTGTGGCTTCCTTACCTCATGAGCCTCATCATAGATGGTAGATCCTCCACAAGAGTGTGATTCCTCCTGAATATTTGAGCCCTGGGAGTTTTGGAATAAGTGAACCAGTCGCCAAATTTTTTCACAAGATCAGGCTGGCCACTTGCATTAAATATATCACCGAAGTACCTGTGTAAAGGAGGAGGACAAGTCATTAGGATAGTTGCATAGTTAGGTTGGGAAAAAACAAAACAAAAAACAAAAAACACAAGTCCATCTAGTTCAACCAATAAAAAGAAAAATAAATAAATAAAATATACCCACTGTTGGTATCCAGTTAGATTATGTATAGCTAGGAAAGAATTCAGGCCTTTTTTTTTTTTTTTTTTAAACAATCTACTGAGCTGGCCAGGATCAGCTCTTGAGGAAGTCTATTCTACATTTTCACAGATCAACTGTCATGATACTATAGATCCATTTCCAAAGTGCTAATGAATTTAACATGCCACTTTTACAGAGAAAAGCACAACCCACCCCAGGCCAACAATATGCACTGCAAGGCATTTAGCAAAACAGTGTACAGGTTACTCCATCGCTACCAACACCTGCATTCCAGCCATTGCCTACAGGCTGATTGGTAAAAGGGGGAGTGTCTGCCTGCTAAAAGTAAAATGATCAAGGCTAAAAATCACGTGATCAGTCATAGTCTGAGAAGAGCACTATACGTTACAAGAGAAAAACTCTCAGGGGGCTGACAAGTTAGGGAATCATGGCTGCCACAGGCAGAAACCATAAAATATATTTATAAATCTTCTGAAGGCACTTTACACTAGTGTTTATTTATACAGATCAAATGCCAAAACTGGTACTAAAGGTGGGTAACAATCACATAACATCTTTAGGTGCCCCCAGAGTTCCTTAGGTTTATGGGCAATGCAAAGTTAGAACCCACAGGTAAGGTTTAGCTCAAAACATGCCACTGGTATATTGAGAAGTGTCACATACTGTAAATACATCTATAATACAGCTAAATTTAGCCATGCCATGTATACCAGTATACTCACGGAACATTGTAGCTGGGCCAGTATGTGCTCTGATAGAGGAGATCAGATTTATCAGCCCAAGTCATTAAGCCTCTGGGAAAAAAATATATAAATAACAATAATAATAATAATAATAATAATAAATTAATAATAATAATAATATTAATAGAGTTGCAAAAGTAAATTTTGCATTGGAGACTGCAACCATGATCATGGGTGCAATACACAGGCTCTTGCAAACTGTCCCCCCTCAGCCCTAGATTTGCATGGAGGCTAGAGAAGTAAACAATGGACTACAAGTGCTATGATGTCATTACATTTGTGCTCCACTGAGATCCAATAGTCCCTTTGCTGCTGTGGAAAATGGGACCTGTAGTCTTTGCATTCACAGATCCCAGTGAATTAGCCTGTGAATGGAAGACACGGTTGCATGGGTGGAAGGCATTTTTAGGGAGAAGTACACCATAACTCAGGTGAGTGGAGGGCAGTTTGCGATTTGAGGAATGTGACCAAGTTTCACGTTACACCCTATAAGATCTGGTGAGAAAGGTGGACTATGCTTTTAAGCAGAATAGTTGAACACAAAAAAAAACAAGAAACACCATTTTGCATCCAATAGAACGCATAAGGAAAGCAGACAGGTAGGCTTTTTATGATGAAGAAAGGCTCTCTGACAGAAGTGACATAGTTTCTACATGCCAGTGTACACTGAGCTATACATTTGCAGCGCAGTATACAGGACCTCACTATAGGCACACTGAAGTGCCAGTCTCAGTGTTGCCTCCCTATGCGTGCATGCATTATTGTTTCTCAGCTTCAGCAAAGGACAAACTTGCTCGGTTACAGATTGTACTAAGCAATATGTGCTGCAATATTGACTTGTATACATATAATAATTTTAAAGGTAGGTTCATATCCAACATGGGGCACCAAGCATTTAATGCCAAGACACATTCCTAGGCCATTACCAGATGGCCATAGTGTCTGAGGCAACGCAGGCTAGCGATTTTCGAATCATTTGTCTAACCTGTAAGTATTAAATGTTTATTTTTAAATATCCTTCTTATTTGTTCTGTAATGCGGTCCTCAATTCACATACTCACTTGACCAGCGAATCCAGCACTGTCCTGCTGCGATCCTCTGCAGTGCTGCTACACAGCGGATCCCACACTGCCATTTTCTTCTGGGTTCAAGCAAGCCAACCCCCGAAAATGACCTGTGCAGCTTTGCCCTTTAAACCCCTCTCATCTCTGCCCCTGCAGCCCTCAGGGATATGTGATGGGGGATATCCCAGGGGGCTGTGGGTCTAACACATCATTCTCCCTAGTTGTAAAAGGCAACAGGTAGGGAAAAAATAAACAAACACACAGTGTTTTAAACTTATGGAGGGGTAAAGGTTGCAGGAGTAATAGAACACTTTTTGAGTAAAGGTCTGCTTTAAAATCCATTTGAATATATACAGTGGGATACTTAGATGAATTGGTCTCCAAGGAAAAAAGGGAAGTTTCCCCTTCACTTTGTGAGCACACCCTCCGTTTCTAACATATGGGGATATCTTTATTGGTTATTAGGTGAATTTCTTTACATGCTTCATACTTCCTCCTTTAAAGCAAAATTTTCACCAACAGTTCCTCTACACTAAGACCCCTTTCACACTGAGGACAATTCTGGCGTTTTAGCACTAGAAATAGCCTCTGAAAACTGCCTCCCATTCATTGCAATAGAGTTGATTTACTAAAACTGGAGAGTGCAAGATCTGGTGCAGCTGTGCACGTTAGCCAATCAGCTTCTAACGTCAGCTTGTTCAATTAAACTTGGACGATAAAACCTGGAAGCAGATTGGTTTCTATGCAGAGCTGCACCAGATTTTGCACTCTCCAGTTTTAGTAAATCAACCGCAATGTGTGCTTTCAAACTTGGGCGGTGCGCTTGCGGGACGTTAGAAAAAGTCCTGCAAGCAGCATCTTTGGGGTGCTATAAATAGTCGCTAAAGCACCGTAAAAATGACCGGCACTTCAGTGTGGAAGGGGTCTAAGGCCCCTTTCACACGAGGTGGATCCGCTTCCACAGAGTCCGCCGGCTCAGCGCCAGATCTGTTGATCTCCGCTGAGCGGGGAGGGGCTTGTCGAGCGCCGCTGGATTCTATGGAGAGACCGGATAAAAACGGACAGCATGTCTGTGTTCATCAGATCTCACCCGATCCGATAGCGACGGAATCCGAGCGTAGGACCATCCGTCTGCTTTTGGCGGATCGGATGTCAGCGGACATGTCACCGCTGACATCAGCCGCTCCATAGACCAGCATGGAGCGCACGTTCAGGTCCGCCGTCAAAACTGACAGGCGGACCTGAACGGTCCGCCGTCAAAACTGACAGGCGGACCTGAACGGTCCGCCGTCAAAACTGACAGGCGGACCTGAACGGTCCGTCAGTGTGAAAGGGGCCTAAGAGGAGCAAAAAAGTCTGGTGATCTGAGAAGAAAGAAGGAAGGAAGGAAGGAAGGAAGGAAGGAAGAAGGAAGGAAGGAAGGAAGGAAGGAAGGAAGGAAGAAGGAAGGAAGAAGGAAGAAGGAAGGAAGAAAGAAGGAAAGAAAGAAGAAGGGGAAGGATCCACATTAAAATTAGCTTTATTTTTAAGCTAAAACAGGTGTGCACAAGGATTTTCACACAGGACAGGGAAGGTTAGTTTATGGCCATCCTGTGTTTAATGAGCTTGTAGTCAGAGCCTGTAGCACATGAGTTGCTAAAAACAGTTGCACAAGAAAAGAAGTTAGTTATTCAACCATCAATGTGTGAAATGTTTATTCATTTTAGGTATACAGCGCCATCAATTTACGCAGCGCCTTACACATTTTTAAATTTTTAAAGGATGTACAATATATAAAAGTATATTTCAAGTAAACACAATTTAGATATGCACTACAATAAAACCACATCATCTATCTTTGCTAGAGATATCAATTTCAATTAGAAATGGGAAACAGAAGCCAACCATGAACTTACGGGAGCTGCTCTAGGACGGTTAGAAGTCCACTAGGCACATCTGTTTCACCTGGTTTGAATTTGTTGTAATCAACCACCATCCACTGGTTGTTGTACCTAAGAGGAATATTGTATAGGACAGACAACAACATTTATAGAAAGTCACTGAAAACATAAAAAACTGCAACAAAACCTGCCAGCAATTGGGATACAAAGCTCACCATCCCCTCATCTGTAAACTACTCAAATGGTACAATATATGAATTATGAAATTAATTCTACTGGAATTTAAACAATAGTAAATGTGCAGTAACTTAAAACCAGATTTTACCTTTAGAAATGTAATGTAAATCAGAGTATAAAGAGTCAAAACTACGTTTTGGGCAGAATTTGAAGGGTTAGCACTCTTGTCAAGGGTTTATTGCCGTCTGTGTCCCAGCCAAATAGACAAAATGTGATCCCTGTTGTGTAAAATATCATCTGCAGTAGGGTGGCAATACAAGACCAATCACCCTGTACAAGGAAAGAGCAGCAGTGACTGGTCTTCATTAAGGAAGCTCCTAGGCAGAGTTTCACAATGGATTACTGCACAGAATCTGGAAGTAAACCA
Organism: Lithobates sylvaticus; assembly: GCA_028564925.1. Classification (NCBI taxonomy): domain Eukaryota; kingdom Metazoa; phylum Chordata; class Amphibia; order Anura; family Ranidae; genus Lithobates; species Lithobates sylvaticus. Next base: position 254,489,751 of record CM053026.1, on the reverse strand, counting down.
AGATTCAAATAAAAATATGTTCCTTGTAATTGTTTACCAGGCATTCAGCTTTAAAAAGCACTTCGTGCTTGTCCAGAGACTGAGGCCCGGTTCACACTGATGCGACAATCACTCCGACTTTGGAGCACTTGTCGCATCAGAAGTCGGACCCCATTCTGTGCAATGGAACTGTCCTAAATTGGTGGGACTTGCAGTTCCTGCACTACTTTTGGTCCGACTTGCATTGACATCTGTTAACCACTTCAATACAGGGCACTTATACACCTTCCTGCCTAGACCAATTTTCAGCGCTGTCACACTTTGAATGACAATTGCCCAGTCATTAATTTTGTTCCCACAAATAGAGCTTTCTTTTGGTGGTATTTGATCACCTCTGGGGATTTTTATTTTCTGCTAAATAAATAAATAGAAAAAAAAAATAAAAAATTTGTAAATAAGTAAGTTTTCTCCTTCACTGATGGGGCTGCACATAAGGCGGCACTGATGATGGGCACTAATATGCGGCATACATAGGTGGCACAGATGTACAGTAATTGATGGTAGGATGGATACCAATCAGTGCCAAACAATAAAACCTGCCAATCAGGGATGCCCATTGTGACCCCCGTGAGAGGAGCAGCTGATCGGCTCTCCTCTACTCGCGTCTGACAGGTTCTTCCTCTTTTCACTGATCAGCCATGATTGGACACAGCTGATCACGTGATAAAAAGTCTCCGTCAGACTCTTTACCGAGATCGGTGTAGCGGTGTGTCAGATATAGAAACCACTTTGCCGCCGTCATTTTGCTATATGGCGGGCAGCAAGTGGTTAAAGAAGTCACATGCAAGTCGCGCCGAAGTCTTGTTGGGGTCTGACTTTGTCACACTCATGACATAAAACCACAGAACACTCATAGCAGAAAATGTACTTGCTTTGCAACTTTTAGAAACAGGTTAACCCTTTACCCAGAAACTCATTATCCAAAAAATGTGGTAAAGATCAAAAGCAGAATGCACAAAAAGCAAAAGCAGTTAAGAGATCATTTAACCACGTGCTGACCAGGCCTTTTCTGGAACTTATTTAAATTTGTTTAAAAAAGTTTAAAATCAGTATTTTTTGCTAGAAAATTAATTAGAACCCCCAAAAAAAAATTAAAATAAAATAAAAAACAAAAACAAAAACAAAAACCACACAAAATTTATACATACACCTAGAGAATAAAATGGCAATTGTTGCAATATTGTCAATTGCAATAAAAATAAATAAAACAAACATAGATAACCCAATTTGTTTATAAAATATGAGTAAATATATACCCAACATGTCATTCTTTAAAATTGCGCATGCTCGTGGAATGGCAACAAACAGTACTTAAAAATCCCCATAGACACTTTATAAACATTTTTACAGGTTACCCGTTTAGAGTTAGGCCCCTTTCACACTGAATCGTTTTTCAGGCGCTACAGCGCTAAAAATAGCGCCTGTATAGCGCCTGAAAAAAGCGGGTCCTTTCACTCCAGTGTGAAAGCCGGAGGGCTTTCACACTGGAGCGTGCGCTAGCAGGACGGTAAAAAAAGTCCTTCTAGCAGCATCTTTGGAGCGGTGAAGGAGCGGTGTATTCACCGCTCCTACCCATTGAAATCAATAGGGCAGTGCGGCAATACCCTTTTTTCGGCCGCTAGCGGGGGTTAAAACCGCACCACTAGCGGCCGAATAACGCTGCTAAGACGACAGTAAAGCAGCACTAAATATAGCGCTGCTTTATCGCAAACGCCCGCACCTCCCCAGTGTGAAAGGGGCCTTACAGTAGAGGGCTTGGACTAGTATTGGTGCTCTGGCTCCAACGTTCTTGGCGACGCCTTACATGTGCCCATATGCTTGCACGAGTTACATATGTGTTCACTTCTGCACACGAGCACAGAGGAATTGGGTGCTTAAAAAAAAAACAAAAAAAACACATCCATTGTAATAGAAATAAGGATGACAGGTCCTCTTTATTCAGAGATCTGGGTTCAAAAAGACCCCAAAATGTCTAATTTACCTTTAAAAAAAATAAATAAACAAAAACACCCGGAGTTACACTAGCCATAACACCAGTATTTAATGTCCAAGAAGTGACATATTTACTATAGGCCGGTCAGCAAGTGGAGGAGAACCTGCCACTAGCCTAGAAACATGTAAATAGCAATGGATTAGGTTTAGATAACCAATCCTTGATCCCATAAAACTGAAGAACTGTGCTTGCCACACATTTTGTTTTTCGTTCTGCGCAGGAACAAATTTCAGCACAAGAAAAAGCAGCAAAGCAAAAGTTAACACAAAAAAAAAAAAAAAAAGGCAGATGTTAGCTGCTCTCGTTTAGTTGACTCAGCTGCACGAAATGGACGATTTAGCTGATGCACGGTTTTGGGCAGGCGAAAGTCTTGCCAGTGCTGGATCTGCTGTGACACTATACATTGTCAATTTAAACCTCCAAAGTGCAATGAATGCAGACAAACTAGAAGAGTTTAAAAAGGTCACATACTGTAAATAACTGTAGGGAGTCAAAAGTGATCATTTTAGTACTTGGTTAAACCAGTACACTTTAACTCTACTAGTCTACTTACGTTCCACTATTAAACTTGCTGAAAATATCAGCCCACTCCTGCCCTCCTGTTGCCAGCCTGTTCGCAATAATATTTCGTAACCACTCCAGAACAGAATTTTTCGGAGTTATATACTTCCAAAGATCTGGATTACTATTGCCAATGGTTGTCTCCAGGCTCACCTGCAAATATAAAGCGCAATTTTAATTTTTTTTTTTTTTTTTTTTAATCCCCAAGTACCTGATTATTTGGCATTAGCTTTTTACAGTCCATGTAGAGCAGATTTCACACTGGGGGGGGGGGGGGGGGGGGGGGGGGGGGGGTGAGGGGGGCGGCAGGGAAGCAGCACAAGAACAAAAAGAAAAAAGCTCCTTTTGCAGGCACCAGGTAATGACAGGGACACTGTCTGTAGTACATCTACTGGATGTAAAAGGGGTAACATCCAGTATACCCCATGGCTAGTCATAACCGATGGTCATCTCTGGCTTGCTACAACCTGGCCCTAGAAGTTTTGTGGCCTCACGGTTTAAAGTGTGGGCCCTCTACCCATTTTTACATCTACAGCCACACTTCACTCCATACCAGGCCCTGCTGGGATCTCCTTCAGCTCAGTTAAGATTTTCCATTGTGAAAATCTTTTTAATGTGCTCAACAATATTTCCTGAAGCCCTGACGAAGCTACAACTTTAAAACACGTTGGGTCAACTATCCTCCTCCCTATGTGATCTATACATGATATTTGTTGTGTTGTTGTTACTTTACGCAAACACGATAATATATGGGAGGCTGATAAATCAGGAAAGCTGAGTGGTTATCGCATTGTTTTAATGTATTACTATGGGGATATTTCTTTTCCCCAATGCATTTTTATGATTATATTGTAATAAAATTTGATTTTTAAAACACAATTTCCCGTAATTCATTTTGGAGGGAGAAGATTTTGGCACCACTCAAAATCCCACTTATTTTTCTTTTTGCTTTTCAAAGCTTTATTGGGATGAGGTGCCAACATGTTTATTTGGACCACATGCTTTTCTAAGCACCACAAGGAACCAATCAGTTGTGCTGCAGTGCAAAGACCATGCTGATACCCTGTTTCCCCGATAATAAGACCTAGCGTGATTGTCGGTGATGGTTACAATATAAGCCCTACCCCCCAAATAAGCCCTAGTTAAAGTACTTGTAGGTCTTATTTTCAGGGTAGGGCTTATTTTCGGGGAAACAGGGTAGGGCTTATTTGGGTGGTAGGGCTTATATTGCAGCCATCACCGACAATCACACTAGGTCTTATTTTCGGGGAAACAGGGTAGGGGGAGGAGGAGCTCAATTTTCTGCTTCTCCTTCAATTGCCCACAGGCTTGGGAAGAAGATCTGTATTACTGCAATACAGCACAGAAAAATTGGGTTTTTTAACCTGGCAGACAGGACTGTGCTGTATAAATCTTAGCACTAGATGGACAGAAAAGCAATTTGACAGGCAACACTGCCCCCTTCTACACGCACTTCATCTATTCATTTAGCTGCTTGCCTGAATTTCAGCTTTAAAAAGGGTAAATATTTATGTACAATTATCCTTTAAAAATTACCCCAACTCACCACTGTCCAGCATCGTTCCCCAAAGTCTTATATTCACTTGTGCACATTTCAGTGAGGTCCACAAGGAGCCGCACAGCCACCACTGTCAACTCTAACCAGTGAATGGCTTCTTCTGCACACGTGCAGAACAAAAACCCCATTCAAGCCTAGGGAGAGGACTTCTATTACTGGGGTGTACAATAGGTAGCCTTTTTTATAGGAATGATAAAGATTTCCTGCATGTCAACTATCAAAGTTTGCCATCAAAGATGCACCAGTCTGGAAGCAACATCTCCGCTGCTCAATGACAATTCACAAATTACATAGGCCTTCTATATTTTTTCTACATGTAAAGGAGGGCAAAAAAGGAAGGATTCTTGAAGTAGCACTGTCACTTCTCAGCCTCCATCAGCCAATCTCTTAAGGCCTAGGATGACAAAGGTGGTGGCAAGAGGATTAGCCAACAGTCAAACCTGAAAATAAAATCTTCTGCATCAATGCTTCTGCCTATGGTGAAAAAGAAACAGCTCTCTTGGAACAGAAAAAACACGAATGAAGTAGAATAAGGCCCTCTTTCGATTCAAGGCCAAGATTCTTTGTGTAAGCCGAGAGGATCATAAACCAATAAATTCACCCGACTGTCCAGAACCAAATTACAGGCTACGGTGTTGGAATCACAACAGATAAAGAAAGCAATGCGAGAGTTGTGCGCCAATCTCTACGCACAGAACCCACTAACCCCTAAAAAATTTATTTTTAAAATACGTTTTCCATGAGAAGAAAAACATTGTCTTTCTTATGTACAAAAACTGGCCAAACTAATGAGTGCCTCCCACACCAGACCATATTGCCCTGATATTATAATGCATTTCAATAAGTGAGCATCCCAATCCCAAAACGCAACAAGTTTCACCCATAAAAGGGAAAATGTGCATGAAAAAAACTATTTTGAATACCAATACCATTTTGTTTTTTTATCCCCTGCCATGACCAGCAGGATCATGAGTTCTAAACTTTTGCCAACATACTTTATTTTTTGCCATGTGGGAATAAGGCCTTTTGCACACTCCAGCTTGAAAAAGCTCAGTAGAGAATTTTTTTTTTTTTTTTTAAGTGATCTAAAATGCAGCCCAACCCTTACACCTGCCTTGTATTAGGGCTTTGAGAAATTGTATTTTCATGCTCCCTTACCATCTTTTTAAGCAGAACTCCTCTCTAACCCCCTTCCCCTTACTGTTTTTTTCCTCTGTCTTTATTTTTCTTATCTCTCTTTTTCGAACTACTGAACTGAATTCCTTTCTTATCTTGTTTCCAGATTACGTCTACCAATGGACACTTAAGTTTACATGATAGTTGATAGACACGAGTCTAGCTGTGGGCGATAGCCATTAAGCAGACTTAGGCCCCTTTCACACCGGGGCGTTTTTCATGCGGTGCAGCGCCTGTTCACCGCATGAAAAAATCCTGCCCCTTTAACTCCAGTGTGAAAGCCGGCGGGCTTTCACACTGGAGCGGTGCGCTAGCAGGATGACAAAAAAAGTCCTGCTAGCAGCATCTTTGGAGCGGGATAGGAGCGGTGTGTTCACCGCTCCTATACCGCTCCTTCCCATTGAAAAGAATGGGAGACCGCGGTAAAACCGCGGCAATACCGCCACAAAGCGCCGCTACGGCGGCGCTCTGCGGGGGGGTGTTTAACCCTTTTTCGGCCGCTCGGGGGGGTAAAACCGCACCGCGAGCGGCCGAAAACGACGCTAAAGCAGCGCTAAATATAGCGCTGCTTTACCGTCACCGCGGCTCACCGCCCCAGTGTGAAAGGGGCCTTATTGCCTCACAATTTTATGTCATTCTCATTCTTTCAATGTTGTTCCAAATAAAAACATTTTTTTTAACCCTAAAATGCAGCCCAAATCCGTGTTCCCGGTCAGCATTTTGTGCTGTGGTGTGCGCAAATACACGAAAATGAGCATAAATACTAATGGCTTTTGCGTGCATTTGTGCGCACAACAAATGCCTGGAATTACGTTCAAAGCAGCAGATACTCAAATATCAGTACCGCACGCAAGAAGCCCAAAAGTTATATATTATAGGGCTTAGTGGGTTCTGTGCGTAGAAAGAACGACACACAATTATTGCATTGATTTATCAAGCCAATGGGATATTGTGGGGAAAAAAAATGCAAATTTTTGTCTGTTGCAGAAATCATTGTTGGCTGCAGAAATAGAAACATTAGCAATAATATTAAAGCAGAATTGCAGCCTAAACCTAGTTAGTCTCATGTTCCCTCTCACTCCCAAGCATCTATGCTGATCGACCCGTATATTTAAATAAATAAAATAATGGGAGCCTATGGGTGATGTCACCACTCCTGGATTTTCCAGCCATTGTGTAGTGCTTGCTCCTCTCCCATGCAGCTGTCACTGACTGACAAAGGGAACCACTGGACCAGAGCTAGTTGGAAATAGTCAGCATGGGTGTTAAGAGTGGGGAGGGGACATTTTTAAATCTAGTTATATTTTTCATGAGAATTTCCAGTTAAAAACCTATGGGCTTCAATGTCTGGCCTTATGTCCTGAGCATGCAAGTTCATCATGATCCATTGGTTTCAATGTATTCTGAGATATTGAATAGGAGGCCCGATTTAACTAGCTATATCCAAACTTTCATCAAGTGCCTGCACTCAAGGATGACACCCAAGAAATTAGCATTTTCAGGAGGGGGGGGGGGGGAATAGGATTTTAAAAATGGTCCCTATAACCAGCAGGGAGGGCTGAAATCTGGGTCAGGTCCAATACAGGACTTGCTTGCCTTCCAAATACTTGCATACAAATCTCTTGATTATAACATTAGTATATATCTGGATCTTTAATAACTTACCAGACCACTGCTCAAAATGTAGAAATCATCGCCAGAGAAGATGGTGCCTGGGTAAGATGAGAATGTCTGCACTGATCCCGGTACCACAGTGCCCCCTAACAACACAAAATAAATTAGTCAAAATAAATAAAATTCCTTGTAAATCCAGTTAATTTACAACATTCCATATACATGGCTGCTAAAAGCACAACAGTAAAACTAGTTTATCAATGCACTCCTTTCACAGTTCATACAGACTAAGAAAAAAAATAAAAGTGACACACCAGCAGAGGAGGTCACAGCAGGTATAAAGGAACAGCACATTGATCACATACCAGGAAAGGGGGGTGGGAGCTACATCGAAAATTTGAAATCCTCCCATCACAAGACAAATACTATGAGTCACAAGCAACTACCACCTTTGAAGGCAAAAGAAAATCAACCCTCACCATTTGGGGATCTACGAAAGGGGAGGGTATATTTCTTGATTATGCGCAACATGGACTGGTAGGTATTCCAGGTGACATGAGACACCAGAAGTTCCTTATTGCCAGGTAGAAGTTTAATGAGTGCTGAGCAAGACCCTGAGCCCAGCGTTCTTTTAGCATCAGACTTATTCATGGCAGCTTCTAGATCCTCTAGGTCTCCACCAAGTTGGAAAAGCCTGTAAAAAATAAAAATAATAAAATAGGACACACACCACAGCCCATTTTAAGAGTATGTGAGAAATTAAATAATTTAAACAGATATAGGCTTCAATTCACACAAACCATATGTCATTTGCCATAACAATAAAGTGCACGTTAACTTGTCCCCTGACACCCGCCGCCATCGAATCCACCAAAAACAGAGGGATGGTGGTCCTATTCCCGATTTGTCTGGCGAATCAGATTGAATGGAAAACAGACAGGTGGGTCTGGGAGTACATTTTTTGTGGTGTGAACCAGCCAACACTTTAGCACACGTTAAGCACTGATGTGGTTTGCCCACTCTGGTGAATTGGCAACTCACTTTTATGAATAGGCTGCTTTATTGCATATTAACATGCGTGCATTTACACAATCGGCTTCAGATATAAATGAGCTCTAAAGCCTCACGCACATGAGTGGCAAGTGTCTGAGAATACATTAAGGCCTCATGCACACTGGACATTATAAAAATGCCAGTAGCGTTAGCTCTAGAATGAGTTTTGCAGCGTTTTGTGTTTTTTTTTTTAGTAAAACTACACAAGCTAATGGTTTGAAAATACTAATAAACGCAAAATAGCCTAGTTTTTCAGAGTTAGAACATTTTTACAGCTGAAAAGCTCCTATTGAAACCCACTAGTTGTGGGGGTCCCCCCCCCCCCATACGCAAAGATCGCTACGCCAAGCTTACCCAGGAGGGGGAGCAGGTACCTGCTCCCCCTCCCAACCAAAAAGTGCTAAATGTGGCAGTGAAGGTGGGGAGGGTGCAAACAAAGCTTCACCTTTTGGGTGGAGCTACGCTTTAAGTATTTTCTGTCAACCAGGTAATATTGCATGAATTTGTGTTGAAGCAGAACCAACTCCCTTTTGCAGCTCTGCATTTATTAAACCACTAATAAAAAAAAAAAATCAAAATAAAAATATATAAACTTACAAGAACCCAAAGGGGTTCAGTGTGAATTTCTTCCCAGGAAAGGAAATGATTTCATTGTAGCTGTCTTCTAGGCCTTTCAGCTGAAGCAATGCAAGTCGAATCTGCAAAGAACACAGGTCTTATAAAATCCAGTTGTTTAACAAGTCTATAGCTTTCACTCTTTAGTAGGAACCATTCACAAAACGCAAAATGCAAATGGCAACTCACATTTGCATAGTAAAAAAGCACGCTCATCACAGGGCTTCAGCCAAGCATGATATCCCTCTCTGTAGTATCTACAGCTGCTGGTGGCAGTGAAAGCTCCAGACCAAAGTGTGGGGAAAGGTCAGAAGCCTCAGACAGTGTGGGACCAGTGGAGGATTGATGGCACACGCTGGTAGGCATGGCTACACAATTCCAGGCTGCCCGGCCTCTTCATCTAGCACTTTGGAATATCCACAGCAGCTTTCTGGCGTCACTCTGCAATAACTGTCTCGTTCCCTGACAAGCTCTGCCAACCTTCCTGGGTCCATCCCGCAATAATCCATTTAAAGTGTAACTCGACTTTCGTTGAGAAAAACCATTCCCTTCTGGGTGATCCATGTACATTGCAAGGATTATAACAACTGCAGATTCCTACCTTTTGTTATTCTGAAGTAGTCCACGTGCGTTTGTCTGTGCCTCTGTACTGAGTGAGTCTAATGGGAGTGTTTCATAATCAACTGTCAGGTGTGCAGCTACAGTGCACTAAGGCCCCTATCACACTTGTGCGACTTCAAAGTTGCGTGGTTTTGCCGTGATTCGCACCCGCAATTTCAAGGAATGCCTGTGTAAGTGGCATAAAAAAAAAAAAAAAACGGACCAAAAGTAGTGCAGGGACTACTTTGAAGTCGGAAGGACTTGAAGTCGTACTAATATGAATGGCTGTCATTGGAAATCATGGGGAACGACTTGTCATGCTACTTTGCAGTCCCAAATCATGGGACAAGTCGTATAAGTGTGAAAGGGGCCTAAAAGAAATTTGTTGCAAGGAATGCCTGAAATCCCACTTTTATATTAGGCAAACTTCTGTGAAAATTGGTGAGCCAATCACACAAGCAGGAAATAATGTTTCTGGGGAGTGGTCAGTACACACTCTGTGTACAGAACAACTCCAGGTAGCCATATTGCAATGTATTCTCAGAAAATTACAGTGGCTGCAGATTGAAAAGGAAAGGTAAATTTAAGAACATTAAATTACAATGCAATTAGTGTCACAGTTATATGTGCTATATTTTACATTTGCCATTTTTTATCCCCCATGGAAGTGGAGTTACCCTTTAAGCCTTGTTAGGATGATGTGTCTACCTTTATTGAGCTACATTTGAGTGCCAATGCTATTTTCAACCCATTGAACCACATAGATGGTCATGTCCTCTGCATTTCTCTTTTGAGGATTTAACCATTGATGTGCCCAAGATGAACTTTATGGACTCCAGTCTCGTTTGTTAGTCTTTTAGTGCTGAAGTTACCTATATACTCGTGTCATTTAAGTTTGCCTTTAGTAAATGAGGGGAAGCTCTGCTGACTTCTATCATCTAATCGTGTACAAAAAAAAAAAAAAAATCATATTAAGAAGAATAATTATGACCTGAAAATGCTGCAAAGATGCATTATTTAATGTAAACATAAACTTACTTGATGCCAGTAATCCTGGTCTTGATACAACTCCATTTGTTCCTGCATCCAAGCCAGATTGGCTGTTAGATAGTCCCGCAGGTGTTCACAGTATGGGGTTTGGTATTTATAAGGACCACAGTAACCAAACATTGTGTTCATCCAGTGCATGTAGATAAGCTGCAGAGGAATGCAAGCAAGTTGTAAGAGTGCTGCTTTATAAAAATACAAAATATTAAAAACAAGCAGCAAAGTACATCCACAGATTCTTGAAAGCCAAGACTGCTCACAAAGCCACAGTGAGAACCAACAAGACCAGGCAATGGAACACCCCCAAAACAAGCAGAGAAAGAAAAAAGATGCCAGGTTCACAATCAAAAAGCCAGCAAATGCAATTTTCTCCATGAGGGGACAGCATCCATACAGGCTCCTGGATTCGAAGGGATAGATTTTCCAGTTTTTAATCACTTTAAATACCCTGCAAAAGTATAGTAAATTACCTGGCAATATTCCAGAATTGCACTCAGCTACTAAGGCTTAGGCCCCTTTCACACGGCAAGCCCACTCAGATCTGCCTGTCTTTTTCAGGCGGATTTGAGCATGCCATCTATTGACTCCTATGGGGAGACAGATGTCAGCGGAGATGCGTTTGCCGACACCCGTCTGCCATCCAATCCGCTAAAATCAGACATATGGTGATCCGATAAGACGGATGGCGAACGTATTGGATGATATCTGATGAAAACGGACACGCTGTCAGTTTTCGTACGATCTCGCCATAGGAAACAGCGGTGCTTTGACAGGCCCCTCCCCGCTCAGTGAGCAGAGACGGACCTGTCATCTGCAGGCTCAGCGGAGATCAACGGAGAGAGATCTCCTGCTGAGCTGGCAGACTCCACTGAGCGGATCCGCCTCATGTGAATGAGGTCTTACAGTCAGTCACACTAGTCTCCTGCGTTTGGTTTATGAAAACAAAAAGATATTATCTTGGGAGGGAGACATAAGCTTTGCAGATTACCTTTGCTTAAATTTAAACATGCATTTAGACTCTCAGATTATCTAATCTGCCCCTGGGACGTACAAAGTTATATTTTCTCGAAACGCAGCCAAACTTAATGCATCTAAAACCCATGTAAATGTACAGGCTACCTGTCCACAATCAGAACAACCCACCCAATGCAGAAATACACTGATCCATGTGTATGAGCATTAGACCCATAGCTATGAATAAGCACTAATTTTGGTGCGAAACGCGTCAGTTATTTTTTGTGCACCCCTTATTGCCGTGGATTGTTTTATTTTGATGTGATCTTTTTTCAAATGAAAAGCACAGGATTTTAAGTTTTTCCGGGTGTGCGGCTGTCCAGAGTTTTTTTTCACCATTGTCTATAATTGGATATAATAACCAGATATAATTGGGAGACCATCTATGGAAGACAGTGTTTTATGAGTCTCCGAGTGGCATGAATATGCTCAGACTCCTTGATTATTGCGACGCCACACATCAGTGAGAGCATAACTGTCCAGCCAGGAAGAAAGGGTGTGGCATGAGCCAGACACACATCCATGCCTGTCGAGATCCCCATCCAACCCCAGGTTAAAAAAAAAAAAACCCCAGCAACAGTAGTGGGCCCTGCGCTATCAGCACAGCTTCATTTAGAATACCTTCTAATACTTGGAAGGAGAATGGCGGTGGAACATACCAAAGTTAAACATTTGACATACTAATATGGCATATATACCATTAGGGTCTGATTTGACCAGCATAATATATGCCACTGCTTAGTAACCAAGATGGCCACCCCCTGAGAATACGTTGAATATTCAGCATGTATGACCCTCATATTGTTAGCTTTTTTTTAATGCCATAACTTTAGACCCTTGGAGTTGCGTCTCCTGTAAGAAGATAATATGGAGGTTTATACCTCCGTATAAAGTCAAAGACAAGGGATCTCTTTACCTTTGAATTCATTCCACGGACATTTCATGACAATATACTTATCTTACCCACCATTGAGAGAACAATTATAACAGAACTCGCTTCCCGGGAGAGCATCGGCTTACCAGTCTTTGGTCAGCCTCTCCAATCTGTGGGGGGTTAAAACAGAGAGAGACAAAAGCACACAGCACTAACAAAGCATAACTTCCATTCCCACCCTGCACACAGCCCCAACATGCTGTGTGCCCATAACTAACACTAAACGACCTCAGGGGGGGTCATAGGTTGTAATCAACCTCTGGGATTACAGGTCTTTAGTAGGAGAGCACCAACCGCATATCAACTTTATTTATTATAAAAACAAAACACACACACCAATGCCCCCACATTGTTCTCCCTGCGAGTACCGGGGGAACAGTACCAGGAGCTAGGGCCAGCAAAAAAAAAAATATTACGAATTTCCCAAAAAGGATATGTTCCAGGTGATGCACAGTTCAGCAAACAATCCGGGGAGCAAAAAAGGAATCCCAAGAAATAAAAAAAAGGAAAAAAGTTTACCAGATAGGAATGTAGCAAAAAGTTTATTCAATCAGCAGGTAGGACTGCGCAGGACAAGTCACTTTGTAACTGTAGTTTCAGAACATGAGAAGAAGAAGATATTCTTCAGCCTCAGGGCTAACAAACAGAAGTAGGTTTGTGGGGCTTGCTGCAGAAGCTTAGGTCAAAGGGTGTGTGACATTCTCTCAGCGTCCAGCTTCAGGACTATGGCGCCCCCTAGCATCCAGCCAGCGTGAAGCTTCAGTGGGAGAATTGAAGAAGGAAACTTTACCCCCGTCAACCACTCTGTTTTGCAGGGTACAACATACTATAAGCCAGTTGCAGGTCCCCGAGCCTCTTCTTGACATGCACAAAGCTGGCTCTTGGCTTCTGCGTAGCTGCAGAGAAATCAGGGTATATAGAAATTCAATGTCCATTATAGTGCAAGTTTACCATAGTGCGAGCCGCACGGAGGATGCTTTCATGATCTCTAAAGTGCAGAATACGGGCTATCATTAGACGCGGGTGAGAGCCAGGAGGGGGAGGTTTTGACGGAACCCTATGAGCCCCCTCTATTGCGAACAAGCGTTAAAAAAGTAGGTTTTCGCCATATTGTCCTTAAGCCACAGTTCAAGAAAGTCTTCAGGTTGTTTGCCCTCTGCTTTCTAAGGGAAACCTAAAAGGTGAATATTGTTCCTCCTCTGGCGGTCTTCCATGTCTGCGAGCTTATCCGTGTGAGCATTCACTTCAAAGTAGATATTCTGCACTTTATGCTCCAGAGGGCGGACCACATCCTCCAGGTCACTAATTCTCTGTTCAGCTTCAGTAGCCCTTTCCCTAATGGTCTGCACATCATTCTTTAAAAATGACATTTCAGCCCTTTCAGTGAGGGCTCCCCCTCCCCACTGCTGGCGCCATGTCCCCTAGTTCTTTCTGCGGTAGCCTGTCCAGGGAGAGTCCTCTTCTCAATCCCTTAGTTCTAGGGGGCAGCGAGCTTACCTTGCCAAAGTGAGGGAGGGACCGATAGGCTTCGCTGTGTATTGCTGGGGCCTTGTTCCTCTGTCTCATGGCCGCCGCCATCTTGAGATCCCCAGGCATTCTGAGAGAGGCGCTCCCCAGGAGACTCCATGGGCGCTCGCCCGTATTTAACCATAGCGCCGCAATCTGCCAGGTCCAGGGAGTATAATGGTGGCTTTGCTGTGGAAAATCTGTGTCTGACACCCAGGATGGCTGAAGGATTAGTCGTCCTGAACGGAGCTCTGGTTCAACGCTGCTCACATGACAGCCGCTAGCCAATATTTGTTATTTATTAACTCAATACAGGTTAAGCTTTTATATTTAGTAGGAATTTTGTAAAGTTTGCTGTGTATTTATCTGCTAATGATTTTAGTGGATTTTTAGCAAAAATATTGTTTTGATAAACATTTGCACAAATATCGTGGGACCTTAAAAATCAGTAGCACCTTTTTTTCATTCTACTGGTCATGCACGTTCAGAAAATATATGGTTTGGGGGGGTCTTTTACAAACTGAAAGCTATAAGTGAAAAAAAAAAAAAAAAAAAATAAGCAAAAATGGTCTGGCCACCTGGGTGTAAAAATGGAGCACAGGGCCTGGCAGCGAGAGGGTTGAAAGATCATTCAGCCCAGCAGATTGATTACACAGCCAGTTCTGCAGTGCCAAGTGATCTTTTTACCAGCGCTGTCAGGGCTGCATAGGTCTACAAAGCTGATAACTTTCTAATACAAATATGTTAAGATACACTGCAATCTATTCAGTCTAAAAGTAGGTCAACCCAGGAACTAAATTACAGCCGGTGTTGTATCACTATCCGTCCCCCATCACCAAGTGTCCGAGGTGTACTGCGCATGCGCAGTACACAGGACGCCCATATTCCGAAAATTGCCGAGGATGAACGGCGCCTGCGCCGTGAGTCCACTTTCAAGCCCCACCATCCCAGTGGACATAGAGTTAGAATATAAAAGTGCCGAGCGCAGCGAGGCCGTGCCCGATGCGTGGCGAGCGAAGCGAGCCCGCGAGGGGCCCTCTCAATTTGACTAACCCTATGTCCGCTTGGATGGTGGGGCTTCTCCTCGACTCACGGCGCAGGCGCCGCTCATCTTCCGACAATTTCCGAAAAACTTCTGGATCCAGACTGCGCATGCGCTGCGCATGCGCAGTAGACTTCGGACACCTAGTGACAGCCGGACACTTGGTGATAGAACACCGGCCTTACAAACTGTCAATACGCCATTACTCTCAGGGTTAATGTAGAACTATAGGCACCCCCCCCCCCCCCATTTTGGATAGAGTAAGAGAGGGTTATAACCATCAGATATTTTTTTTGCCATTTGCATCCCATTGCAGAGATTTCCCCTGCCTGTCCCATAGCCAAACCGAAAGTGAGAAGAAATTCCTGCAAATAAAGGGAATGCCTTGGGAAACCACAGGTCACCAGAACTCGCAAGTTTCTATTGGATGATTTTCCCTCTATTACTTTTCTGGGGGACAACCCAAAATGAACGAGCCATACCAGGCCACAAGCCCTCAACATGGGGGGGTGCTTTAACAATTGGACTGCATTTGATTTGCATGACATGTGAACCAAACCAGCTTTCCATTTATATGCAGTGCAAATTCACTGCAAATTTAAAGAGAGTCTTGTGAGTTTTCTGAGCACTGCAGAGCGATTTGGATACAATTTCCAGGCTCATTGCCTTCTATGGAAACACAACCCTGGCCGGTGGTTGTGGGGGGGGATCTGCAGGAAGGTGGCTTATCGGAATCTGGAAGCCACTGGCGAGTGGCCCTGCCCCTTAGCTATTTAAGAACTATCAGACAGTGGGAGTCAGTGAGGAGTGAGGAGCATCCCCCCCACATGAACATTGATTCCTACACCGGGGGCCATTATTTTTGTAATAAAAAGGCATTGTCAAAAACAGTCAGTTTTATTTTTTTTGGTAAATGAGCAGGGGTATTTCATACTCACATGGAGGGGGTTGCGGATTCCCAAAAAAAAGTCCCCTGCCCACTGGCCAGGGTTGTGGGGAAGAGGCCTTTGTACCAATCAACATGGGAAAAGGTACTTTGGGGTGGGGCATGTGGCCAGTATGGAGATCGAGGTGATGGAGATTGATTGGGGGTGCTCGTTTGTCATTGATCAAGCAACTTCAGTACAACCAGCTTGTTGGATTTTGTTCACGCAATAGACACCAAACAACGATCATGGTGTCCTGCAGAACACAATAGCACTGCAGGAGGGACTCCCCCATCAACACTGACTGTCGAGCAATTTTCTTTCCACATGTGCTAGAAGGAAAGAAGATTGCATATTATATGTGCTGCTTTTGGATTAAGAATAGTTAATGTTGACTGGAGTGAGTAATCGCACATGGCCAATATCTGAGGATCACATTTCCATGCATAAACCAACAGTGACTGATAAAAGGCTGGTTGTGATAAAGCACTGAAATTTGCATGTATCAGCAAATAGATAAACTCACTTACCCGCTGAGAGACAGCAGCTTCAGCCACCCCCGCAGCATATGCCTGAATGCTGTCATTATATTGGTCATTGCTCTGCACCTCTAGAACAGCCCACCTGGAATAGAGTACATCAATATCACACATGTACAACATGAGCAAGTGAGGAACAACACAGTTTCCCTTTTGATACAGTACTTCCTATTAAATTGCAAAAGAAAAGTATGACTTCCTAAAAATAAAATTTGTTTTACAAGAACATTAAAACACTTTTCTTTGTATTTTACAACAAAAAAGACTGGGGCAGCCATAAAAATCTGAAGCACTAAACAGTCGACAGACACACATTAGCCGTTACGGTTTTGGAATTGTATAAACAAGTAGTCCGTTGCAACAGTCAAATGACACTGACACAAAAGCCTGCTCTACTATACAATAGTTGAAAAAGTTTTGAAATCAGTTCCATGACACATGGTTTGCCAGGGCAGTGCATTGCTATACTAGTAATACTACTACTTAGGGGTAGGGGGCAGTATACTATACTCCTGCAACAGATAAATTGGACCATTCAGATGGACATGCATCAACCCAAAGGTTGATTACAGAGCAGTGTGTCTGTGGAGGATAGTGCCATAGTAGGGGTGAGCATAAAAGGGAAATCTCATTTTTATTTTAATTGGTGCAGGGCAATTTTTATCTATTCTAAAGAAAAAAAAAAAAAAAAAATTGTCCTGCACAGTTGGCTGGATTTGGTAAATGCCATTGCTCCTCTTTTAGGACTGCCATTGCTGGTCTCCTTCTGAAAATGCTAGTTGCCCTGGAGGGTGTAAAGCCCCTGTCACACTGGCTTTCCAATAAGGTCCATCTGTCAGTTTTTCAGGTGGACCTGATCGGACACTCCATTCACCTCTATGGAGCGGCTGCCTGCTCTTCCCCCGATCCCCCCCCCCCTACATTGACAGTCTGCAGGAGCCTGGCATTATAATCTGCGGATTACGGGTGCAATGCTTTACACGCTCAAAAAAAAAAAAAAAAACAGTGGTCACATATCCTTCCTACTCCCAAGGCATTCCAAACGATGGGTGGTGAGCATATGTTGTCCAAGCAGCAGGGACTGGAGGGTGCTGCAAATTAGTTAATCTTTTAATTGTTTTTGAAAAGTTGAACATGCTTTAACTGAATGTCAGGCCTCTTTATTTCTAACAGTAAGGGCTATTTCACACGGGGCGGATCAGTGCAGATCCGCCCCGTGGATATCCGCTTGCTCAGCGGGGATCGCCGGAGCGATCTCCGATGAGCAGGAAGATGACAAGTCCGTCTCTGCACACTGCGCAGGGACGGACCGGTCACAGCGCCGCTCTCCCCTATGGTAGATCGGGTGACGACGGACCGTAGAGTCCGTCGTCATCGATCCGCTCTGCAGACGGATGGAAAAATAGGGTTTTCATCCGTCGGCAGAAACGGACCATAGCGGGCACGGACGAGATTGGGTGTCAGCGGATGTTCATCCGCTGACACCCGCCATCCCATAGGGATACATGTATGTCCGTTTTGCATCCGAAAATGCAAGGATGAAAAACGGACATACGGTCCGTCCATGTGAAAGAGCCCTAACAGTGATACAAAAAAAAAAAAAAAAGACACCACTGTGGAGACACTTATAATTTAGTGTTAGGTACCACAGATACCAGGGTGCCGTGGCAAGGCTCTGTGGCTTACGTATGCATTTGCAAATGTGTGCAGACTAAACCCCTGCCTTTAAAGCATACTGTTAGACAGGTTGATTTGGTTGTTTGCGAGCTGGTCGGTAAGTAAGCTTGTTTTTTCCCTTGGCCCTGTTTACTCCTTATTTCTACACTTGTTCCAGGTCAGTAACTCAAGACAGCAATGAAGCCAAAGCATGAACATGACAACAAAGGAACTAGCTTCCCCAAAAGGAGAGTTCAGCAATGGCATCGTCCATGATCCAGTTATGACAGGCTTCCTTTGAATCACTGTGCCAACATCCCTATGTTGTTTTGGACAACATAGTAGTTGAATGGTCTACAGTTTTCCATACCTTATATTGACAAGGGGGAAAGGAAAAAAACAGTGGTGTGCAATTTGTAAAAGCTCTTGCAAATGGCTGCATCTAGGCTATAAGCCAAATATCTGAATGCAGATATACCCAATGGCATAAAGCAATGGACTGATTGGTTCCACATTTTGTCCTGAAATGAGGAATTGACTCCTTGGTGAGGGAAGTGATGACAAGCAAGTAACTTGTTTTATTCATATGAAGGATGTGGTGAGTCACTCGATTTCTATAGATTTGCCTTGGAAAATAAAACACCTGCTTTAGAATATTCACTTAACGTTGCCATAATACTAGTATTCGTTAAAGAAACAGGATTATTCAAATTGTAGGTGTATTACTAAACCCAAGCACACAAACTTCAGGGTAAAACCTATGCTCAGACATCAGTGAAGCTTGGTATCTCCTACTCCTCCTAGTATCCCTTAAAATATGGGAGCTCCACCTGCTCTTCGTGGTACCACCCAAACTGCGGGAGCTCCATCTCCTTGGTGTATCACCTAAACTGCGAGAGCTCCATCTTCTTGTGGTGTCACTTAAACTATGGGAGTGTCTAATCCTCCTGGTATCACGTAAAACTAGGGAGCTCCCATCTCTAACTGGTATCAGACTATGGGCTCTCCATTGCCTGCTGGTATCAGCTAAACTACAGGATCACCAGCTCTTCCTGGTATCACCTAAATGACAAGCGCCATCTTCTCCCGGTAGAAGATAGTAGGTCTCCATCTCCTGGCATCACGCTAGCTACGAGCACCCATTTGTTCCTGGCATCCCCTTTTTGAGTAGTGCTCCAACATCTCCTGCCATCACCTTTGCCATCAGAGCTCCATCTACTCCAGGTATCACTTAAACTATGGAAGCTCCTTATTGCATCCCCTCTGTTATGAGCTCTCACCTCCGCGTCACCTCCTGGTCCCCAATGGACCTCCGTCTCCCCCTGTCACCTCCTGGTCCCCAATAGAGCTCCATCTCCCCATGTCACCTCCTTGTCCCCAATAGAGCTCCATCTCCCCAATAGAGCTCCATCTCCCCATGTCACCTCCTTGTCCCCAATAGAGCTCCATCTCCCCATGTCACCTCCTTGTCCCCAATAGAGCTCCATCTCCCCATGTCACCTCCTTGTCCCCAATAGAGCTCCGTCTCCCTCTGTCACCTCCTTATCCCCAATAGAGCTCCATCTCCCCCTGTCACCTCCTTGTCCCCAATAGAGCTCCATCTCCCCCTGTCACCTCCTTGTCCCCAATAGAGCTCCATCTCCCCCTGTCACCTCCTTGTCCCCAATAGAGCTCCATCTCCCCCTGTCACCTCCTTGTCCCCAATAGAGCTCCATCTCCCCCTGTCACCTCCTTGTCCCCAATAGAGCTCCATCTCCCCAATAGAGCTCCATCTCCCCATGTCACCTCCTTGTCCCCAATAGAGCTCCATCTCCCCATGTCACCTCCTTGTCCCCAATAGAGCTCCATCTCCCCATGTCACCTCCTTGTCCCCAATAGAGCTCCATCTCCCCATGTCACCTCCTTGTCCCCAATAGAGCTCCGTCTCCCTCTGTCACCTCCTTATCCCCAATAGAGCTCCATCTCCCCCTGTCATCACCTATGATCGCCCTCCCTCCTCCGGTCAGCCTGGATCTCTCACCCGTTCTCGTCGATGGTATCCTTTAGTGCAGCCCAGGCCACAGCGTCCCCCCTCCTCCCGGGCACGGTGCTGAGGTTCCCTGTGAGCGGGTTCAGAATGACGGACACCTCCGAGCTCTGCGCCCTCACGGCCGAGGGCACCAACACCATCAACAGCATCCAGCAGGCAGCCATCTCTCTCGTCATGTGACGGCAGGCGGAGATCACGTGCAGTAGTAAGTCAGCTGACACCTGAGAGGGCGGAGACTTGTGTTAACCTTTTATTCTGACACCTTTATAATCAAAACAAACACAGGCTGCCTGATGTGACCATCATGCGCGGCCACATTGTGTCACGGAACTGTCACCCCTTCTAGCATTTCCCAGAGTTAGGCTTAATGAGGTGTCTATACGCGAGGCCCCGCCCCTTTCGTGTAAAAGCATGCAGTGGGCGGAGCCTTGTGAACCCCGGTGTGCTTGAGTCAGCTGATCGGTGCGGGTGGTAAACAATAGTCTGATGGAGGAGACATCATAGAGAGGAGCAGCCCGGACAGATCGTACAGGTAATGAATGAATGAAGAGCCTGGCATCGTACACCCTGAGATCTGTCAGTGTTTAGTGTATGGTCACTGGGGGAGGGGAAGGGGACACATAGGGTGCGGTGTATACACACACTGGGCAGAGGGACTGTCCCTGATTTGCAGCAATGTCCCTCTTTCCTCCTCTTGTCCCTCATTTTGGTCTGATCTATATAGTTGTATATAAAATGCACTTTTTATCTTTCAAAAGTGTTTTCCAGTGCTAAATCATTCATCTGGTTTCTAAATTGTTGCATTTGTAAATTCCAAAAGCCAATATAAAGGAATAGTAGTGGTAAAAAAAAAAGTACTTGTGGGTTTAACAAATCTTGTTTTTTTTGGTACCATTCTCCTTTAAAGGGGCGTGGCAATGGGCGTGTCCTATGCCTGCATACTTTTACTGATAGGTGTCCCTCATTCCCATCTCAAAAAGTTGCTAGGTATGACTGGGGTATGATCACTGGATCTATTGTATAGAGACAGAGAGGGTCTATTGCGGGGTATTGAATTAAAATTCTTCTGGCCAAGGTCCGAATCTCAAGTCTATGCCATGAAATATTGTACGCGTCTACTTTCCTTTTCTTGTCGCAAGCCACACTCTCTGGCACTTTTGTTACCGTTTGCTCTACACACTCTGGTAATACTCTGTAAATATAAATTGGATGTTCCCCCTTACATCAGGTGCCCCTACCAGAGAAATTCATTACATTGGGTGCCCCCTTCAGACTACCCCATGAATTAGTTGCCACCATCAGAGTACCCCCTTAAGTAATGTGTTTCATGAAAGTACCCCCTTAAGCAGTGGCGGAACTACCGCCATAGCGACACACGCAGCCGCTATGGGGCCCGCAGCCGCTATGGGGCCCGTGGGGAGGAGGAGGAATGCATACTGCCGGGGGGCGAGCACTGCCCGCATGGTCCCCCTGCAAGGGGAAGTGAGGAGAGGAAGAGGCAAGCTGTCCGTACAAGCAGAGAGCTGTAATAACTTTTATTTGAATGTCCTGTGTGTGTTCCCGGGGCTCACCGTCACATAGCCCCACCTCTTGGCCCGGCGCTTTTGATAGACAGAACGCCAGTCCAATGCGGGACATGTGACGTCATCAAAGGCGCCGGGCCAAAGAGGTGGGGCTGTGTGCCCCGGGAACACAAGACATTCAAATGAAAGTTATTACAGCTCTCTGCTTGTACGGACAGCGCACCTCTTCCTCTCCTCACTTCCCCTGGCTGAGGGACCATGCGGGCGGGGCTCGCCCCCCCCCCACTCTGAGACAGCCCCACGCTCGCCAATAGCCATTTGAGGGCTGCTGCAGTATGCATTTCTCATCCTCCCCGGTAGTTCCGCCACTGGCTCGCCTCTTCCACGGCACAGGTGAGGCTGCATTGGGCACGGGTGAGGCTGCATTGGGCATGGGCAGGCCACGCTGCATTGGGCAAGGTGAGGCTGCATTGGGCACAGGTGAGGCTGCATTGGGCACTGAACATGCTGCATTAGGCACAGGCAGGTGAGGCTGCATTGGGCACAGGCCACACTGCATTGGGCACGGGTGAGGCTGCATTGGGCACAGGTGAGGCTGCATTGGGCATGGGTGAGGCTGCTTTGGGCACAGGCCACACTGCATTGGGCACAGGCAGGTGAGGCTGTATTGGGCACAGGTGAGGCAGTATTGGGCACAGGTGAGGCAGCATTGGGCACAGACCACGCTGCATTGGGCACAAGTGGGCACAGGTGAGGCAGTATTGGGCACAGGTGAGGATTATTGAAGCGCTAACACCAGGTGTTTAGAGTATCTTTATCTGTTGATTAAACCTTCTGGAATACATATATTGCTATTGTGGTGTAGGATCTGGGCTCTTTCTTTCTTTTTTTTTTCTTTCTTCTCAGACTCGAACCACACACCCTTTGAGCCACGCCCTTTAAACCACGCCCACTATTTAATTTAAGCCCCGTCATTTTTTTGTGGGGGGGGGCCCATACAACATTTTGCTATGGGGCCCTGTGATTTCTAGTTACACCCCTGCCCTTAAGTAATGTGTTTCATGAAAGTACCCCCTTAAAGTAACATGTTTCATGAAAGTACCCCCTTAAAGTAAGGTGTTTCATGAAAGTACCCCCTTAAAGTAAGGTGTTTCATGAAAGTACCCCCTTAAAGTAAGGTGTTTCATGAAAGTACCCCCTTAAAGTAAGGTGTTTCATGAAAGTACCCCCTTAAAGTAATGTGTTTCATCAAAGTACCCCCTTAAAGTAATGTGTTTCATCAAAGTACCCCCTTAAAACGGAAGTAAACCCATCGATTTAACAGTTTAAAAAAAAAAGGCATGCCGGGAATGCTAACTGCACATTGGCTGTGCTCTCAACCAACAGTCAAACCATCCAATGGCTGGTGTCATAACGGATCACATGTGCAGCACCGTGGCAGTTGAAGATTAAACAGAGGCAAAGATGGCAGCTTCCTTGGCTGAAAACGATAGGGGGGTTTACTTCCACTTTAAAGTAATGTGTTCCGTCAGCGTGCCCCCTAACATAAAATGTGCCCATCAGCATCCCTCTTTTATGTTAAGGGGTTAACACGCTCAGCTCCAGGGGTGGGGCGCACACGCAACATCACTGGTTGCTGGGGCGGTCCGGGCAGGAGCGTTGCTCGGTCTGTGTTCGGACCGCGGGCCACTATTTAGTAACGGCTGATCTATTGTATAGAGACAGATAGGATGCAATATATACACACAATGGGTCTGGGGTATGATCACGGGGGGAAGACAGAGGTGCATGTATAATATGATGCATACACAAACACTGTTGTATGATCACTGGAGATTCCTGACATATGTCAGTAAATCATCTCATGTGTGAACACTGGAAATAGGTCAATCCTTTTTGATTACTTTTTGCTGAAGACCCTGCACCCCTCCTCCACCCAGACTTCATGAGACTCGCAACACTTTGTCCTCCTCCTCCTCCTGTGTGTAATCATGATCAGCTCTTCCACCAGAGAGTGGAAATCATTAGAAGAACTAAATGCAAAACTTTTTTTTATTTTTTTTATTTTTATTTTTTTTACACCTGCGAATGCCCCCCCTCCCCCCCCACTCTGATCAGATGTGGGAACCCCAGCAGGGTATCCACTATTGCGAGAGGCAGTCCCATTAAAGCAAGGGGAGGCAGTTGGCTCCCACAGCTAATTGCACCCACTCGTGCGTAATCGTTAATAAATAAAATGCGAGTGATTGGCCCTGGATGCAGACTGCCTGCATCCAGAGCCAATCAATTGTGGGCAGCTAGTGGGCAGCTAGTGGTTGAGTTAATTGTGTTTCCAAGGGTTTTCTTGGGTCTTTGGAAGGATTTCCCCTCACTTCCTGTTTGGCTATGGGACAGGAAGTGAAGAGAATTCTCCCCGAAGGGAAACTGGGTACCTGTCAAACTAGGTACCCCCCCCCCCCCCAAAAAAAAATGCCAAATGTGGCCTGCCAGGAGTCCTTAAAGTGGAAGTTCCACTTTTGGGTTTGGGTGGAACTCCGCTTTAAAATAACTCCTAAAAAACTCAATGAATAGTTTTTGTAAGAGTCTTTTCACACTAAAGCCAGCCAGCAGGGACCGGGCACATTTTGATATGTCTGGGCAGGCTGGTTGTGCAGAAGTCGGTCTCTCAATCGACTTCTGTACAACCAACCTTTTGAAAAATGTCTGCTAGATCAGTGCCGCCGGCTCTAACCGGTGGTGCTGATGAGTGTAGTCTGACGGCAGGGGTGTCTTCTCACTATCAGAATACAAAATAGCTTCCTGGCAGGGATTCCCCCATCCACCTCCAATGTGTGAATGGGGGAATCGATTCATTTTCTTTCGTTCAATCTGCTGTCTGAATGAAAGAAAGTGAATCATGTATAGCGTAAGGAAAAAAAATTCACTTGATTTGCCCATCAACACTGACAGTGCTGATAGGGGAATCCCTCCCGCCAAGCCATTGTCTTCTCCTGGTGGTGGGGCAGGGGAAGTCATCCCTGTCAGGAGAACAGTGAATATTGCATAGCGGCTTTACCAGCCGCTAGTGATAATAGCATGTAAAATCCAGCAGGCTGGTTGGGCCCTAAGGCTGCATTCACGCCTGATCATGTTTTTTTTCAGACATATTGTCACATGTTTGCACATTTTGAGCTTTTTATTGTACAGCGTTTTCCAAGCATTTGAAGCTTTGGAAATTTGTTCTCGCCAATAGAGAAAACTATCGCCTATTACATAATTTGTTGCTATATGTTTCTGCTTTCAGTTGCTTCAAAAATGCACCGATCTGCTCAAATTGAGCTACAAAAGTGTCTCCAAAACTTTTGATTGAGCTTCAAGCTTTTTGAGAATAATTTATTTATTTATTTTTCTCCCTGAGCTTTTTGGAGCTTCGACCCATTCACACATGATCGGGTGTGAATGGGTCCTAAAAGCAGATTTGTGCCCAAGCAGCATTGGGATTCCTTGTAAGTAGTGGTGCACCGCAATGAAAAATTTGGTGCCAAAACCAAAAATTCAGGATGCACTTGGCCAAAGTTGACAGTTTAAATATATATATATTTTTATAAATGTATTATATTCGACTTTTTAATTAATATCATGAATATGAACGCTGCCCCTCACCCAAAGAGTAAACCTCCACAGTGAATCACTCTTTCCGGTTGATTCACTGTGGAAGATCACTCTTCGGGTGATGGGCAGCACCACCAAGCCTAAACCTGTAAAAATTATTTTCAAGAGGGTTCCAGTTGGGACCACCCCGAGGGAGGCAGCAGCCCGGCTCACACCTAAGCGTGGAATATAACCAAATATACATATATTTATTGTCGGCCATTACCGGCACCTTTTGAAGCGATGTTAAAAATCCTTCTTGCTGCATTTTTAGTGCATATTTGGCAAACCACACCAAAAAAACCTACCTCCCCATTGAAATGTAGGAAGAACGCATCAAAAATGCACCTGTGTTGTGTTTTTGATGCATTTCTTTGAGTCACATAACCTAGGAAAAGCACACCATAAGCCAGTGTCAAAATCGTGGGCGTTTTCGGAAAAAACATTATTGGCACTTTTTTTTCTTTCGGCACAACATTGAAAACCCTATTTTTGGCGGCCGAAATTTCAGTGCATCACTACTATTACGGCTGCATTTACACTTGAGTGTTGCATTTTTGAGTGTTTTTTTGCGTGTCTGCATGTTTTTGAGCATTTTTGTACAGCATTTTTAAAGCATTTTTGAGCTTTGTTGTCTTTTTATTTTTTTTATTAGCCAATAGAGAAGAAAACCATTTGTTTCATTATTTGTTGCTATGCTATTCAGCTTTTTCAGAATTTTCATCCGCTTTTATTTATTTTATTTAAAACGCACAAAGTGTTTTCAATTCATTTATATGAAACAAAAACCACTTCAGAAACGAACCAGTCTGTCTGATTCGAACTACAAAAAAAGGGCCTTTTTTTTTTTTTTTCCCTCTTCCAGCATTTTGGAGCTTCGAACTTGAAGCTACAAAACACTTAGGTGTTATTGGGTCCCTACACGCTCCAGCTGAAGTAACGGACATCAGTACCTCAATAGAGCTCTCTCTTGTTCTGAGCTGCTCACGGTGCATAAATTCTAGAGACGAGGCTGTGTGCCAGAAATGGTCTACAACCACTGGGCGTGACATGATACAACTGGATATTATTCCTGGAGAAAATTGTATTGCTTGGGAAAGATGTAACCCTGAAATGAACTGCAGAGCTGTTTACACAATGTTTATTTTCTTGTCATGGTGGCTTCCTTCTTACACAGTAAGCATAGGTTGTGGTGATCGTAAATTCCACGTGAAAACAGTACTGCCCTTTTGGTACATATGATTCAGTCACACACCAGTATCACCCTATTAATCTGGATCTGATGATTGCTCTCAGAGTAGACAGTCCTGGGGGCACTACTATATCCCAACATTTACATACTGGTCTTCCTTTTTTATTTTTTGTGTGTGTGCTTCCTGCTCCTGGCCATTACATTTGTGGCTGAACGCAGCAAGATAATCTATGGCCTAGGACACAGGTGTCAAACGCAAGGCCCGTGGGCCGAATCTGGCCCTCCAGGTCATTTCATGTGGCCCTCGCACCTCTCCAGCCCTCCGCTCCAGCCCTCCTCTGGTCCTCCTCCAGACCCCTACTTTCCAGCTTCTTCCCAGCAGCAGCATAAGGAAAGGGGGTGCACTGTGATGTTAGGGAGAGTAGGGGACTCAACTTCTGATGGTGGGGTGGCTCTTGACATCTAATGTAAGGGGAGGGGATGCGCTGGACATCTAATCTTACAGATACAACTGGCCCTTTTGAGGACAATCATAATGCTGATGCGGCCCACGATCAAATTAAGTTTGACCCCTGGCCTAGGTGGTATTAGGAAGGTTGAGAGAAGTAAAAAAAAAAAAAAAAAACACGAAAGTCTACATTCTCTTCCTCCTAAAGTTTTCGCTTAAACAAATGCATAATGCAAGAGGATTGTACTGAATGTCCTAATCATATCTAGGGCAACATAATGTGTAAATATAGCCCTGTTTAAAAAGCTCTAGCTGTAGATGGACAGAATTTTTGGCTGGTTCTACAGGATCCAGCCAAATTTCGATTCATGTGTGTCCGTTCGTGTTTGACAGAAGTCGATCGTTACATCAACTTTTGTCATATGGGCTTGTTGGAATTTTTCTTTCGATTGCCTGGCTGTAGCTGCTGACCAGTGTATTTTAACAGAGGAGAGTCCTGCTGTCAGAATGCAATGTCCCACCTGTGCACGTCGCTTCTGTGGAATGAGAAATCAGTTTTTTTTTTTTCAATCCGCCCCCTGGCTAATTGGAAGAAAAAAAAAAACATGCAATCTTTGCTTAGCTTAAAGTGATTGTAAAGTCTCAAGGTTTTTCACTTGAATGCATTAAGGTGAAAAACCTTCTTTGCTGCTGCCCCCCAGACCCCCCCCTCCCCCTTTTTACTTACCTGAGACCGATCCGATCCAGCGATGTGCACGAGCCCAGCGGCTCCAGCCACTGTCTCTCTCCTTTATTGGACAGATTGATAGCAGCAGGAGCCATTTGCTCCCACTGCTGTCAATCAAATCCAGTGACATGGGGGCAGGGCCGAGTCCTGCTGTCTGTGTCAAGGGATGCAGCAGCAGGACTCAGGAGCAAACCCACACAGGGAAAGCAGCTCTCTGTGGGGACACCCAATGAAGGGGAGGGGCCAGGAGTGCCGGCGGGGGACCCCAGAAGAGGAGGATCAGGGCTGCTCTGTGCCAAAGCCTTGCACAGAGCAGGTAAGTTTAACATGTTTGTTATTTTTATTTAGAAAAAATAACAAACCTTTACATTCACTTTAAAGCAGAATTCCACCCACTTTTGAGAGGTGGTCTTAAATGAAAGACCACCTCTCCACCCCTTGTTTTTGGATATTTAAAACTTTTTTTTCCCTTCTATAGCACCTCTTTTGGAAGTACTGAGTGTACTTCTGATCCAGCCGGGCCAAGGCCATGGATGTCGCGTCCTCTTCTGCGGCGAGCCCCCCCCCCCCCCCCCCGTTGTCTTCCTCCTTCTTTTAAGCTGACCATTCACAAAGCGCCGCACGGCTCGCGCATGCGCAGTCAGAAACCGGCAGTGAAGCCGCAAGGCTCCACTGCCGGTTCACCTTAGTTGGAATGGTGGTGCCTGCACCCGATCCGATGGACGGACCGGCCTCGGGGGGCCGACATTGCGCGCTCCCTGGACAGGTACCGTATATACACGAGTATAAGCCGGGTTTTTCAGCACATTTTTTTTTTTTTAGGAGATGTTTACAGTACCTATAGGTAAGTGTTATTATAGGCTTACCTATAGGTAAATATCATATATGGGAGTTTACTCCCACTTTAAAAAGCAATCCGTTCTCTCTGTATTGCTTACTTTGTTGTGTGAAATACCTGGTGATGCTGTAAGTGTCCCCGCTTTCCTGTTTTAAACTGACTACGCTAGGCATGAGAGCACATCCATCCCAGTGTGGTCAGTTTTCTGTTTGTGCTGGGAGCACAGCCTGCCTGTCCTCCAGTGATCAGATTTGTACTGACATGTCCCCCTGCACAGCCATTCACTGAGAAGATCACTGCTTCTCCACCCCCACCTCTCTAAGGCCCTTATGCAACTAAGAAAGAACCAAAATGATGTAATCACTTTAAAAAAAATATATTTAAAATACAGTATGTGTGTTTGTATGTATATGTGCTTAAATATATACACAATAGTTTTGTCTTTCATTTTCTATTTTAACCACTTAAGGACCGGAAGTACTTTTACTAGTAAGGGCGGTGATCAGTGATTTTTAGTGGGACTGCGACATTGCAGCGGACAGATCGGACACCTAACTGACGTTTTTTACACTTTTTTGGGAACCATTGACATTATTACAGTGATCAGTGCTAAAAATATGCACTGTTATTGTACTAATGACACTGGCAGGGAAGGGGTTAACATCAGGAGCGATCAAATGGGTTAACTGTGTTCCCTGCAGGTGTTTTCTAACAGTATGGGGGGATGGGCTGCCTGGTGAAACACACAGACCTGTCTTCCTGCATAGCAGAAAGACGGGATCTGTGTGATATCCCCTGTCAGAATGGAGGTCTGCCTTGTTTACACAGGCAGACCCCCATAATGTCAATGCGGGGAACGATTGCGACAATGAGGCCGCCCCACCCGCTGATTGGCTTCCCCGCTGGCCAGTGGGTGCGCGCGTCTCCAGCGTTGCATGCACGGGCCCACACAATAGAGTTCCTGAGCCGACGTACAATGACGGCGGCTAGTCGGCAAGTGGTTACACTGCATGGGTTGTTTTACAAGGTAAAGGTTCACATATACGTTAAGATTACATACCGTATATAAAATGCCCCCCTCGGCTTATACTCGAGTCAAGCACTTTTCTGCAGCAGAGAATTACATTTTCCAAACTGACTTTGGGGCCCCATATCTCAGGGTCACTTGGTGCTAAGAACCCTGTGCAAACACAGTGGAACTAGCAATACAACATATCCAAAGCTGGGGTTCCTAGCAACAAGTGACCCCGAGATACGGGGCCCCAAAGTCGGTTCGGAAAATGTCATTCTCTGCTGCAGAAAAGTGCTTGACATTTTCCCGAACCGATTTTGGGGCCCCGTAGCTCAGGGCCACTTGTTGCTAGGAACCCCATCTATGTTGTATTGCTAGTTCCACTGGGTTTACACACCAAATTTGGGGCTCCTAGCATCAAGTGGCCCCATGATATGGGGCCCCAAAGTCGGTCAACTGTGTCCATCTGCAGCACTGTCATTTCGGGACCCTTTGGGTCCAGAGACCCCAAATTTGGCTGCAGCTAGGGGGCATCTAGGAACCCTTAACCACCGAGTTTGAAGTTCGGGGGACCTATGGCTGCAAATGGGCACAGTGAGGCTGCAAATGGGCACAGTGAGGCTGCAAATGGGCACAGTGAAGCTGCAAATGAGCATTGTTGACCCTCTTTTTCCACTTGCAGTAGCTGCGCATTTCTCACCCTAGGCTTATACTCGAGTCAATACATTTTCCCCAGTTTTTTGTGGTAAAATTAGGTGCCTCGGCTTATATTCGGGTCGGCTTATACTCGAGTATTTACGGTATATTGTTTTTTAAGGGGAAAAAAAAAACATAATATTTTAATCTTTTCATAATATTTATATATAATATAATATTTATATATAATATTTTTTTTTTCACAATCTTTAGACAATAAAACATAACAAAACACACTGTTTATTTGACCAGTGTTAGTTTAAACATAAATAGTGTTGGGGCAGTTTTACACTGTTGCAGTGCAGGTGCAGTGTACATGTTGTTTTTCATGCGGATTACCCTCGCTTTCACATAGACTTTTTTTATTGTGCAAATGCCTGATCTAAGTCTATAGGAAAGCTCTGGTAACCCGTACAAAAACTGTGTATACACTTTGCTACTGCCAAACGGCAGTGTGAAACCACCGCACTGTAGATAAAGTGTACCTGATTAAAAATTTGGGTACAAAGCATTGCAACTTAAGATCCAAATGAAATTATGTTTTTTTTTTTTTTTTTTTTTTTTTCCATGTGAAACGAGTTAAATTAAAGTGGGGTGCCCCCTAAAAAAAAAAAAAATGTAAAGTCAGCAGCTACAAATACTGCAGCTGCTGACTTTTAATAATCGGACACTTACCTGTCCCAGGGTCCAGCGATGCGGGGGAACGAATCCCCCCCCTTGTTCCCCGCTCCGCCTCGCGCTGTGATACGCCGCGCAGTCATCTGGGACACGTGACAGGTCCCAGATGACTGAGCGGCGCCGAGGGGAAGTGATGTAAGGTGGCAGACTACGAGGGACCCCCTAGCAACAGGCATTTAGAGGTGAGTAAAAAAAAAAAAAAATTTCCCCCAATTATTTTATTTTTTTTTAATGATTTTTAAGCAATTTTTTTTTTTTTTTTTTTTTTGTGGAAACACCACTTTAATGAATGGAGAAGGAGAATAAGGAGTTAAACTAAAGGGTTAATAAGGGGTTTAAAGTGATTGTAAAGGCAAAAGTTTTTTTTTTATCTTAATGCATTAAAATAAAAATGCCACAGCTTGTGTGGGGTGTTTGCTGTCCCACGCGATCTCAGCTCTTCATGGCAGCCGACATCAGTACAACGCCGATGGGAGGGGGCGAGACGCTGCTGTGCATGTGCCGCTCACCTGAGGTCTGTCATTAACACACACACACACACACACACACACACACACACACACACACACACACACACACACCACACACACTATATGACACTTGCACGGTTTGGGTGTGGGGGAGATCCTACTGCATGTACTAGGGGACGTTTTAGGAAAATCTGCCCCCCCCCCCCCCCCCCCCCCCCCCCCCCCCCCCCCCCCCCCCCCCCCCCCCCCCCCCCCCCCCCCCCCCCCCCCCCCCCCCCCCCCCCCCCCCCCCCCCCCCCCCCCGGAACACAAGTCCTCTCTCATCCCAAAGAAATCCCCTGATTCTAAAGCCCCATACACACGGTCGGATTTTCTGATGGATTCTGTCCTATCGGACAATGTTGTCGGAAATTCCGACCGTGTGTAGGCACCATCGGACATTTTCCATCGGATTGTCCGACGGACAAAGTTGTATCTCCTGCTCTAAAAATGTTCCCACAACAAAGTCCGATCACACCAATTCCGATCGTGTGTAGCGAATTCCGACGGACAAAGTGCTACGCATGCTCAGATCACATTACAAGACCAAAGCTATTGGCTACTAGCCTCTACGTAGTCCCGTCGTAGGCAACAAACGTCACCACGTTCAGAATGATCGGATTTTCCGACAACTTTGTCCGACCGTGTGTATGCAACACCAGTGTCGGACTAAATCCGTCCGACAAAATCCGATGGATTTGGTGGTCGGATTTTCCGACCATGTGTATGGGGCTTAAGAGATGCTGGCTGCTACACAGGGGACAATCATGGCATCCGGGACACTGGGCACCCCGCTACACATGCAGGCCAATCACCCAAGGTTCTCACACTAGTGCACCCCTGCCAAGCAAGTAAGTGGAACTGGATTGCGTGGTACTACTGTACCATATGATCCAATGCAGGTAAACGCATTACATTTGGGACCTGCGTTTATGGTGTCATTAAATTAACATTGACGCCAACTGCAGATCACAACTGGAGTGCATTTTGAATGCGGTGCAAGAAACATTATTTTTGGGGGGAGGGTGACTCCATGTTTTACTGCACCAAGTGACACCAACCCTAGTGACGCCACTGGTAATAGCACATAGTAAGTGTGCCGCTGCCAGTTACATGTATTCCTGTCTGGATACCGGCCGCCCAATGACAATCCTCAGGTCACTCAGCACCATTTTTGAGGAGGAGGGGCCTGGCCGCCCAGGGGAGCAGAGGAAGGAGGTTTCTTCCGGGTTCCAGGTCGCAGTCCACGGAGGCGCTACACGTGACGTCACTTGACACTGATGTCTGCACATCAACATGCGGTGCACCAGGCGGGGGGGTGCCAGATATAGGATCCAGCTTTTGATTAATCTGAGCCAAGCATTTCTGTTAGTGGGGTCAAATCAATGTTCTTTTTCAACAGCAGTGCCAGAAAATTTCTATCAAACAAACACATTTTTAACAGTGTATGTGGATTTTGTTCAGTGAAGTCTATTTGTTGCAAAATCAAATGTTTATAGCAAACAAAATTTTGAAGTACCATATTTATCAGTGTATAACATGCACTTTTTCTCCCTGAAAGGGAGGGCAAACAGAGCAAATCATGCAGATGGGTATTGATATTGCTGCATTAATAGGCACTGAGCCTTATTTTGCTTCAAAAAAAATTTTCCCGAAACTTAAGGTGCATGTTATACGCCGATAAATACGGTATTTTTGAACAACATTCATCGAATATACTGAGAATGTGCATTCAAATGTTTATATATATATATATATATATATATATATATATATATGAAGACCTAGCGTTTATTTTCCAGGAAGGCTGCAATATAAGCCCTACACTGAAAATAAGCCCTAGTTTAAATCCTATATTCCAATCTATTACAGTAGTATATAATGTACAATGTGTGTGTTTCTATAATATAATTGCAGGGAAGAGAGCTCCGGCGGGTCACAGAAGCACAGAGTGGCGCTATAACGAAGGTATTTGGCACAATTATATTACAGAAACACACACAATGTACATTATATACTACTGTAATAGAGTGGATTATAGGATTTTACAAGCATTTTAACTTGTTTCGCACTGGGGATTCCTTTCAGGCAAGGAGAGAGAGAGGGGGAGAGAAGACAGCACATTACATGGTAAGACGTACCCCAAAAATAAGCCCTACTGTGTCTTTTGCTGCCAAAATTAATATAAGACCCAGGCTTATTTTCGGGGGAAACACGGTAATATAAAGGTAATTCCTTGCTTTAGTATGCCTAAAATTACTCCATGTGGTCAAAATGGGCATTGCCCTGGTTGGATATTAGCTGTGTAGCTCAAGCAAAGCGTAAATATTTAATGATCCAATAAAACAGAAGGAAGGTGCTTGTCTATGAAATGCCAGTCGCTGATTTAGACTGCATTCAGTTGCCCATTTTTAGACACATGTGTTCTACATTAAAATCAATAGAAATAACTAAAAACATGCGTTCGTGCCCGTTTTAGTGCATGTTCAAACGCTTTTTTTTTGCATTTCCTTTAAAGGCGGCATAGCCTGGGCTCTAGGCGGCCAAAAATGTATAGTGGGTGAAGTGCAGCACATTGCCATTGCCTAATCCTTTTTTTTTTTTTTTTTTCCTTTCCTTTTTTACATGTAAATAGTCAGTAAAAAAAATATGAGGAAGTCAAAACTTTTACTGTAAATGCCTCTTCTATGGAATGCACAGCCTCAACAAATCTGTGTCAAAGGGCTTAGCGCAATAGAAAAGAGGCCTTGGAGGCAATATAGCTGAACAAATACGTTAAACCCGTGTCCAAAAAAAAGTTTTAATAAACCAGTTTAAAAAATAAAAATAAAAAGAACACTTGTCCAAAATCTGACAATGAATAGCCTATAGAGCGATAAGATTTACACGTTCTCAAAATAACTACACTTTGACAATACAAATCCTAACTCACGGCTTTTGTTGTCCTTCATAGGTTACACTATATATTCCTTAGATAGTTCTGGTTTGTCAAGCGTTTCCAAGAATCTATCAGTCGTGAGTATGCTCTTATAGTTTACTGTGATTTTTGGTAAAGCTGAAAGAAGTTGCTGTAGAAGTAAAAGTGTATGTTACCCTAAATATTTATAGTGTGTGTTTACATATGTGTATATTAAAAATCAGTCTCTATCATTTTCATGTACTTCTTGTACCTGTTTGATCCTGACAGGCACCTTTCTTCCTTGTTATAAACTGACCACACAAACTACAGAACCTGATCTGTGTTGGCGTGGTCAGTTTTCATCCTCTGGCTGACCATTCAGAGGTACAGGACACTGTGCAGACACACAGCATGCCTGTATTGGGTGGTTTGTACAGCCACTCTGCCTCCTGACCAATCACAGCCCACCTCTGGCACACACCCCCTCCCAATCACAGCCTGCCCCTTGAACACACACCCTGCATCTTGCCTAATGCTGAGCAGACTATGGAATACAGACACAGTGTGTGTCTGCACAGTGTCCTATAACCTTGCCTCTCACTCTAAGGAAGAAGAGATGCATTGTCACATGACAGAACTGTTTATTCTTGTAAAAAATGTAAGAAAGATCATTACTGAAACTACGCAAAAGCAGACATGGTACCTGCATATTATAACTGTATTAGAAAGTGTCTACAACATTGTATTTTGGCAACTACTTGGGCCACTTTGTGAAAAACCCTTGCACAGAGGAGGTAAGAATAACATGTTTTGTTATTTAAAAAAAAAAAAAAAAAACCTTTTACAATCACGTTAGATTATGTCGTCACATCAAAAGGGACGATGGACAGGGCCATGCACCATCAAATCTTGGGCGAGAACTTCCTTCCCTCAGCCAGGGCATTGAAAATGGGTAATGGATAGGTATTCCAGCATGACAATGACCCAAAACACATGGCCAAGGCAACAAAGGAGCGGCTCAAGAAGAAGCACATTAAGGTCCTGGAGTGGTCTAGACAGTCTCCAGACCTTAATCCCATAGATAATATGTGGAGGGAGCTGAAGGTTCAAGTTGGTAAACGTCACCCTCAAAACCTTAATGGCTTGGAGAGGATCTGCAAAGAGGAGTGGGACAAAATCCCTCCTGAGATGTGTGCAAACCTGGTGGCCAACTACAAGAAACGTCTGCGATTGCCAACAAGGGTTTTGCCACCAGGTACCAAGTCATGTTTTGTGAAGGGGTCAAAAACGTATTTCACTCATTAACCACTTCCCGCCCGGTCAATAGCATATTGACGTCCGGGAAGTGGCTTCGTTATCCTGACTGGGCGTCATATGACGTCCTTCAGGATAACAGCCGCCGCGCGCCCGTGGGGGCGCGCATCGCGGCGATCGGTGGAGCGGTGTGTCAGTCTGACACACCGCTACACTGATCTCGGTAAAGAGCCTCCGGCGGAGGCTCTTTACCACGTGATCAGCCGTGTCCAATCACGGCTGATCACGATGTACACAGGAAGAGCCGTTGATCGGCGGCTCTCCTGACAGGGGGGGTCTGCGCTGATTGTTTATCAGCGCAGCCCCCCCTCAGATGCCCACACTAGACCACTAGGGAAGCCCCCAGGACCACCAGGGAAGCCCCCAGCATGTGGATGGCCAGGTACATCCCCCATGGCCATCCACATGTTAAAAAAAATTAAAAAAATATGCCAATCAGTGCCCACAGATGGGCACTGATTGGCACATCATATTTAATTAAAAAAAAAGTAAAAAAAGGGATGCCCAGCAGTGCCACTCATAAGTGTCATCAGTGCCACTCATCAGCGTCCATCAGTCCCACCCATGCCCACCTATCAGTGCCCATCCATGCCACCTATCAGTGCCCATGCATGCCACCTATCAGTGCCACCTATATGTGTGCATCAGTGCCACCCATAAGTACCCGTCAGTGCCGCCTATGAGTGCCCATCAGTGCCACCTGAGTGCCCATCAGTGCCGCATACCAGTGCCACCTATCAATGCCCATCAGTGCCACCTATCAGTGCCCATCATCAGTGCCACCTCATCGGTGCCCCCTAATTGGTGCCACCTCATCGGTGCCCATCAGTGCCGCCTTATCAGTGCCCATTAGTGCCGCCTTATCAG
This sequence comes from Lithobates sylvaticus, assembly GCA_028564925.1. Taxonomy (NCBI): domain Eukaryota; kingdom Metazoa; phylum Chordata; class Amphibia; order Anura; family Ranidae; genus Lithobates; species Lithobates sylvaticus. The sequence continues at coordinate 254,453,495 of CM053026.1, read as the reverse complement.
TGCCCGTCATTGAAGAAGAAAACGCACTTTTTTACAAAAAAAATTAACAGTGACAAAGAAAAACGTGTTTTTTTGCAAAATTTTCGGTCTTTTTTTGTTTGTTGCGCAAAAAATAAAAATCGCAGAGGTGATCAAATACCACCAAAAGAAAGCTCTATTTGTTGGAACAAAATGATAAAAAATTTGTTTGGGTACAGTGTAGCATGACCGCGCAATTGTCATTCAAATTGCGACATCGCTGAAAGCTGAAAATTGGCTTGGGCCGGGAAGGTGTCTAAGTGTCTGGTATTGAAGTGGTTAACCACTTCAGCCCCAGAAGATTTGGCTGCTCAATGACCAGGCCATTTTTTTGCGATGCAGCACTGCGTCACTTTAACTGACAATCACGTGGTCGTGTGACGCTGTAGCCAAACAAATTTTCCCACAAATAGAGCTTTCTTTTGGTGGTATTTGATCACCTCTGCGGTTTTAATTTTTTTCGCTATAAACAATTTTGAAAAAACACTATCTTTTTACTTTTTGCTAGAATAAATATCCCTTTTTAAAAAAATAAAAATAAAATTTTCCCCAGTTTAGGCAGATATGTATTATTCTACATAGTTTTGGTTAAAAAAATCGCAATAAGCGCATATATAGATTGGTTTTGCGCAAAAGTTATAGCGTCTACAAAACAGGGGATAGATTTATGGCATTTTTTATATTTATTATTTCTTTTACTAGTAATGGCGGTGATCTGTGATTTCTATCGGGACTGCGATATTGCGGCGGACAAATTGGACACTTTTGACACATTTTTGGGACCATTGACAATTATACAGCGATCAGTGCTATAAAAATGCACTGATTACTGTATAAATGCCACTGGCAGGCAAGGGGTTAACACTAGGGGGCGATCAAGGGGTTAACGGTGTTCCCTCACTGTGTTCTAACTGTAGGGGGGATGGGACTGTCTAGGAAGAGAGAGAGACCGGTGTTCATACTTAGTATGAACACACTACTCCCATGATAGAACCGGGATGTGTGTGTTTGCACACACAGATCCCGATTCTCGCTCTGTAACGAGCGATCGCAGGGGCCCGACCGTCGCTCGCATCAGCTTCAGGCACACACAGCGGGAGCCCCTAGTGGCCAAAAGGAAAAACGACGTAAGGTAACGCCGATTTGCCCAGCCGAGCCAACCTGCCGCAGTAAAACTGCGGCGGCTGGTCCGGAAGTGGTTAAAATGCAAATCAATTTATAACTTTTGAAATGTGTTTTTCTGGATTTTTTTTTTTTTGTTGTTGTTCTGTCTCTCACTGTTAAAATAAACCTACCATTAAAATCATAGCCTGATAATTTCTTTGTCAGTGGGCAAATGTATAAAATCAGCAGGGGATCAAATACTGTTTTCCCTCACTGTATATGAGGCTTGTATCACATAGTAACTGGACTTAGGACATGTTTAGATTGTCATATGGCCTTTGGTTGTATTTTTTTTATGCTGTCTTAACCACCTCAATACCACCGTACACATACTGTATATGCGACTTCACATTAAGGTGGTTATACTGTTTTGTTCAGCTGGCGATTCTGCACAGTGATCAAAGTGATCCAAGTGGATATACAGCTGCTCGGTCACTTTTACAAGTGCCGGAAAGGGGTCCCACTCCCACTGTTGCCTCTTTTCCTGAGCACTGTCTGTTGTTCATCCCTTGTGATGGCAATAAAGTTAATCAAAAAAAAATAAAGGTACAGTGTAAAAAAAATAAATGTAAATACATTTAAAAAAACAAAACAAACTGGTGGTGTCGGATGGACCGAAACATAATGTCCCAGAGGTGTTCTATTGAATTTAGGTCAGGTGAGTGTGGGGGGCCATTCAATGGTATCAATTCCTTCAGCCTCCAGGAGCTGGCTGCATACTCTCACCACATGAGGCCAGGCATTGTTGTGCACCAGGAGGAACCCAGGACCCACTGCACCAGCGTAGGGTGTGACAATGGGTCCAAGGATTTCATCCTGATACCTAATGGCAGTCAGGGTGCCATTGTCTAGTCTGTAGAGGTCTGTGCGTCCCTCCATGGATATGCCTCCCCAGACCATCACTGACCTACCATCAAACCAGTCACTCTAAAAGATGTTTCAAGCAGCATAACGTTCTCCATGCCTTCTCCAGACCCTTTTACATCTGTCACATGTGCTCAGGATGAACCTGCTCTCATCTGTGAAAAGCACAGGGCACCAGTGGCAGACCTGCCAATTCTGGTGTTCAATGGCGAATGCCAATTGAACTCCACGGTCCCGGGCAGTGAGCACAGGGCCCCTTAGAGGACGTTGGTCCATCAGGCCACCCTAATGATTGTTTGGTCAGACATTCACACCAGTGGCCTGCTGGAGGTCATGTTGTAGGGCTCTGGCAGTGCTCATCCTGTTCCTCCTTGCACAAAGGAGCAGATACCGGTCCTGCTGATGGGTTAAGGACCTTCTATGGCCCTGTCCAGCTCTCCTAGTGTAACTGCCTGTCTCCTGGAATCTCCTCCATGCTCTTGAGACCTGTGCTGGGAGATACAGCAGACCTTCTGGCAATGGCACGTATTGATGTGCCATCCTGAAGGACTTGGACTGCCTGTGTAGGTATGTATTTTTGGGGGTTCTAAGTAATTTTCTTGAAAAAATACAGATTTTTACATGTATGAGAGAAATCTCAGAAAAAGCCCAGGGGTCAGATGGTTAAGAACTTCCGAACCTGACATTTTTTTTTTTTTTTTTAAACTCAGTAATGGCCATAAAAAAAAAAAAAGTTTCAGCTTGGACAGAACTTCTTACCTGGCATTATTTCAGTTTACTGTTTAGCTGTAAGGAAATGATCGCCTTGGCCAATAGCATTTTCAGGATAAGGAAAGACTAAAAATAACCTTCAATAGGGCACTTATGAAGTCACAAGTGTCTGTTAGTACAATCCCTGCAATCAATAACTCAATTTCTGATAACATACATACGGATTACCTCCACTATCACATAGTTTTCACTTAAACGGTATCAGCAGTTTTTTCATATGCAGCTAGCAGTTCTTTTCACTTGATGGCCCTTCACATTTTTCCCGTTATTGCAACTTTTTATTTATTTATTTTTTACTGAAAAATAACGTTTATCGTGAATTCATGGGTTTTATTTTCAATGTTATTCTGTTTTTAGTGAAGTGGAAACTGTAAAAATTCCTCCCCCCTCATTACTACATTTTAAGCAAAAACACTGAAGCAGTTTTATACGTGTATATATTTTGCAGTTTTGAAGCAGCCATAATCCCGGTATTGTTTTTTTGCATATAATGCTCTCTGATAAAAGCGATCCAAGCAGCTGATTAGCCGCTGGCTTGTTTTTAGAAGCGGCAGGAGGTGCCACCACCCCCAGCGGTGTTTCTCAGGCTTACTGCTCTCACCAGCGAGCTCGGAAAATGATTTGGTGGTTTAAGCGTCTGGCCACAGAGCTCGAAAAAACACCAGATCATCTCTCTTCACCTCTATGATCTAGAAACTCCCCTCCATGTTGCCCTGTGTGTCTATGCACACTATGGCTTTTTTGGGAGTTTACAGGCAGAGAAAAAACCCCACCAAACTCACATTTTTCAGAGGAGCTTTTGAGCAGAAAAGACACCTAAGTGCACAAAAACATGCAAAAGAGCATGGATTGTTTACCTGCATTGAAAGTTTGGTGAATTTCACTTTCACTGCTTTAGAAATATAGGGGAATCGTATTCGCTTTTGTTCCCCTTGACCCTCCCTTCTAGATTGTAAGCTCTAACGACCAGGGCCCTCTGATCCCTCCTGTATTGAATTGTATTGTAACTGTACTGTCTGCCCCCATGTTGTAAAGCGCTTAATTATATTAATAATATTAATAATAATATTTGTAAAGCAGTAAAAGTGACACTCACCTAATATTCACTGCTGGTAAATCTTTGTGGCGCATGTGTTTTTTAGTTACAGGGTGTACACCTGTGTATGTGTGCTGAATGTCACATTCACTGCCTCCTAAATATATTGCATAGTTTTATGAATATAATATTTTTAACCACATGGTCATGCAATGCGGTACCCAAACTAAATTTTTATAATTCTTTTTGAGACAAATTGAGCTTTCTTTTGGTGGTATTTAATCACCACTAATTTTTTTTATTTATTTTTTATTTTTTTTATTTGTTTCGGTTACAAAATTTTGTAAATAAGTAATTTTTCTCCTTCACTAATGGGCCGCACTGACAGAGACTGATGGGCTGCACTGATGAGCCTTTATGGGCACTGAAAGGTAGCACTGGTGGGCACTGGCAGGCATCGCTGATAGGACTGCACTTGGAATCAATGCGCTGAGTGCCCCGGGGCGCACGAGCTGACTGTCATATGATTTCCAGTCAGAACGATGAAACCCCTGGCCGTCATTTTACTATAGGCTGGGCGGGAAGGTGTTCATGTCAGTCCTAAAGTTAGTGATCATAAATTATCACATCCTATATAAAAATAAGCATTTTTAAACTGTATCAAATCCTCTGAATTTACAGTTTTGAACTTAAAGTGGAAGTCTAGGCTGTTATCAACTAAACTTTAACCTACTCCTACCCTCTTCAAAATCCTATTCTAACTGCGCTGTGAAAGGAAGATGCCTATACTTACAGTGGATATAACAATGGTAATAAGTCTACACACCCCTGTTAAAATGTCAGGTTTCCGTGATGTAAAAAAATGAGACAAAGATAAATAATTTCAGAACTTTTTCCACCTTTTAATGTGATCTATAAACTGTACAACTCAGTTGAAAAACAAACTGAAATCTTTTAAAGGGGGGGGGGGGGGGCTAAAAATAAAATAATGCGGTTGCAAAAGTGTGCTCACCCCCTTATAACTGGGGATGTAGCTGTGTTCAGAATTAAGCAATCACATTCAAACTCGTGTTAAATAAGAGCCAGTACACCTGCCCTCATTTAAAGTGCCTCTGATTAACCACAAATACAGTTCAGCTGTTCTAGTAGGTCTTTCCTGACATTTTCTTAGTCGCATCCTACAGCAAAAGCCATGGTCTGCAGAGAGCTTCCAAAGCATCAGAGGAAACTCATTGTTAAAAGGTATCAGTCAGGAGAAGGGTACAATATAATTTCCAAGGCATTAGATATACCATGGAAAAGTGAAGACAGTCATCATCAAGTGGAGAAAATATGGCACAACAGTGACATTACCAAGAACTGGACGTCCCCCCAAAATTGATGAAAAAAAACTAGAAGAAAACCGGTCAATGAGGCTGTCAAGAGGCCTACAGCAACATTAAAGGAGCTGCAGGAATATCTGGAAAGTACTGGCTGTGTGGTACATGTGAAAATAATCTCCTGTATTCTTCATATGTCTGGGCTATGGGGTAGAGTGAAAAGACGGAAGCCTTTTCTTACAAAGAAAAACATCCAAGCCCTGCTAAATTCTGCAAAAACACATCTGAAGTCTCCCAAAAGCATGTGGGAAAATGTGTTTTATGGTCTGATGAAACGAAGGTTGAACTATTTGGCCATAATTCCAAAAGATATGTTTGCAAAAACAACACTGCACATCACCAAAAGAACACCATACCCACAGTGAAGCATGGTGGTGGCAGCATTGTGCTTTGGGGCTGTTTTTTATTCAGCTGGAACAGGTAGAGGAAATTATGAACCGTTCCAAATACCAGTCAATATTGGCAAAAAATAAGGCTTCTGCTAGAAAGCTGAACATGAAGAGGAACTTCATCTTTCAGCAGGACAACGACCCAAAGTATACATCCAAATCAACAAAGGAATGGCTTTGCCAGAAGATTAAAGTTTTTTTGGAATGGCCCAGCCAGAGCCCAGACCTGATACCGATTGAAAATCTGTGGGGTGATCTGAAGAGGGCTGTGCACAGGAGATGCCCTCACAATCTGACAGATTTGGAGTGTTTTTGCAAAGAAGAGTGGGCAAATATTGCAAAGTCAAGATATGCCAAGCTGATAGACTCATACCCAAAAAGACTGAGTGCTGTAATTAAATCAAAAGGTGCTTCAACAAAGTATCAGTTTAACCGGGGGGGGGGGTCTGTGCTGATTGTTTATCAGCGCAGCCCCCCTCGGATCCCGCCCAGGACCACTATAATGCCGCCCAGGACCACCAGGGATGCCACCACACTGGACCACCAGGTATGCCCCCACTTGACCTCCAGGGAAATGCACATCTGTGCCCATGCAGCTGCCAATCAGTGCCCACTGATAATGCCTACCACTGCCAGTGCCACCAGGGATGCCCATCAGTGCCGTGTATCAGTGCCACGTATCAATGCTCATCAGTGCCCAGCAGTGCTGCCTATCGGTGCCACCCATAATTACCCATCTTTTCATCCTTTCAGTGTCGCCTATCAGTGCCCACCTGTGCCACCCAAGAGTGCCCACCAGTGCCACCAAATCAATGCCCATCAGTGCCGCCTACCAGTGCCCATCGATGGTGCCCGTCAGTGCCCGCTCATTGGTGCCGCCTTATCATTGCCCATCAGTGAAAGAGAAAACTTACTTATTTGCAAAATTTTATGTGAAGTGGTTAAAGGTGTGCACACTTATACAACCAGATTTTTTTTTTTATTCCCTCCACCTAAAAGATTTCAGTTTGTTGTTCCAACTGAATTATACAGTTTATAGGTCACATTAAAGGTGGAAAAAGTTCTGAAATAATTTATCTTTGTCTCATTTTTTTACATCACACAAACCTGACATTTTAACAGGGGTGTGTAGACTTTTTATATCCACTGTACCTATTCTGAGGGCGCTCCGGTCTGGTCATATGATCGGCTCCCAGCGGCGGCTTCAGTATAGAGGAGAAACAGCCAACAAAGGATGCCCCATAGTAAGCCTATTGGTGATGTCATTGCCCCGGCATTCCAGCTGTTGACGGCGATCTCTCTACACTGGAGACCGGACTGGAGCCCTCGAGAAATGGTAAGTATAGGCATCTTCCTTCCACAGAATAGATGGGGGCAGGTTTAAGCATAGTTAGGAATAGCTTGGAATTCCACTTTAAGATAGATTTTTTGTGCGAACACTGCTATTGCCACATTATTATCCTCTTTAAATGATACAGATCAACATTTGTAGTTCATGTTAAAATAATTTCCGTTACAGTTTTAAAAAAATCCCTATGCTGTGCAGCTTCCTTAGTACCTACCTTAGATGACAGACCTGTAGCAGAGCCCAGTGAAGGTTCAGTATACAGCAAGTAATGTGACGCTTGAGTCAGCACTGCTTTCCTCTGTATTCCTCCTCATAGACCCAGCTGTGAATGGAATGTGGATGGTGTACACTCACTTGAGCACTCAAGTCTGAGTGGATTTTGCGTTTCAAATGTCATTTTTGCAGGTCCTTGATGGAACATTAGCCCTTTTGTTGACCACTTTCAGACACTTAAAACAAAAAAAAATAAAGCATTGCAAAGTTCAGTGATTTATTGTATGTTTACTCCCCATTATAATTGGAACAACTGATTATTTCAATGTGATCTACTCTAGCCACGTGATGTAGAAGTTTAGGCTTCTCCTGTGTCATGTAGCGCTTGACAACGGAGCTAAAATTCGGGAAATGTGGCGTTAACCACTGACTTCCATTGCCCATCTGTTGTTGGCTCTCCCTCCTCTCCCCTGCAGCAACTCCATGACACAGGGGAGCCGGAGCTTCTGCATCACTTGACTGGACCGGAGCAAATTGAAATAAGGGATTTACACAGAACTTTTTTTTTTTTTGACCAGCACTATACAGCAAAGGTAGGAGGAGGGAGGAATCAGTGTGTTTAAGCATATTTTATATGTAGCTTTGTTTTTTTCCACCATAAAGGCACAATCAAAATAATATTTGATGTCCAGTTCACTTACTAGCTAGAGCATTCACCCAAAGAATGAACTCTGTTATTAGCACTTTTACAATTTTAGTCAATTAAAAAAGTAGGCGCTGCCCTATAAGCAAAGATCAGCAATTAAATGAATTGAATAAACCACGTATAAAATGCATAGCAGATGTGAATATAAAAAGTTCCATCATCCAAGAGATGATCTGTTGCCAATCACTGTGCTGCTTACATCTGCTATGTATTTTAGTGGATTATTCAGTTAATTTAATTGCAGATTGTTCACAATTTTTTGTGTAAAGGGCAGTGCCTACTTTTTTAATTTACTTATTTGTATTAATGTTTCTTTTACACTTAAAAGGGCATCAGCCTTGAATTATTAGGTGTGGAGTATTGGGTTTTGGGTTGGTGCCCTTCATTATTAGTGTATTAATTTTAGCATTTTTTTTTTTATTTCAAGAAATACTTTATTTAACAAATGTGCAATAAACATGACCGATTCCAGAGAAATACAAAATTAGTGTGTACTTTTTTCCCATTGGAACTATAATCCATACAAAAAGAAGCATCTTCACAGCACAAAACCTCAATATAAAGCATAATGTCAGACCTCAAACGCTCAATCAGGCATCTTTAGAAAAGACATAACCTCCTTACTCCTCAAAAAGAAATCCTTAGTGCTGGTTTTTAATCCATAGTACCTCAATTATAATAATATTCTGTCCAGAATGAGATCTGCCGTGGCTAAGCCTGGCACACTCAACCAGAGTGTCCAAAGTTTGTCAAATTTCCTAGAACTACCACTATGTTGGTAAATGTATTTTTCTAATCTTATGGTGTTACCCATTTGAGCAATGCATTCCTTCAATGTGGGGGGCTCTGTAGATTTTCAGTGTCTCCAAAATAAATTTTCGAGCCTGAAAAAGAGCTCTGGCTATTGCTTGCTTAGAGTTGTCTTTAACCAGAACATCATCTATTATATGGTATACCCAGCAAACATTGTTTAGGGTCCTCTCAAATCTGAACCTGAAAGACCTGGTGAATAGCATCTATTACCCCCCCATTCCACTATACATGCAATTTTGGACACCGTCATAGAAGATGTATCAGATCGCCACGATCCCTAATACGAGTGCAAGTAGGGTCATAGCGCATACCCAGTCTAGCTAGTCTAGCAGGTGTAAAGTGGACTTGAAGAAGCAAGTATAGCTGAGATAGACATTGAGCAACAACTGGGTAACTGCTAATAAAGCTTCCTCCCATTGCTCCTCTTTAAAGGTCCCAACATCTCGTTCCCATTGGGAAATCACTTTACCAGTACAGTCTGGAGGGAACATATTAAGTAAAATCGCAGAACTGCAGGATATGAACCCCTTATAGAAGTTACCTCGTACATGTAATTTGAAAATGGGAGTGGGGCTCTGCACCTTGTCGGGCCCTGATCCCATGTTGAAGTTGCAAATTATAAAATTGCATGGATAGGGGGAGCAAAAACTGCATTTGGAGAGTAGAGAAAGTGCGTAATTCACCATTATTAAAGATTTGTCGTAGGTGAATGACCCCACATTGTTGTTATTTCAGACCATATTGCATTTTCCCTAACTCGCTGTAGTGATTATTACCCCATATGGAGCTAAAACTAGTGAACCCCTTAACCTTCTGTAGTGCCCTGACCTTATTACAGATTTTCTGCATCAGATTATAGGTAGGGTACAATTTAATCGATTTACCAAAGTGCAATGCTTCCAGGCCACCAGCAAATTCCATCCCAACCAGTCTAAGGAGCTTAGAAGTGGGGTCAATAAGATGCAGTTTCTGGGCGTATGGCTCTTGCTATGTGCTGCAGTCGGGAGGCTAAATAGTACAGTTAGGGGTTGGGCACTGAACCTGCTCCAACCTCAATCTAGCAGTTGTGGAATGCCAAATAAGGGACGTAAAAATGGAAATAACGATGCGGAATAGCTTCAAAGGGATGACCATCAGAGAATCATGAAACCCATATAAAGTTTGTGGCATCATTTTAGCATTTAGCTTGCCCCCAATTTTGTACATGAGTACTCATTGTGGTGGTTGAGATTACGATCCCTTTCACACTAGGGTGGTTTTCAGGTGCTTTAGCGCTAGAAATAGCCTCTGCAAAGCCCCTGAAAACCACCAAGTGTGTCTTGTCACACTGGGGCGGTGCGCTTGCGGAACATTACGAAAACTCCTGCAAGCAGCATCTTTGGGGAGGCTCCTAAAATGCCCTGCCCATTGGAATGAATGGCCAGCACTTTCAATGCGCTTTGAAAGCACTGCAAAACTGGAGTTTTTAACCCTTTTTTTGGGTTAAAATGTCCCGCTAGTGGCCAAAAAGCAGCGTTTAATGCGCTAACGGACGGCACTTTCAATGTGAAAGTACTCTTATCCATCTTACTTTTTTAAAATATTTTATTAGATATACAGGTCCATAAATACTAAATATTGTTATTTTTGGAGTTACAAACTTCCCTCTGCATATAGTATTTAAAAATAAATATTTGTTATTGTGGTCGTCACTTTGGCGGTTGTTATGTTTTTTTTTTTTTTTTTTTGTGATGATTCATTTACCCCATGACACCAGACCTTTTGTGTGGGTGTCGGAGTTTTCATTGTTCTTTTTAAAGAAAGAAATTTAGGAACACCAATAACCAACACCACTCCACCCACTGAAGTAACTAGAAATAGCACAAAAATGGGAAATGTGGAAAAATCCCAAACCAAACAAATAAACAAATGAAAAAGACAACATACTTATCCTGCAAAAAATGGAAAAAAGTGGTGTATCTTGGAAGATTTTTTTTTTTTACATTTAAGTTCACATCTGGGAAGGTAATATTCTCCTTATGAATGTCATATGTAGATTTATTATTATGTTCATTATGGTTTCATGATTTCCAAAAATGCCCTCAGTCTCTTTGCTACCCTGCCAAATTATCATTTCAATCCATAAAATGTTTTATAAGTGCCAGGGCTGTCCCCTGCGATTCTGTGTTGTCAGCATAACTTGTAAGAAGTGACTCGTGTAGATAGAAGGAAGAGACAGCAGATAGGAACCACACTAGGTGCTTTGGATCAAGGCAAGTACCCACTATAGTGGTATATGCTTTGTCCATTTTTCATGTCAGAGGTTTACAACCACTTTAAACCTTTTTTTATACTGCTGTCCCTAACTACTTGCAGATCACCTGCCTGCAATGTACTGAAAACGTGCGACCCATGCAGGCAAAGCGAAGTACTGGTATGTTGCTGCCTGTTTTCCGGATTTAGATGCCCCCCTCCCACCAACACCCACTGTGATTGTACACAGCTGGAATCTGTCAGCAGGCCCCAGCCAATGATTCATGGCTGGGACATGCTGATAGGCTGTGTCCAACCACAGCCCAGAGCCCTGTGTTGACAATCAACACAGGGTTCTGTACAGGGGGAACAATCTCTCTGTTTCCTATTCCTGCAAAGCAGGGCTAAGAAACAGAGATTTTTTGTAAAAAGCAGCACACATTACACATTGTTAGGCACACAGTTTGGGCAAGTTCACACGCAGTCCAGTACCTTTTTTTTTTTTTTTTTTTTTTTTTTTTTTTTTTTTTTGCAGAAAAAAAATAGAAAATTTTTTTTTTTTTCTGCATCGAAAACGCATTGGGAAGTAGGCTATAGGGTTTTCAATGGCATAATTCACACCAGTGCTTGCAGTTCCAGTGCGTTCCAGAAAAAAAAGCATCTGGAAGGCATCTGTATTGCATTGCTGTGGCCAGTTCACACCATAGAAACGTAGTCCGAGTGCGTTCCAGATGCTTTTCTGCATCCCTCCCCCCTTTTTTTTTTTCTTAAGGCCAGTTCACACCATAGAAACACAGTGCGGATGCATTTCTGCATTCAAGTTTTTGGTGCTTTTCAGTGCATTTTTTTCCCCTTTAAATGGGGACATGTGCATTTCTGATGGGTTTTTACTGTGTTCCAGTACAGTCCAGTGCGGAAAAAATGCAGCATGTTCTACTTTTTTTTTTTTTTTTAAATGCACTGGACTGCATGTGGTGTGAACTGAACCTTAACCCTATGATCAACTTAAATGTTAGCCCTTTCCCAGCCAGTGTCATCAGTACAGTGACCGTGTATAGTATTATCACTGTATTGGTGTCCCTGGTGATATCAGTGGCAGTTAGTCAGTTCCCACCCAGCATCAGTTGGTGTCAGATTGTCCACCGCACTATCCTAGTCCCACTATAAAATGCTGATTTACCGCCATTAGTAATAAAACATTTTTTTATTAATTCTAGTATTTATACCATAGTTTGTTGGGATTTTCGCCAAAATTTATGACAATTTTTTTATTTTTTTTTTGGATATGTATTATAGCAGAACGTAAAAAAATATGTATGATTCTGTTACATGAAAGAAAAGCAAAGTACACAGGGGTTTCATGCAAATTCTACTCGGAGTGTGTAGGAGTTCATGTTACCACTCCCTATACTTGTTTTCTGCTAGCTTCTGCAACTTTCTGGCTAATACCGCCTCCCTTGCCTATTTTTTTCTATTTGCTTTTATGTTTCCATTTAAAATGCATGTAATGGATGACATTTCAGTCATAGATTGTGAATAATTTGGCTAGTACATAATCTATCTGGAACCTTGAATCTTTAATGACCTTAGCTATCTCTCTGCTGCAGTGGTCTGGAGAAAATCCCCCATGACCAATGCCATTTGTTTCACAGAAGGGCTTTTTATTTTTATTTTTTTCCTCCATGTCTATTACTAGAATATTATATCTTTCCTGGAACCATAGAAAATTGGTATGAAATCAATGCAAGTGCAAAATCATGAAGAATCTGCAGACACTCAGAAGTCTTTGTCTGACCACAAAGGTCTGTTTTGTGGAAAAGGCTATGCCAGCACATCTAGGAAAGATGCATGATGAACTTTTAGCAACTTCTGCGATTTCAGGTCCTGTATACCCAGAGAAACTACACAATCTTTGAATTATTGCAAGTCATGATCACAAAGGGACAGGTCCAAGTTACCGTATTTATTGGCGTATAACACGCACCCCAAGTTTAGGAGGGAAGTTTAAGGAAAAAAAAAAAACTTACATTTAAATGCCCATTAATGCAGCCTGGCACGGTGTCCCCCTGAAGCCTGGCACGGTGTCCCCCTGAAGCCTGGCACTGTGTCCCCTGAAGCCTTTCTAAAAAGCATGGTTGATTTTATTTTATTTTTTTAAACTTGCCGCCGCCATCTTCGGCTCCTCCCGCCGCCGAGATCTTCGGCTCCTCCCGCCGCCGACATAGACCGAGCCGGCTCCACTCGCAGTAACGCCCCCGTCCCGCCCCTTGGCCCGGCTACTATGATGGACACAACGCCGGGCCAATGGCGGGACGTAAAGGCTAGGGAGGCGGGACTGGGCGTGACTGCGAGCGGCGCCGAGTACACAGAAGACTCGGCTCTGCTCGTAGATGTCGGTGGAGCTCCGGATCGGCTGGGGATCGGCGTATAACACGCACCCACGATTTTCCCCTGATTTTAAGGGGAAAAAAGTGCGTGTTATACGCCGATAAATACGGTATCTGGCACTTCCTATTCTTAGCTGCAGGCAGCCCTGCTTACTACAGGATTGGCCACTCATTAAGATTAGGCTTGGTTCACACTGTACACTGCATGTGAATCGCACAGGAACCACACCACACCATGCAGTCAGATGCAGGAACTGCTCCGGTATTCTGATAGCCCCTAATGCCAGATAGAATACAATAGCCAACAAGAGAAATTCATCCTGTAGGGCTGAACAAGGAGTATCTTAGCAGCGCAAGTATCTAGCCTATGGTAGGTTACTTGTCCCCACGTTGATACGAACAAGGACCTCTTCCCAACATCCTCCTGGCTCAGTGAATGTCAGAGTCTGGAGAAGGAAAGGGAACATACCTCCCAACAAAACATGGCATTACACTAAGATTCTACACTAAAGCCCCATACACACGGTTGGATTTTTCGACGGAAAATGTCCTATCGGACAATGTTGTCGGAAATTCCGACCGTGTGTAGGCTCCATCGGACATTTTCCATCGGATTTTCCGACGGATAAAGTTTTATCTCCTGCTCTCAAATTTTCCGACAACAAAGTCCTATCGGACTTTTTCCGATCGCGTGTAGCGAATTCCGACGGACAAAGTGCCACGCATGCTCAGATCACACTACAAGACCAAAGCTATTGGCTACTAGCCTCGACGTAGTCCCATCGTAGGCAACAAACGTCACCACGTTCAGAATGATCGGATTTTCCGACAACTTTGTCCGACCGTGTGTATGCAACATTAGTGTCGGACTAAATACAATGGATTTTGTGGTCGGATTTTCCGACCGTGTGTACGGGGCATAAGAAACCCATCCGCCTTGGGTGATCTATGTACATTGCAAGGATTTGCAAGCAGTCCTTCCTTTTCCTGTTCTGAAGAAAAAGCTGTTTGTTTCACCAGATTACATGTTCAGGAGTGATCCGCATACTAGAGGTGGGCTTTTACCAACCCATTCTGAAATCTTTCAGACACTATACCCTGGGGCATAGACAGTACAATAATTCTCCTTCGCGCAAGGGTGGTGTAATGGTGCTGGAAGTGTTACATGATGTTGGTGGTTCAAATGAAGGCACAGGTTTTGCTGCCCTCTGAGGGTCGGGGGAATGAACCCAATGGGAACACTGTAAAACAAAGCGAGGGCACACCAACCTTTTGGTATCTTTTAATAATGTACCAAAAGAGATATACTCACAAACACAAAAATAATAAAAGCATTTCAAAGTCTATGGTAAAATCAAAAGCGACTAGGGAGGAGGAAGAGGGGATCTCCCCTTAAAACGCGTCAGCCATCTAGAAGGTCTTCAAACATGCTGGGAATAGTCTCGGTGACCTGGTCGTTTTTGATTTTACCATGGACTTTGAAATGCTTTGATCATGTATGTATTTGTCAGTATAGGTCTTTTTATACATTATTAAAGATACCACTTGGGTAATGCGCAAGGTTGGTGCGCCCCCTCTCTTCTTTGTTTTTCAGTATACCCTGTAGCATGCTGGGAGCTGCTGCATTTCAACCATCTGACCACATTCAGTCAGAATCAGGGTACTCTCTTGCCTTTTCCCAGTTTGGTTAGGCTTATAGCCTGTACTGTGTTCCTTTTAACTCTCTCTCTTTGTGGAAAGCATTTATTTCATAAATGCTATAACTTTCTTAACAGCTTTTTTTTTTTCTTTGAGTTAAGTTAGGGCATTTTTAAGCTGTTGACTTGAAAGATGCCCTTTTTTTTATTTTTTAACACATTTTGCGAGTGAACCTTTGGATCTGATATTGGTTTTAATTTTAAGGGGGTACCCTGTACAAAAAAATAAGGGGGGGTGGTGGCTGGTGTAGCCAATCTTCCACAAACTTCATACCAGAATACCAGATACCCAAGCATGCGGCCTAGCTGGCCAGAAAGAAGTTAGCAGCGCAAGTAGCAAGCCTATGATAGGTTACTGGTCTCCATGTTGATATGAACAAGGACCTCTTCCCAGTTCTGGCTCAGTGAATGTGAGAGTCTTGAGAAGGAAAGGGAACATACCTCCCAACGTTTTGAAATGGGAATGAGGGACACCTACTAGCAAATGTATGTAGGCATAGGACACGCCCCCCGCTACACCCCCTTAAAGGAGAATTAAAGCGGAGGTCCACCATAAAAAAAAATAAAAATTAAAAAAAAGACATAAAAATGCTCCTAAAAATGTTAAAAAAAATATTGAAAAAAAATATTTTTTTTTTTACTTACCAGAAATGGCTGTTGCTAGGCAGATCGTCCTTATTTACCACTTCCTACTCCGCAGTGATATTCATTCTTCTCCTCCTCGCGTTGTCTTCTGGGGAATGGGGCGCGCTGTGTTCTGGGAACTGTGTGTGTCCCAGAACAAAGCCGGCCATTCACAAAGTGCCACGTGACTCGCGCATGCGCAGTAGGAAACCGCAATGCTCCATTGCCTGTTTCCCTTAGGATGGCAGTGCCAGCACCTGATACGATGGACGGATCGGCCTCGGGGGGCCGACATTGTGGGCTTGCTGGACAGGTAAGTGCCTTTATTTAAAAGTCAGCAGCTACAGTGTTTGTAGTTGCTGACTTTTTTTTTTTTTCTTTTTTTTTTTTTAAACGGCCGGACCTCCGCTTTAACCCAAAAAAATCCACAGGGGCTTTTTTTTTCACTACTATTTCTTTATATTGGCTTTTAAAATTTACAAATGCAGCAATTTAGAATTTAGATGAAAGGTTTAGCACTGGGAAACACTTTTTGAAAGATAAAAAGTGCATATATATATATATATATATATATATATATATATATATATATATATATATTATATATATATATATATATATATATATATATATATATATATATAATATATATATATATATATATATATATATATATATATATAATATAATAAATAAATAAATAAATATCAGACCAAAATGAGGGGGAAAGAGGGACATTGCTCGAAATCAGGGACAGTTGGGAGCTAGGAGGGAATGGTATCAAATGTTCCATTATACTTTCCTAATGAGCAAAATAATTTCTACCTGTTTGGAATACCGACTTTACTGCTAAAAAGTGATATAACCATGCATTTAAGATCACGCTGTTCACCCTTTTACAGTTTTGACTTCAAAAACCTGCTTGACCAGCCCAGGCAGTTCTATCGGAGTGATTTGTGGTGTTTAAAAAAAAAATAAATAAAAATATGGAAATCTGAATAAGAAAGTCATAAACACCAATAGCCACTAAAGTGTAAAAAAAAAAAAAAAGTTTGTATTTTAGGAAATGTCAATCGCATCACTATTCCGCAAGACAGAAAATGTGGGTATGAGGGTATGATTGAAATGTGACTTGTTTGAATGCTATTGTAATTTCCTTCCCCGTTTGTAGATCATGTGAGGCAAAGGAGGAAGTGTATACACAACAGCCGTATCTAGACAGGAAGGGGGCACCCCGTGTTAGAGGAGCATGCCGTGACATAATGACAGTGAAAGATGGTCCGTGTATATATACTGTAGCTTTTCCTTGGATAAACAGTTAACTTTGGCTTGTCAAACACAGGATGCTCCTGGCCATTTCACAATGGTTTGTCACTGCTGCACCTACAAGTCAAGAAGCCATCAACCTCACACTATTCTCAAGACTTTCAGCTTCAGAGAGACATGGGAACTATGGAAACGACACTACAGAAGACGTTGAAGTAAGTAGAAACCTCACAGGAATTAATCTTAATCATTTCAAATATGTTTGTATTGTAGCGCATGTTTATTATATAACTTGAGGTATGTTCATGTATTTCTCTGCACTTGTATGTATGTATGTACTATACACAATTACAATCAGGGACGTGCGGTGAGGTCAGTGACTGGTGAGGCACTGGATAGTATCAGAGCCAGATACACACAGGTTACATACGTCGCGATCGTTGGAGTGACAGCAATAATTCTAGCACTAGACCTCCTCTAACTCTAAACATGTAACCTGTAAAAAAAAAAAAAAAAGTAAAGCAACGCCTATGGAGATTTTTAAGTACCCAAGTTCAACGCCATTTCACGAGTGTGCGCAATTTTAAAGCGTGACATGTTGGGAATCTATTTACTCAGTGTAACATCATCTTTCACATTATACAAAAAAATCTTTAGTGTTTTTATATATAAATATATATTCATATTTATTTTGTCCAAAAAAAAGGTGTTTAAAAAATTGCTGCGCAAATACCGTGTAACATAAAAAGTTGCAATGAACACCATTTTACTTCCTAGGGTGTCTGCTAAAAAAAATATATATATGAGAGAAGTGTCAGAATTGGCCTGGGTGGCAAGTGGTTAACCTACAGGGCACTTAAACACCCTTCCTGCCCAGACCAATTTTCAGCTTTCGGTGCTCTCACACTTTGAATGACAATTACTCAGTCATGCAACACTGTACCCAAATTAATTTTTCGTCCTTTTTTTCCCCCCACAAATAGATCTTTCTTTTGGTGGTATTTGATCACCTCCTGGGTTTTTTATTTTTTATGCTATGAATAAAAAAGACCGAAAATTTTGAAAAAATACGCATTTTTCTTTATTTCTGTGATAACATTTTGCAAATTATAAATTTTTCTTCATAAATTTTGGCCACAATTTATACTGCTACATATCTTTGGTAAAAATAACCCAAATTAGTGGATATTATTTGGTCTTTGTGAAAGTTAGAGAGTCTACAAGCTGTGTTACAAATCATACAAAATTGATCACACCTGATGTACTGACGGCCTATCTCATTTCTTGAGACCCGAACAAGCCAGGAAAGTACAAATACCCCCCAAATGACCCCTTTTTTGAAAGTAGACATTCCAAGGTATTTAGTAAGAGGCATGGTGAGCTTTTTGATGTTTATTTTTTTCCACAATTCTTTGCAAAATGAAGATTCCCCCCCCCCCCACAAAATTGTCATTGTAATAGGTTATTTCTCTCACATGGCATGTGTATACCACAAATGACACCCCAAAATAAATTCTGCTACTCCTGCTGAGTATTACAATACCACATGTGTGGGACTTTTCCACAGCCTGGCCACTTAGAGAGGCCCAACATGCAGGGAGCGCCATCACATGTTCTAGGAGCATAAATTACACATCTAAATTGTTGACTACCTATTACACTTTTGAAGGCCCTGGAGCACCAGGACAATGACACGTGACGCTGATGTGGCACTGATGACAGATGGCACTTATACGTGGCACTGATGACAGATGGCACTTATACGGGGCACTGATGACAGATGGCACTAATATGTGGCACTGATGACAGATGGCACTAATACGTGACACTGGTGACACTGATGACAGATGGCACTTATACGTGGCATTGATGACACGTGACACTGATAACCGATGGCACGTGACACTGACAGGTGGCACTGATGACAGATGGCACTAATATGTGGCACTGACACGTGACACTGATGTGGCACTGATGACAGATGGCACTTATACGTGGCACTTATACGTGATACAGGTGGCACTGGAGGCAGGTGGCAGTGGGGACAGGTGGCACTTCAATTTCATTTTTTTTTTTCCTGCACTTACGGCCGCTGCAGCCGTTCATCTCTCCCTCCCCACACGCTGTCTCTGTGTGAGGAGGGAGAGCGGCGCTGAGAGATGATCTCATATGTTTACATATGAGATAATTTCTCATTGGACACGCCGATCACGCTGTAAACGGCCGCTGTGATTGGCCGTTTACAGCGATCTGTGACTGGCTGTGTCCAAGGGACATGGCCAGCACAGAACTTCCCCGATGCGCGCTCTCAGGAGCGCCCATTGCGGAAGTAAACAGGTGAACGTCCAGGGACGCCCTCCCGGGCAGGGAGCGTCCGTGCTGTAGCCGTCATTCGGCTATATAGTGGGGGCGCGAAGTGGTTAATTACCATAAGTGAGTAATATGCAAATAATTTTATATATTGTTTTTAAGGTAATTTACTATATTTTCAATAACTGTACCCAAGCAGATGGCTTAACGAACAAATTACTGCAGTTTGAAGTTATACCTTCAAATCAGTAATTTCACAGTAAATGGATAAATAATAAATTATTATGTTATAACATATAGCATAATATAATAATATATTATGCTACCGTATGTTTTATAACAGTACCCTTTTAGCAGCTGCAGATTCTCATTATCCCTCTTAACTGTGTGTGAGAAAAACATGGGATAAACCTATGCTTTTTTTTTTTTTTTGTAGTTAAGAGGGCTGGACTGGAAGGGAGCATTTGTCTTTTAGACACATACCCCCTTCTATGACACTGGAGTGAGAGGAGAGCCTCCACTGCAGCATTTTTATTGGAGCTCTAATGGTGCTTTACCATTGGTCCAAGCAACCTGTCCATTAACCTCTTGGCGTCCACGCTATAGCCGAATGACGGCCACGGCGTGGACCTAAATTTCTGGGAGGCCGTCATATGATGGCCTCCCCTTTGCGTGCTGTGATCACTGAGTCACTGAGACTCGGCCCCTTACCAAGTGATCAGCTGTCAGCCAATGACAGCTGATCACATGATGTAAACAAAAGCTCGGTAATCTTTTTTTTTTTCTTTTTTTTTTCTACTCGCGCTGACAGCGCGAGGAGAAAAAAAAAACAATCACCGGCTTATGTGCAAGGGACATCGGTCCCGAAGAGAAAGAGGCAATTCTGCCTCATCTGTTCCACCAGTACCCCCTGCCAGTGCCACCAGTGCCCACAAGTGCCACCTAGCAGTGCTGCCTATCAGTGTAACCAACCAGTGTCCATCACTGCCACCCATCAGTGCCCATCACTGCCACCTATCGGTGCCCATCAGTGCCGCCTCATCAGTGTACATCAATGAAGGAGAAAAATTATCTGTTTTGAAAAATTGTATAACAAAATATAAAAAAAGTAAAAAAATTGGTCTTTTTACACATTTTTTAACAAAAAATAAAAACTGCTGGTGATCAAATACCACCAAAATAAAGTTCTATTTGTGGGGAAAAAAATTATCAAAATTAAATTTGGGTACAGCGTTGTATGACTGCGCAATTGTCATTCAAAGTGCATCAGCGCTGAAAGCTGAAAATTGGTCTGGACAGGAGGAGGGTTTAAGTGCCCAATAAGCAAGTGGTTAAGCTCAGTGCTTCTGACAAGAAGTGAGGAGAGGCACTGTGAGCTCATCCTCTCAGTCTGCTGCAAACAGAGTGTGCCAGCTTGTATTTAAACTGGCCACTCTGTATGTAGCTTCTGACAGGCTGCACAAGAAGACCCGTATCTCCGGAACTATAGGTGGCAGGAGCCCCAAATTTGACCAGTTATGGGGTAAGACTTCAGATATTTGGGGTCTATTATTTTTTTTTTTTATATAATTTTTCTGGCTAAATCAAATCCCTCTTAAACTTGACAGTGTATGGCTTTGAAGAATAAAGCAAAAACTTAAAGGAGAAATATAGGCAAACATCTTTTTTTCATTTTGGATAGCGCAAGGGAGGATTATAACCCCTGTCAGATTTTTATTTTTTTTGTCATTTGTGTCCCATTGCAGAGATTTCCTTTCACTTCATGTCCCATAGCCAAACAGGAAGTGAGAGGAAATGCCTGCAAATTAAGAGAATTCCTTGGGGACCCCTGGGTCATCAGAACTAGTGTCCCCATTGGAAGATTTCCATTCTATTATTTTTCTGGAGACAACCCAAAATTCATTTTTTTTTTTTTTTTTTACTTTCACTTTCAATGATCATTGTAAACAGGACAAAGAGAGGGAAACTCTCCCTAACGGGGGCACAGACAGCAATAAAAACCTAATAGGTGTTCTAATAATCTTCTCTCTATCCAAAATGGAAAAAAAAAAGTTTTGCCTTAAGTTATACTTTCATTTATACATCAGGCTTCCCTTAATGCCCCCTTCACCCTCTGTATCACATCCATATAAATAGAGGCTTCAGACCAGTGGTTGGGGAGATCCTAGGCCCTGTTCACATCTGGTGTTTTGGGATCTCGGGCAGAACCATTGTGATGCTGCCAGCAATTTCAAATCGCACTGCAATAGTGAAAAAACACACCACGCGTATTAGGGTGCCATTCATTTTGGTGCGGTTTTGCCATGATTGTTGTAAGAAGCTTGTTGAGACATAAATGAAGGATTTAGCTCAGTCAGGGAAAGTAAAGAGAGTTTACTTTACGAGACTCGTGCATGACTTGGACTGGATTTGGTACTTGTTTATAAGTTACACCAGGGGCAGGTGGTAGGGTTTTTTGGGGGGGGGAGTGGCAAACAACCCCCCCCCCCCGGGCTGCCGGTGGAGGTGGAGCAGCACTAACACATCCCCCCATCCCCCACCACCACCCGCTGTCCTTACCGTGGCAAGTTCGGGGAAAGCTGGTCCGGTGTCCTCCTGGAGCAGCTTCCGCGGTGTCTCCTCTTTCCTCCTGGCGCTAGACCTCCAATAGGATCGCCTGACGTTTTGGCCAATCGAGA
The DNA here is from genome assembly GCA_028564925.1 of Lithobates sylvaticus. NCBI lineage: Eukaryota > Metazoa > Chordata > Amphibia > Anura > Ranidae > Lithobates > Lithobates sylvaticus. Next base: position 254,431,600 of record CM053026.1, on the reverse strand, counting down.
AACCTGTTTCATACCTGCTTCGCGATTGGCCTGGGAGGAGGATCAGTGTTGCAACAGCAAATGAAAATTTGCTGTTGCAGCACACCTAGGTGGGCTCCAGACGCAATGCTTTGCGTCCCGAGTCCACCCTATTTTGAAGCCTATTCGAGCCTATGGCTCTGATCAGGTTCTTCAAAAAAAAAAAAAAAAAACTAGCCACTCTAATTCATATGCCCAGTGACCCGAAAGGGGCCGGACACATGAATAGGGGGCAGACGTGGATAGATTCATGCTATGTGTGAATTAATCCACTGCATATGGGGGGGCAGCGCTCGGACGCCCCTAAGGGACAGGCCGCCCCTGAGTTACACTAGTAAGCCACAAGTTATGATTATATGAAGGTGTGTCTTTATTGCTGGCTAGAATGCTTGTGTGCAAGTGTCTTAGAACATTTCTATGTATACGTCAGTGGCAACTAGAAAAACCTGATAACAGTAGTGTCTATAGTGTGTCATATTATTGTCCAGTCTCATCATCCAGTTTGTACTTCCTTATTTCATCCAGTTCTCCTTATCGCATATTATTTATACTGTTTAGTATTACAATTTAGTATTTACTATTGGAAAAGGGTAACGTTACAGCTGGTCACATGCCAGTGTATAGTGCTTCCTGGTTGCATTTTATAAAGAGGAAGTTTTGCAGTATGCAGAGGGAAAATTCGTTCTTTATGGCATAGACTTTTATGTGGTTCTATAACAATGCTTTGATATAGCTGGTAGTAAACGTGAACAATTTAGAGTGGTTGGTTGTAAACCTCTGAAATGAAAAATGAACATAGTCTATCGCTCTATAGTGTGAACTAGCCTCAATCCAAACTACCTTAGTGTGGTTCCTATTTGCGCTCTGCTCCTTTCTCTGTCTGCTTGAGTCATTTCTGACAATTTATGCTAACACCACACAATCCCAGGGGATGCCCATAGCTCCCAACTGTCCCTGATTTCACGGGACTGTCCCTGATTTGGAGCAATGTCCCTCTTTCCTCCTCATTTGTCCCTCATTTTGGTCTGATCTATATAGTTGTATATAAAATGCACTTTTTATCTTTCAAAAAGTGTTTCCCAGTGCTAAACCTTTCATCCAAATTCTAAATTGCTGCATTTTTACATTTTAAAAGCCAATATAAAGGGTTTATAGAAATAGTAGTGGGGGGAAAAAAAGCCCTTTTTAGATTTATTTTTTATTTTTTTGGTTAATTCTCCTTTAAGGGGTGTGGCAGTCCCTCATTCCCATCTCAAAATGTTGGAAGGTATGGATGCCCCCCCCCCCCCCCCCAGCACACAGAAGGGGATTGACCACATCAGCTGTGCATGTTTCCCTATGAGACTGTAGAGGGGGGTTGCATCCCTTCCCTCCAGGAATCTCACGTTTCACATTACACTCAGCTCCCTGCTCTATGCTGTTCAGTGTGTGACATCAGATCACCACCCCCTGCCTTCTACAGCTGAGAAATGCAGTGTAAACTGTGCACTTTGAAGGGCTGTAGAGAAGAGAGATGGAACTTCCATTCAGTGGTAAGTGAACCAAAGATTCTGCATGTCCAGGGCTTGTTGCTAATTTCTTCATGGAATACCATTAGTGCAGGAACAGATTTTTATAGTGAATCATGATGGTTAGGAGAGGCAGAAAGAAAATGTCTTGGGAGCTTTCATTTTCCAAGTGCAACTATAGACATGTTTTTGAAAGGAACGTGTCAAATTTAGGAGCTGCCATTGTTGATTGAATTATAAAGATGCAAGCTTCATACTCATCCTTGCTTTACTGCATTGTGAGCTACTGAACAGGAACAGTCACTGAAGTGTGAGGACACCTATATAAGCATATGCTAGATCCACATCAGTGATTTTCTAAATAGTATAACAAGGATAGGGATGACAATTCTCAAGCATGCAATTCTTAACTAGTTCAGCTCTTTGGACGTACAAAGTACATCCAAAGGGTGAAGGAATAATCACAAGCTCTCCAACTCTTACTGGGAGCCTGGGACCACATCAACCCACTTTAGGATGCTGAGTGGGTGGAGACTCGGTATAACACAATTTTAAGACTTGACGTATTTGTATCCATTTACTTGATCAAGCAGTTGGGTATTATATTGTGTGTGTGTGTTTGTACTAAAATTATTTTTATTATATTTTTTCCTGAAAATATGCATTTGATAAACAGTTGCATAAATATAGCATGACCGAACAAATTGTAACTACTATTTTCTTCTTGTCCAATATTTTTATTGACAAATGCAAGTAGAATATACAGAACCACAGTAGATCAGAAAAATACAGGTAAAACATTGTTTTTCCATAGATTTCCAGTAGAGTATATAGAAGACATCATATCATAGATCACAAAAGTATAAGGACATTAATTATTATTTATTATTATTATTATACAGCATTTATATAGCGCCAACAGTTTGCGCAGCGCTTAACAAAATAAAGGCAGACATTACAATTACATAACAATTTGGTACAAGAGGAATCAGAGGGCCCTGCTCGCTAGAGCTTACAATCTAAAAAGAAAGGGTCAATTGATACAAGAGGTAATAGCTGTGGGGGATGAGTTGATGGAAAAAGTAAAACAGTGTTAGTTAGAAGCAGGATAGGCTTCTTTAAAGAGAGAGGTTTTCAGGGATCGTCTAAAGATGGATAGATTAGGGGACAGTCGGACAGATTGGGGTAGAGCGTTCCAAAGGATGGGAGAAACTCTGGAGAAATCCTGGAGGTGAGCATGGGAGGAGGTGACAAGGGAACTAGAGAGCAGGAGGTCTTGGGAGGACCGAAGAGAGCGGCTTGGTTGGTATTTTGGTACTAGGTTAGTGATGTAGCTGGGGGCAGAGTTATGGATGGCTTTGTAAACTATTGTTAGTACTTTGAATTTTATTCGTTGGGTGAGTGGAAGCCAGTGGAGGGATTGGCAGAGAGGGGTGGAGGACGCTGAATGGTTGGTAAGGTGGATAAGTCTTGCAGCAGCATTCATTATGGACTGAAGGGGGGATAGTCTATGTAAAGGTAGTCCAATGAGGAGGGAATTGCAGTAGTCGAGGCGAGAGATAACCAGGGAGTGAGTTAGAAGCTTGGTGGTGTCATTCGTTAAAAAGGGGCGTATTCTGGAAATGTTGCGGAGGCTAAGATGGCATGATTTGGACAGGGATTGTATGTGGGTCCGAAAGGACAGTTCAGAGTCTAGGATTACCCCTAGCACCCTGGCATGTGGGGACGGACTGATAGATGTGCCATTGATCTTGACTGAGAAGTCAGGGGAAGGGGCACGTGGGGGAGGAAATATTAAGAGCTCAGTTTTAGACAGATTAAGTTTGAGGAAGTGGTTTGACATCCAGACTGATATGTCTGCTAGTAAATCAGTGATGCGTGAGGAGATTGATGGGGTGAGTTGAGGGGCAGAGAGATAGATCTGGGTGTCATCAGCATATAAATGGTAGTGAAAGCCATGTGAGGCTATCAGCTGACCCAGGGAGGATGTGTAGATTGAGAATAGTAGAGGTCCAAGGACAGAACCTTGGGGGACCCCAACAGTAAGAGGAGTTGGAGAGGAGGAAGTGGAGTTGTAAGTGACACTGAAGGTGCGATGAGATAGGTAAGATTCGAACCAACGGAGAGCACAGCCATGGAGACCAAGCAAATTTATTTTTTTGAGGAGGAGGGGGTGGTCAACTGTATCAAAGGCAGCAGAAAGGTCTAAGAGTAAGAGTACGGAATAATGACCATTGGTTTTGGCTGTTAGTAAGTCATTTGTGAGTTTTAGGAGGGCAGTTTCTGTGGAGTGCTGTGGGCGAAATCCAGACTGAAGGGGATCCAGAAGGTTATTCTCAATGAGGTGGTCGCTCAGTCGGCTGTAGACTAAACGTTCAAGGAGTTTGGAGGCAAAAGGGAGTAGAGAGATGGGTCTTAGATTGTTAAGATTGGTTGGGTCTAGTGAGGCCTTTTTTGGTATGGGAGTGACTAGTGCATGTTTTAGAGGGTTGGGGAAGATGCCAGTAGAGAGTGAGAGGTTGAAGATATGAGTTAAAGACTGTAGGATAGAGTCAGATGGTGACCGTAGTATTTGAGAAGGAACAGGGTCCAGGGGGCAGGAGGTTAGGTGGGCATTAGAAAAAATGTTTGTGACTTCCTCTATAGTAGCTGGATTAAAAGAGGAAAGTATTGATTGTGCAGGAGGACAAGGAGTGTAAAGTGAGGGAGATATGTGTAGAGTAGAGAACTCGAGACGAATTGTCTCAATCTTGTTTTTGAAGTGATTAGCAATCTCCTGGGCAGTGAGTAAGTTTAGTGGGTGGAGGTAATGGAGGACGAAGTAGAGAAGTAAATGTAGAAAAGAGTTGACGGGGATTGCGTGAGAGGGTGTTAATGAGAGTGGTAAAGTAGGTCTGTTTGGCAGTGCGCAGGCAGGAATGGTATTTTTGGAGGGCAGATTTATATAATCTGTTCCATTATTACAAAGGTGAATAGTAGGGGCAAGAAGCCCTCAGAAACAGCTGTGATATATACGGAAGTCGAGAAAGGAGTGCAATGCTAATATTCCATCAGAAGAGGGTACACTAAAAGGGAAATACTTATTACGTAAACCCCCGGTACAAACCAATGAGGTGGTAACAAAAAGAGGGAGAGGAAAAAAGGAGAGGTAAAGGAGGGAAAAGAGGTTGATGTCGTATGGCAGGACCTGAGCACAATCAGTTATCAAGACTAAGGCCAGGGATGTTATGGCTCTAGAAGGGTAGCGTCAAAGGCTGCTGGGAGAAAATGGTCCACCCATGGTTGCCAGATGTTGAGATGTTTGGTGATTTTTTTTTCCAGCATAGTGGCTTCAGTTTTGCTATGTATCATGGCTTGTGTGATTTTGTTCTTAGTCTCCACAATACAAAGTGAAGGGGTCTTCCAGGGCTTGGCAATCATTTGTTTAGATACTGTCAAGACTTGTATAGCTAGTTTCAGCTGGGCCCTAGTTAAGTACAACAGCTTAACAAGGTAAAAGTTGGGCCAGACGACAGGGGTAACAATAACATTCTCAAGACTTCCAGTAATTGTAATGTCTTGTTTTCTTTTTCCTATAAAAATAACAAACGTGTTATACTTTACCTCCTCTGTTGCAGTGAATTTGCACAGAGCAGCACAGATCGTCCTTTTCTCGGGTCCCTCTTCGGTGCTCCTGGTTCCTCCCTTTTGTTGAGTGCCTCCACAGCAAGCAGCTTGCTATTGGGGGTACCTGAGCTGAATCACAGATTCCTGTGTCCATTTAGACACAGAGCCCCGCCCCCTCTCCTGATTGGCTAGCTGACTTTGACAGCAGCGGGAGCCAATAGCGCCGCTGCTATGTCTCAGGCAATCAGAAGGCAGAAATTTTGGGATATTCTTGCCAGAACCAAGTACCAACGTAGTAGAACTTTTTAATTTGTTTCTATTGCTAACATATTTTTGGAGGAAGATTTAGTCATAGCCCAGATACTATCCCAATACTCTTGCTCCAAATGTATATTCAGGTCAGAGGTCCCGGAGGTAGTGTAGGAAAGGAGAGTGGTGGGGGTGGTTGCTGTAACATGGGAATATGATTTGGAGATAATGCCCCGGGCATAAGGATCTGAGTTACAGATACCTTCAAAAAGAATCATACTAGTTAGGGAAGAATGTCTTCAGAATATATGAAGTATCAAAAGATTTCCCTTGTTGGAAGCTGGCCTTGATCTTACAGGACAGAAAGCAACTACTATCTTTTGGTACTTCAAGGTCTTTCTGACAATATACAATGATCTGTGCTTAAAGTACTTTTTTGGCAAACAATGCAGATGTTATATGGGCTGAATCTTATTCCCTGTAGCTTGATTGGCTCATCTTATATAGATTTTTGAACGTAATCTAACCTTTATAAGTGATTAACTTTGGATTTACTTGAGCCCTCTGTTTGTTTTGTGCAGTGTCAAGAGGTGGGAAAGGTAAATGTTTCTCTTCGCTGTGAATTCATCAGAAGCACACCGGATTGCAGGGACAGTGATGGATACATTAGTTACCTGGATGGGGCGTTCTGCAGCTTTCCTCAGTCATGTTTTGCGCTGGCTATCTTCTTGTATGTAAGTATATATTTACGTCAACCTAGCAATGATTAACTCTTGTGAAAGACTTCATTTGGAATTTATATTGCCAAGATTGGGAAAGCTCACACAAGATAGTTTGTAGCAAAAGACTGGCTATGCATTTTGCTTCTTCATTCATTTGATGATCACATGGACTGAAGACTTGTTTTATGAGACAAGGCATATTAATGTTAATCTTTCAAGTTCCATAACTCCCTGAGATTTCATTCTCCATGGGTTGCAAATATACTGGAGGGATTTTGCCTTTAAAGTGGTTGTAAAGGCAGAAGGTTCTTTATCTTAATGCAGCCGTCCGGGACTCTCCCTCCTGATTGGCTGAGACACGGCAGTCGTGCCATTGGCTCCCACTGCTGTCAATCAAAGTCTGTTTACCAATCAGAAGATAGAGAGGGCGGAGCTGAACCACGGCTCCGTGTCTGAATGGACACATGGAGTTGCGGCTCAGGTGCCCCCATAGCAAGCTGTTTGCTGTTGGGGGCACTCGACCGGAGGGAGGGGCCAGGAGCACCGAAGAGGGACCCGAGAAGAGGAGGATATGGGCTGCTCTGTGCAAAACCATCACACGGCAGGTAAGTATAACATGTTTGCTATTTTTAAAGAATAAACAAAGAGACTTTAGTATTACTTTAATGCTGTAAATGCTGATTGTATTAATTTAAAGATTTTTTAGGACTATGCTATTTCACATACAGCAGTGATTCTCAGAGGTTGCTTGGGGTTCCTTCAACATTGGGCCATTTCTGCCTCTCGGATAGGTTCCCACCAACACCATTGATCTTTTTAGCTATCTGTAAGGAGGTAATTCTTCCCAATGACCACAAGTGTAAGGACCATTCTTCCCGCTGACCATCACACTAATGTATCATGAGTTGTAGATTTCAAATTTTTAGCAGGGGTTCCCATGAGACTGGAGAACTATTTTAAGGGTTCCTCTGTGTTGAAAAGGTGGAGAAAGGCTGACATACAGTATTAATATGTATCACATACTGTACATGTTATTTGGTGCAGTATGTCTGTACAAAATGATACTGTGTTTCGGTATACCGTATATACTCGAGTATAAGCCGAGTTTTTCCAGCACATTTTTTTGTGCTGAAAATGCCCCCCTCGGCTTATACTCGAGTCAATAATTTTTCTGCTGCAGTGGCCCCGAGATACGGGGGCCCCAAAGTCGGTTCGGAAAATGTAATTCTTTGCTGCAGAAAAGTGCTTGACATTTTCCGAACCGACTTTGGGGCCCTGTATCTTGGGGCCACTTAGTTCTAGGAACCCCAGCTTGGATATGTTGTAGTACTAGTTCTACTGGGTTTGCACACCAAATTTGGGGTTCCTAGCACTAAGTGGCCCCGAGATACGGGGCCCCAAACTCGGTCAACTGCGTCCATCTGCAGCCCTTTGGGTTCAGAAACCCCACATTTTGGCTGCAGCTAGGGGGCATCTAGGAACCCTTAACTACTGAGGTTTGAAGTTTGGGGGACCTATGGCTGCAAATGGGCACAGTGAGGCTGCAAATGGGCATTTTTGACTGTCTTTTCCACTTACAGTAGCTGCGCCTTTCTCACCCTAGGCTTATACTCTAGTCTAGTCGATAAGTTTTCCCATTTTTTTGTGCTAAAATTAGGTGCCTCGGCTTACATTCGGGTCGGCTTATATTTGAGTATATACGGTAGTATGATTGCAGTATACTCACATGACCTTATTTTATAGATCTGTCTATTCTGGACAACTGTGAAATGCTGATTCTAGTTCTGTTGTTGGCATGCTGACTATGCTTTTCATTAATTACTTTTATGCTAGTATGACTTGGGCTAGATGAACTTGTTAATATGAATTATAGCTGTTATAAGTAAGCACAACAGAAAATACATAAATCACTTTCTACTTAAGTGGACCTGTCACAAGCCTACTGCTGCAGCTGCTACCTTCATGAGTACATAGCACTGAAAATTAGGCAGTTTAAAGTTTGCTGAATAAAAGGATAGCTGTGATCAGCAACTGGCACTGAGCGTAGTTATTCATCATGAATGTGACTACCGCCGCCCACAGCCTGTTTTTTAAACTGTTAAATCGATGGGTTTAGTTCCGCTTTAATTTACTACTTTACTACTACTATTTACTGTTCAGGGGCTCTAGGCTTCAGCAAAATGGTAGCCTCCAGCAAGAAGAAACAGGAGCAATGCTGGAAGTAATTTACAGCACACACTCATTTTGGTAGCAAAATTAATAATGTGGAATGTATGTTCCTTGCTAAGGAACATTATTTTTTATCAAGTTGTTATAGGTAAAGTTCTGCTTTAACAATAATTTTCCAATTTCTCTTGGGATTAATCAAGTATTCTGTAAATCCAGAACTCCAGGCACAAATGCTTCCTTTATAGCCACAAAAGATATAATTCGACTTTGTGTGCATACCTTTACGGACCCAGATATTACCGTACAAAAGTACCAGAGGTGTCATCACTATGCTGTAAATAACCTATGCAGAGGGCAGAGCTGTAGGTGGGTCCCAGCTTGCTCCGCCCACTACAGGCTACCTACAGGAGGGGGCAGATACCGGAACAGTCACCTTACACAAGGAGAGAGCGGTAGTGACCGGTCGTTATTCCAGGAAGCTCCTGCACAAAGGAAAAGTTTCACACTAGGTTAATGCACAGATCTGGAAGAAGCACACAAAGCCCCCCAAGATTCAAGTAAAAATACACATGCCACTTGTATTTAGACAATGTTTGCTTATCCCAGAGGTCAGCTTTATGCAGGGTCCCCCCAGCTTTGAGCTTTTATATATAAAAACATGGTTTCCATTTATACTGAAAGTAGAAAACCCCTTGTCAAGTAGCTGGAGGTAAGCTTTGACAGTGTGGGGTTTTATTTGGGATTTGAATTGGTACAACGGTCACTAGATTAATTTTGTCTCACCTCTTGTTTCCTGCATAGGCCCTGTGGCTTCTTTACCTTTTCATCATCCTTGCAGTAACTGCAGAGAAGTTGTAAGTATTTCAGTTGACTTTTTCTTTTCCTACATAGCACTGTCTGGTTGGAGATTATTTACAAAAATGTTGAAGTGCTATACACGTCCTAAATGTGCTAATTTCTGCATTTTCCAAGCAAAATTATTCTCTATTATAACTATTCATCTAATACCTGCAGTTCAAGTAGATGTAAACCTAAAATCACAGATTGAGTACATTCCTCTGTCCCTCACAATAATCATTCTTCTGGGGTTTTTTTCTTTATAAGTTACAATGCATAAAAAATACCCATTGATTCTGCCAGTCCCCTGTGGGCTTACCATGGAAGCAAATTTGTGATACCATCTGATACCATTGTAAAGGTGCCTCTTGTGTTCTTGCCTGGGACCTACAGCATGCCATGCTGTTGCACAGAGTGCTTGTAATTCATTTGATAGCCTGTGACATCACAAGCTGATACATCCCCCACCCAGCCCTTCTGCTTCTAAGTGGCCGTGGCTCCGTAGCCACGCTGACAACACTAATAGCAGCTGAACAAGATGCATATACCAACAGAGCAGACGGTTTTGAGCATCTATGTTGTGGCACTGGACAGTTGGGGAGTGCAGGAACACGCACTCCCCCACCCTTTGTAAGAGGGAAGTTCAGAGAAAATTTGGTCATATGAGCACTCAATAAAATACATTTTCAGGTATATAGGAATTTTTTTCTTTGGCAATGTGTTTTTTCTGGTTATAATCATTTTAAACCAAAAAAATTCCCACCTTGGTGTACTTGGACATTCTCATGATTAAGAATGCCTTGTATACTGATTTATCACCCTTGGGAACTCAAGTATTGACTTGAGGCCTAGTGTAGCTTACCCTCTCATGTAGGTTGATTGACTAGGATATTACCTACTGTGCTAGTCTTAGTTTAGTTTCAGGCTTGCATCTGTGTAGTAATTGTGATCTTTGTTAGGCACTGCCTCTGACCTATGACTTCACCCCCCCAATCCATGTACAGTCCTACCTCCTGAGCTCTCCTGTTTTTTTAACCCCTCACGCTCTATTTCCCCAACTTTTCCTTCCTCGCGGATTCTCCTTGAGGATCAGTGTTTCAATAGCCAATATTAATTTGCTGTTGTAACACTTGGGTGGGCTCCTGGCGCAACGCTCTGCGCCACAATCCCATCCTATTTTGAAGCCTATTAGAGCCTCTGGCTCTAATCATGTGTTGTAATTCACGCGCCCAGTGTCCTGAAAGGGGCCGGAGGCATGAATAGGGGGTGGCAGTGTCCTGTGAAAATAGCGCCCGTGGATACGGCATATGTGTGGTGACTGTGAATAGAGGAGGCAGCGCTCTGAAGCCCCTAATGGACGGGCCTCCACTGGTCTCCACCCTTTTCCTTCTTTTCTTTTGACTGCCAGATGCTTACTTATTGTGCTTGATATCACCATTGACCGTAGACTTGAATATGTTTATTTTCTTTTGCTTATGTTTTGATAAAAGCCAAAAAAAGGCTAAATTAAAATTTCTGAAATGTGTGAACTGTAAGCCTAAATGGTCATAGGGCTCAGTAACTCATTTTGGATGGGACTACTGTCAATGTCTTCATTGCAATGTCTTACAATAATTGTTTTGTTTTTTCATTCATTGTGTTTGATTTACCATTTCTCCCATTGCTTTTTTAGCTTTTGTCCAAACTTGTCTGCAATCTCAAGAACACTCAGGCTTTCCCATAATGTGGCAGTATCCTTTTTTTCCAGCTACCTAATTATGGTTTAAGGTTTTAGTGGTAATGTAGTATGTCTGTTTGTCCATGGGCACTTTTAGTTGTAGCTGATGCCAGTAGTGTAATAAGTACTGTAGTAGACAGTATACTAATCGGCTACAACTAAAGGTGCCCATTGACATATGATGGCCTTCCAATCGCTAATCATCAAATGCCTACAGGGCAGCCTTCAATAGCCCCAAAACTGTTCATGGTGGAGAAAAAGCGACTGGACAGATAGAATACCTTTTCTGTTTTCCTTAGTTATAAGAAGTGCTGAGATGTTCTGTGTGCTCCTCCCTCCTTCTCTGACCCACATATTCCTGTTTTGAATTGAAGCCAAGAGATAGTCATGCCGAAATGTTTTTTGATTTCCATAAGCAGGCCATATGCTGATAGTTTTCCCGCCTTTCTGTCACTTTTATTTTGACAGCCAGCCACTGAACAGCAGTTTCATCTGATTGGATGCAGCCACTTTTCAGATGATGATGATTTTGCCCAGCTCCATTGATTTCCTTCTTGTATATATATCTCAGGGTACCTTCATCTCCATATCGATAGGGTTATGCTTCCACCGTCACATAATTAGACACTGGCAAAAAAGTCCCCCGCCCAGTCATATTCCCTCCCCATTGGACGGAATGCCTTGACAGCATGGGAAAGAATAAAGCAGAAGTTGGATTCCCCATTGCTGTTACTCCCCAGCATGAGACTGGTGGATCACCTCATGGATGCTGGAAATGGGAAAGTAATTTCTCCCTCTATCTTGGAGGGTCCTGAAGACAGATAACAGCCTGCTGGGGTGGAGTGGTGTTCTGGACGATCTCTCAGTCTAGGGGATTAGATCTTAGCAGAAGAAGTCATGGCCCATCAACATTTTGGTATTTAGGGCAATTTGCTTTCTTACTGTCTCCAGGGAATGGGCTCCTCGCCCAGATGTGTGGCATCTCCTTCCACTTTCGAAGTTTAGCAGGATATTTTACTGCATAAGAGATTTGCAGTAGGCGTAATCCTCAAACAAAGCATATCCCCCTATAGTGTGTACTCAATTAAGAGCACAAAGTGTAATTTCTTTCTGCTGCTTCGTTCCTCTGCTATCAGCATGAATCACTTTGGAAACATTTTCCTGGCACAAAAAGAAAAAAGGTGACAGGGGAGGGACCTCCAGCTGATAGACAGCCTCAGCTCTGTGAACTGTGTGGAGGGGGGTGTCCCTTCCCTCCAATTAGCTGTCAGAGCTCTGGTCACTTTGCTCAGACAAGCTTTATCAATTCTGGACTTTGAATGGCTGTATTGAAGACTGCTAATAAACAGGTACAACCTATGTTGGAGGATTTGATTTATCCCCATGTATCACCTGAGGCCGGTCACATCACTAGGTATGTGTAAGGGTTTACAAGCACTTTAACATCTACATGTTTTGCCCATTTTTTCTGCACTTCGGCCGAAAAATCAGGCAAGAATTACATTTTTGCTCAGTTGAATTCAATATTCCTTTTCATATGGGCTTTGTACAGTATGAGATCCCTATCCCTATAGCTGAGCATTTTTAGAATAAATGGTCTGGGTGGGTTTCCTGGAGGTAGAGGGCGTGCTGGGATTCTGTGTGCTATCTCAACCACAAAAGTATTAGTGAAACCACCTCACCAGGAATGTCCAGCAACCATTTTTCAATAAAGTCAGATGGTCATTTGCTTTCTATACGTTTGAGCAGAGCCGGTATGTGACTGTTGTTCCTCCTCTGCCCATTCTCTATGTTCTCCAATCTGTAATCCTGAATAATGACCTTCTCTCAGGTGGTTGGAATATCACTTTTCATAAAAGGAAGCATTCTTCTTCCAGCGCAGTGGTGCTTTCAGGGATTTTTTGTTTGTCCTGCCTAGCTATATCCTCCCTAATTTCCAGCACTTGGTTAGTGAGAGACTGTAAATATACTGTATATTACAGGACTGCATAACAGGAAAAAAAACACCATTCCCTTGGTGGGTTTGGCAAGGGAAGTTGGTGAATCTACATGCTTTTGTGCCTCCAAGTGAGTAGATGGCTCATGCTTGTCTATCCCAGCCTGTGAACCAGCAGCTGTGGATGTGATTCTGCCTCCCTTGCTGTACTGCCCAAGTCACTTGTTGTCCCTTTTGGATTTAACCGGTGTGCGGACATAATTTTTCTTGTATTCTGATAACTGCCTGTGCTCTCTGCCGCTGCTGCACTCTGATCAGTTAGCATTGTGCCGAGTTCTGCTGTGGACTACAGATTACTTCCTCCACATGTTAAGGAGCTGAGTAGAGGGGAAGGTGTTTTTTATTCTGAAAATATCTCCTGTTCTGTACATCTATTATTTACACACTTCTAACGCCAATACATTCATTTTGTTTTTTCTTAGTTTTTTTTTTTCTTTCTTCACATTTTTTCCATTGTACATTTCTAGTGTTTAAGCAATGGCCACACTTTACTATTGTGCTATAATTATATGAGCTTTAATTGCACAATGGTAAACTGTTGTCTACATTGGTAGCATAACACAATGGGCAAGTCTGGAAAACAGGTTGACGTATTGGTAAAGCAGACTTCCTTGACCATTTAACCTCCATGGTGTCACCTTTCTGGCCTTTGGGAACGGGGCCCCTGATGTGTTCAGTGCTGTGGCTGCGTTCTCAGACTCCCGGACTGCTGGGCTGGCTATCGGTGCTCTTTTTGGTATGTATTAAAACCAATAACATTTAAGATTGTGTTCAACTAACTTCCCAAAACGTCAGGTGTATGACCCATGTGTCCTTTTTCCCCAGGTGCTGGTGTATTTGTCACCACAGTCGTAGCTGGAGGCATCGCATTGGTAAAGCCATTCACTGCTGCTTCTCGTCCCTTCCTAAGAGATATTGTATTCTACATTGCTGCCATCTTCCTAACATTTTATGTGATGTATCAAGGTTATGTGACCTTACCTGTTGTTCTAGGTGTGTATCTTTATTTTTTTATTTTCTCTCGCAGTCCTATTTTATTTCCATTTCGGTATCAGTCTTTACAAATGGTTTTATACCTAACGGTGACATTCCAGCCTTTTATATGAACATATCTAATTAGAGTGGTTGTAAATCCCTAAAAGAAATATGAAAAAATTCTATCCCTCTATAGTGTTACTATTGTACTCAATCTAGAGCACTAAGTTGCATTCTGTCTGCTGCCCCCTGTCTCTGCTATCTGAATGAGTCCCTTCTGACATGTTTTCCAGACACCAAGAAGTAAAAGGTGACTGGGAAGGGACCTCCAGGACACAGCCTATGGTTGATAGCCTCAGCTCTATTCCTGTGTGCTCAGTGAAGAGGGGGGGGGGGGCTTCCCTTCCCTTCTCTTCCCCTTCCCTCCACTTAGCTCTCACTGATCTCTGCAGAGTGTAACTTCTGCTCTCCGTCCCCTGCTTTTTGAAAGCTCACACAAGCTGTAAAAATTCTGAAATTTGAATGACTGTAGAGAGGAGAGACAGCTGCAGATAAACAAATACAACTTATGTAGAAGGATTTGTTTTATCCCTGTGTATCACCTGAGACCAGTCATTTTATTGAGTGTGTGAGAATTTACAACTACTTTAAAGCGGTAGTAAACCCCCCCCCCCCCCAAAAAAAAACTGTCCCCCTGCAAGGTAATGACATAATGTGCTAGTATGCATTGCATACTAGCACATTATGAAAGACTTGCTTTAAGTTTAAGCTCTCCAGTGGTGCACTGTCACCGCTGATGGGGCTTCCATCTTTACACGGTCTTCCTTACGTGTTCATGGGCCTTGGTCGTTTGAATGGCTGAGCCAGGATGACATCGCGCTCTGAAGGGACAGCATGTCACCCCTTCAGAGCAAGCACAGTACACATGCGCCGGTGCCATCACCGACTGCAGAAGTAGTGAATATCTCCTAAATGGTGCATGTTCAGGAGATATTCCTTGTACCTACAGGTAAGCTTAGCTATTATAAGCTTACCTGTAGGTACAAGTGAGTAAGCGGTGTTTACTACCACTTTAATACTTCCAGTGGAGTATGTAATTTCATCCACTATATATCATATAACATGTAATTACTTTAATTTTGGCTGTATATACAGCTGGTTCTGTATTCACTTTTATGGGTTTTTCAGTGATAGTTGAAAATTTTCCAGTTACTTCTAACATTTTTGTATAGAAACACTAAGTTCTTGCATTTTGCTTTCTGCATTTACTAAATTTCTATGCATCACCTAAAGTAAAAAGCTTGTATTACAGCCCTAATGCCTATGTCTATGGTAGACAGTGGCCTGCAAAAAAATATTCAAGAATAATGGCGAGATTACTTCTGTTCTTTATATTGGCACCTAAATAAAAGGTGAAATCTTTAAGATGTATTACTCTTACAGGGTCTAATTTTCTATTTTGTTCCCACAGTGTATCTACTGATGTATGTGGCTTATGTTCTTGTGGTGGTGCTCTCCGCTTGGATCTATCAGAGGATGCGCCATCGGTCGTTGGCTGCCCCCAGCTTAAGCGAGCCAGGTAACATATTGGTTATTTTGTTGTTTTCATTTTGCTCTTGCCTCATCAAGCGTATCCCAAATGACAACTCCACAACCGTTCGAATGACAGCTGGGAAGGTAACCCATATGCTGTTATATGTAGGCAAATTAGAAGAAAACTGGTCACACACTGCTGTTGTAATCCAATAAAATGTAATTTATTCTTCAAACATGGGACAATAGCGCTGGATAGGTTACAGTTGACATGTTTCACACGTAGGAGTGCTTGACTAAGCACTCCTATGTGTGAAACATGTCAACTGTAACCTATCCTGCTCTAATGTTTAAAGAATAAAGGACGTTTTATTGGATTACAACTGCGGTGTGCGACCAGTTTTCTTCTAATTTGCATGTGTCTGCAGTGCTGGCTTAAAGGCTGAACAACAAGTCCCAGCAAGCAGTCCTTGGCAAACAAAGACAGCTCCTTAGGCTCAACAGAGGTCGAGTCCACTGGGTCAGAACAAGAAGAGTGCCCAGAGACCACCTCCTGCTGTTCTGCGACCAGGGCCTGTGCCTCAGCTGCCTTTGCAGCACTGCGAGTGACCACCAATATTGGCAATGCATCATTATCATCATCATTCATCAATCATCATCTTTAGCATTTACAGTTGTAGCATCATTGGAACATAGGTCTGTTACCTTCACAGGCAAGGGGGGTCTGCTCTTTGTTTTTTGTAGAAGGAGGATCTGGCACTTCCACTCCACCCTCCCCAGGTTGCCCAGATATTAAACCCACATCTGTACACAGTATCTTTTGGGGGGGTCCAGAGGGTTCAGTGGGGGTGTCCTCAGCAGAGGCATAATCTGAGACAAGGGTCCCTAAATATGCACCCAACAACACAGCAGTGGGGATCTCGTCAGAGACTTCCACCTCTCTCATCCCACTTCCTGCACCCCAATCAATAAACACACATGCACAGGGTATGCGGGAACGGATCCCCCCAACTCCGGTGAGGGTAACAAACTTCTTTGGGATGATGTCCGTTTCTTCTATCACCTCTGGTCTGACCAATGTGACTTCAGCTCCAGTGTCACGAAAAGCAGTTACAGTCTGGTTGCCGATGATGACTGGCTGCAAGTTGGCATTGGTTCCCTGAGGTTTCCCACTGAAGAACAGCACAGCGGAAGGGTTTCTGGCCGGTGGGCCAGATGATGTGGTCTTATGCTCAGGGCACTGAGTCCGGAGATGGCCGAGTTCTCCACAGATGTAACATCCAGCCATTCCAGTCAGGAATGGCTTGGAACCAGAACAGCAGGTGCCAGCCACTGAGGAACTTGGGTTGCAGGCGGAGTAGGGGTTGCCATGGGCGATTTCCTCCTTTCCAACCATTCAGAGGAGCCTTTATGGCCTCATAATTGTCGTTCTGCTCTGCTGGCAATTCAACATATGTATCTAGGTCCTTGCCTCGCAACCCTGGCATCAGGTACCAGGCCCATTGTGCTGGGGGCAGATGGTACTGACGGCAAGTTTTTTCAAACGACAGTAGATAAATGTCAATGTCACTGTCCTTTTCCATAACTGGAAATTTGGCTGGAAACGGCTCACAGGCAGAGAGGTGTCCCTGTGCTCTAGGGATCCGGGGTTCTTAGCCTGTCTTTGCTGCTGGAGCCTAGCCATCTCCAGTTTGTGCCGACAATCAGCCTCCATCTGCACTGCCTCTCTCTCAGCCCGGCGTTCCTCTTTCTCAACCGCAGTCCTGCGCTCCTCTCGCTCCGCTGCAACCTGCCACTCGAGAAACTGCAGGTACCCCATGGAATCCGTCTCCCTGATGCGTTGTAGCGTTTTCTGCATTTGAGCAGAGTCTATGCTGTTTTCAGGCAATCTGGGGCTGGCCTGCTCATTCTGTGGCTTGGAGGTGACATTCGGTGATACCTCAGTGTCAATCTCTGCTTGCCCTTCCTGCGAGGCCATCTCTGAACCCCTGGGCTCTGAAGTAGCGGAAATCCTTTCTGGTTCAGGTTCTGGTCTGCCCAAATATCGAACCCCTGTAGGGTATGAATCACGCCTTCACGATTTTTGCTGCCGACATCAATTCCTCTTAATGCACACTCAGCAGTCAGGCCATTTTTGCTCATCATTTTATATTCTGATAATCCAGGCATTTTACAAGCAGAAAAGATAGAACAGAAAGCAGAGATAGGAAGGAGCTGTAGGAAATAGCTGTTTCTGTATGTCTCTAAGCTGAGATAATGGCTCTTTTTTAGTTAAGCCTGAGTTAAGCCTAAGCCTATGAATTCCATGAATTAAGAGAGGAGGGAGGGGGTTAAAATTACTGCTACGATGTGTACCTACTCTGACAAACTGTCATGGCTCACGTATGATTCCTGAACAAAATGGCCGCTAGCTACAGCTTTTTTGGGTGTCTAGTACGTGATATCATTACACATACTGCCTCTGCTGCACTGAAATACAAAGCAGTGTTGCTGGTCCTACATCCCAGTTCTCCTCCTTGTTTTTGTTTATTGGACAACAGAAGTCTTCCCTCCTATGGTATGGAGAAAATTAATAGTCCAGCAGAAGAGAACTGGGCAGAGATAACACTGCATGGCATTTCATAGCAGCAGAGACACTGCATTGTGATCTCAAATCTAAGGTTAGAAGCATGCTTGTATGTGTTTTAATGTATTTTGCCTTTGACATCTACTTTTAAGGGTTATCGGAAGTGGATTAGTGATTAAAGTATAACTAAAGGCAAACCTTTTTTTTTTTTATTATTATTTTTTTTTGGAGAGGTATTAGAACACCTATTTTTATTGCTGTCTGTGCCTCCGTTAAGCAGATTCACCCTCTCTATTTGTCCTGTTTAACGTTATCATTGACAGTGAAAGTAAAAGAAAACACCAAGAACAGTAAGGGAGGGGAAATTTTCCAGTGGGGACACTTGTTCTGGTGACCTAAGGAATGCCCTTAAATTGCAGGGATTTCCTCTCACTTCCTGTTTGGCTGTGGGACACGAAATGAAGGGAAATCTCTGCAATGGGACACAAATGGTGGTAGAAAAAAAATATCTGACAAGGGTTAGAACACTGCCTTTCTCTATCCAAAATGGAAAAAAAAAAAAAAAAAAACATTTGGCCTATAGTTCTTCTTTAAGCTCACTGGTGAACTTCACAATGCCTGTGGCAGCAAATAAGCTGACTTGTTTTCCTGTAGACCTTAGGAAATGAAAGAAAGGGTGCGTGGACAACATTTTAACTTTGCTGCAGTAAACCACATGTTGGTTCTTGAAATCCATATACTCAGCTTTTAATTTAAAGAGCTGTTGGGTACACAGTGTCGCTTAGCTATTTAATGGTAGCATAACAAAAGTAAAATTCCTTGAAGGAATCGCTTATATAGCGGTAGTAGTTAAAAAGGAAAGGGAAAAAAAAAGCCGGGTCAATCTTACAGTTTATGTTCTGTATTTCCTCTTTCTATAATCAGATCTTCTGACGGACAATGAAGAAACTAGGGAATCCACTCCTCATGGCTCTGAGTTTGGTATGATCATTTCTAGTTTCTGTACTTCTAACAGATGAGACAGTTCTGTGTTCATATCTTCATAAACATTAAACATTTTGATTGTAATGTACAGTCTGGAACTGTCTGGAGTGCTGCTGAATTGCAGATTTTAAATGTCAAATTTGTGATAACAGACATTGAACTGCACCCATAAAATACAATGGAGGCATTTAAAGGGTCATTCAGGCTGAAAAACAGAAAAATTATGCACTTTCCAATAATATATAATAGTTTTCCTTGCAAAATAGAAAACAAACATATGCAGTGGTTCAAATAAAAAAACTACACCTGGCAATTTTTATTTTTCAATATTTTTTTTCTGCATTAGCTTAAAATGCTTGTTTTTTATCCTGTTTGAATACTATAAATAAACCCAAATTGTCCTTGGTAAAAAGCACTGTTCTGCATCAAGCAAAGCTCCAGCACCTCATGGTAGTGTTTAAGCTTGCCTACGCCATCTTGTCTCTCAAATATTCCTTTTGGCTGACAGTCAACAATTCACACAGTGCTTTACATATTACATACCCCGCACACACATACTGGGAACTATTCAAATAGGGGCTAATTTATTTATTTATTATATATATATATATATATATATATATATATATATCATTTTTTGTATTTATTTTTTTTAAGTAAATGAGTTGCATTAGGATTCTTTTCCTTGAAATTCCCTATAAAGCAGACTCTGAAGTCTTCTGTGTTTACAATTGACAGTGGGGAGCGGAGGGCGAGAGCTGGAGGTGATGGAACTCCATTCCACCGCATTACGGCAAAAAAAAAAAAAAAAGCCCTGGGTGCAAGGGCCACATGAAATGTGTTTGACCCATGTGTAATAGAGTATTGCTTACTTTATTCCTGAGTCCCTCAAGCTTCTGTCCTGCCAGCTCTAGTAGTCAGGACCGGTCCTACAAGGCTATTCCTTTTCTACAGTCTTGTGTCCACCCCTTGCTGATGGCACAATGTACATTGCAGGCCCAGCAACCACCACACTGGTCCCGCATTGTACGTAATGTTGTCAAGACTAGTCCACCCACATTCCAGGGCTAGAGAAAAGCGCACCGGCTCCTGGGGTAGCAAGGAATATAGCAAATATGTATTTCCTATACACCCCTACACTAAATGAGCATTGGACCAGGGATTAGGGCAACCAAAATGTTTGTTTGGTAACTATCCTGTGTTCAGGTTTAATATTACATCTTTTTCAGATTACTTTTGTGTAGTTGTATTCCTGAAGTGAGGACAGTATCAGTTGCAAGGAATAAAAAATAATTCTTTACACAGGTGATGAGTATCGACCATTAATACCAGTTCAGCGTGGAACCTGGCAGATCCTCCTGGAATCTCTAAATCCAGTGGATGCAAGGAAGTGGAGGCAAAAACCTTGGCATTGGAAAATTCTAAAAGTTGCAAAGGTAACAAAAATCTAGGGGGCTAAAAGACTGGACAAGCCCTTCCATGTGTAAGTAAATTAACTTCATTTTTTAACCCCCTCACTCCCACCCAGTTCCCCATAGAGGTGCTGCTTCGTATCTCTGTCCCTGTGGTGGACCCTGACAAAGAAGATCTCAACTGGCAGAGGCCTTTAAACTGCATTCAACTAATCACCAGTCCTCTTCTCTGTGTCTTCTGTCTAAATTCAGGAACATGTGAGTGCCCACAAAAATACTATTTCTTATGCTAAACAGTCGCTATCTAATTTTTTATCTAAATATATAAAACACACATTTACAATATATGAACCAGTGCTTTATTAAAACCAAGTGTCCCCCTGCTGTTCCCAATCAAGTGTACAATTCATGCATTTATAAGACTACAACAAAAATCCACATGCACCAAAATACATGTAGGTGAGAACTGTGCTGGAAATTAAAAAAAATAGTGTACAACTTATACTAGGCAAAGTGACAGAAGACTCAACAGCTTAAATAAATCCCAATGTGAATATACAATGAAATGTGTGATACAAAAAACAAATCCAAATGATGACGTGTGGGATCAAGTGTCCATGTGTCACATAAAGTGCCAACTCCACTTATAGGAGGGCTTCCTGAAGACGCCTGCTGACTAGGTGAAATGCGATGAGGCAGAGTTTGGGATACGTCACGTCCGGTCCGTTTAATATTGTAATTTCCGGTTCCAATTTGCATTCCCTATTTGTTCCTGCTGGCCTCTGGGGGCATGGGGGAGCCGAGCAGGGATACATCACACACGCTCTACATACTGGTGGCGGTTAGGCACCACTAAATGGGATTTTTTTAACCTGCCGTGTCTTTGTGGATGTTTTAGTGTAGAATAAAGTTTTTATAGTGCACAATGATGATTCCTATTGTTTATGATTCTGAGCACATATAAAGTAAAGGCTGATGGTGAAGGAGCCCCAGGAGATGAGGTGTGGTGGAGCCCGCTGGAATGTTTTTTTTGCAAAAAACGTGTATTGACCCTTGGTATGCAGGGTCCAAAGCTCTAGTGAGTTAGTAGTGTGGCCACAGGGGAGCTGTTGAGCCAATCTCTATGCATGGATCACTTTTCCTATAAGTGGAGTTGGCACTTTATGTGACACATGGACACTTGATCCCATACATCATCTGATTTTTTTTATTTTTTTTGGATCACACATTTCATTGTATATTCACATTGGGATTTATTTATTCGATTGAGTCTTCTGTCCATTATATGTTGTACACTTTATTTTATTTCCAGCGCAGTTCTCACTTACTTATTTCGGTAAATGTGTTTTTTTTGTTGTAGTCAATTTATTTTTTAGCTGGTTGCTTACCAAAACATTATTTCCAAGTTCTCATACTTTTTTTAAAAGGTGTTTATTTTGTTTTTTTCAACATTACAAACAAAAAACAATAAACAATACAGTACTAACAGCAGTAGTAGCACTTTATAACCAAGGGGATCGCATCCCAACATTCTTATGCGCCTGTTTCATTCCCCTGTAATTTACTCCTGGGGATTACGGCAACAGGATTGGGTCCCTATGCCCTACTGCGACTAACATCCATACACACACCCACTCACCCATCACACAGACTCACTCACACCCAAACACACCTCTTTCTACCCATGCTCTGTCCCATTAGGCCCACCAAGATCCACTCCCCCTTCCATTAGAGGGAAATCCATATCATGGTATTCCCAATCATTTGTTAACAATCCTGTGTGGACAGGACCGAACCCCAGAAGGGGGCGGTAATATCCAACCAGGGTTGCCATACCTTATAAAACTTCTTGAGGCAGACCCTGTTTTTATAAACAATTTTGAATTTGGGGAGCTGTCCATTAATGATTCCATACAGAGTTTGTATCTTAGGAGGTTCGCTGTCTTTCCATTTCAGTAGAATAACTTTCCTTGCATAAAACATAATAGTCCGTATTAGTATGCGGGTAGCCACTGGGTGAACTAAGTCATTCAGTATACCCAGTAATCCCACTTCGGGTGTTCTGGGAATTGGTGTGTTAAGCTGTTCATCACAGAATTTGAATAAGTCTCTCCAGTATTGGTTGAGTCCAGGGCAGCTCCAGAACATATGAAACATATTAGCATTGTCACTAGTACATCGAGCACAACTAGCATTCACTCTCAGCCCCATACGTGCCAGTCTATCAGGAGTATAGTGTAGATGGTGGATAAATTTAAACTGTATATATTGGTCAGCGGTACATATAATATCTTGAAAGCAAACCTCAGTAACTTCTTCCCACCCCTCCTCTGTTAGTACAGGTATCAGTTTTTGCCATTTGGTTCCAAGTTCTCATACTAAACATGTAAGTGTTGCTTTCTTCCACCCATAGATGCACTGTACCTTATTCAGGGCAAAATGCCCATCTGGGCTCTTCTGATGATCATTGGAACTCCACTGGCAGTCGTAATTTTTTTCACCACTGAGAACAACCAGCCACCCAAGTACTACTTTGTAAGCATCTGATTAAAAGACAGGGTTTTGTTCACTGTACTGTAGTGTGTGGTATGCTGCATGTTTATTGCTTTCTCTTGCTGTCTCCTCAGCTGTTCTCCTTCTTGGGATTCATTGCCAGTGCTCTCTGGATCAGTGCTGCTGCAACTGAAATTGTTAACCTGCTACGCACTTTTGGAGTTGTCTTCCGGCTGAGTAACACAGTCCTGGGGCTAACCTTGCTTGCCTGGGGGAACAGTATTGGGGGTTAGTAAGCAACATGTCTTCTATAGATATCTCTCTATATTTATTAGTGAGTAGTTAACCTAAATTTTACAGAAATTGCAGGATTTGTAACCCTCTAGAGCTGGGCAATATCACATGTAAGGAGATAAATGAATAGCAGTACTGTGCGAGCCTGGATAATCCTATGGATGTCAGTAGATGAAGTGTCTATTTTATACGCTTGATTGCATTAGTGATGCTTTAATAACAAACAAGCCAAAATGACGTCCACTCACTTTTTCAGTTGGGTGGGGTGAAAGAGTAGCTGGGTGGTCCAAAAATGACAGCTCTCCAAAACATTCTAGGAGAAAACAGCCATGTAGATGATATTAAAGCGGAACTTCACACTCTCAAGTACATATCAAATGATTCCATAAATGTATGATATTGTCCCACCTGGGTGAAACACCAATGCGAACACTTAAGAAAACCTGTAGTTATGCCCATAGATATGGTGGAGGCTGGTATATGCAGAAGGTCTTGCATATCAGGGCCCCACAGGAGATCAACGTACTGAGGGATCAATACGAGTTTCGCTTACAGCTTCCTCAGGGAATCCTATTGGTACTAAGAAATACAATATACATGACAATATGTATGTGTGTATATGTGTGTATGTGTGTGTATATATATATATATGTATATATGTATATATATATATATAATATGTGTATGTATTCAAAAGCAAGTTATGCATCAACAGCAAAAATTAGGTACCGGTATATTGTATGTGTTCTTCATGGGACAATAAAGTTAAAAAGACAAAGTATTTGTATTCATAACTTATATTTTCAGTAACATATATTTTGAGTGCTCGTAGATACTTAGCCAGATTGCAGTAAAGAAACATGGAGTGCCCAACCCCATGCCACATAAAGAGATAGAGGGACAGCGCACAGACAGCTCCAGAACGGAAGTGCTTCAAATATATTTCAGCCGAAAAAAGGGGCTTGCCATATGGTGAAAAACGTACACCTGGCAAATGAATAAATTACATATGTATAATTGTCTGTTAAATATATGTTGGATCGGGTTAAGGGATATAGCCACTATTGCTAAAAGAGCATATATCGAAAAATAGATGGGTATATATTTGTTTTTTTTTGTATATCTTTCATGTGTAAAAGTTAAAGTTAAGTGTGTCAAGTTAAAGACCCCCGAAAATTGGTGTGCAAAACGCAGTGCAATTTGCAGAATCGGATCGCATGAGTGTGGACGAAAAAGGGGCCCTGCGAATGCGGTGCATCCATACAAATCCATGGCTCAAATCACACCCCAGAGACACCACAATTCGCACAGGAATTTGCTGTGATTCCTGTGCGAATTACATGTGGTGTCCCACACCACATCAGTGTGAACCCGGGCTTAGAATTGAAAATTTGCTTTGGTGCCACTCTGAGAGTAACATGCTGCCCCTTAGCTGGCATTTCGGTATCACTTGTCATACATGCATGCACAATAGCGACTGCAGCTGTTGTTTTTTTGCCTGTGTGTATGTGTATATGTGTATATATGTATGTATGTAAAATATAAATATTTCATATCTAATGCTGTTTTTGAGCATCATTTCATGTCTGGACCTCCGTCTGATAAAAAGTAGATTGTGGGTCCCACTTACAATGGAGTTTTCAACCATACAGGCACTGAAATATGTTGTGGTCTCACCTGTTTACTGCTTTATTCATAAGCTTTCTCTTTCTTCTATTCTTACAGATTTTGTATCTGACCTCACGCTAGCTCGTCAAGGCTATCCTCGCATGGCATTCTCTGCATGCTTTGGTGGAATCATATTCAGTATCCTTGCATTCATTGTCTTAGGCATGTAAAGGCAATGCATAGTGGTTTCATATATATTTTTATTTTCTAATGAAATACCATAATCTGGTAATATTATTGTATTTTATATTATATATATATATATATATATATATATATATGTGTGTGTGTGTGTGTGTATATGTGTGTATATATATATATATCTATCCAAATGGAAGGTAGCACATAGCAATAAAATGCTTGAACTGCATCTAATTACTGCTGGATCAGCTGAAAGTTGAGCAGTAGGTGACCCTGCAAGCTCCATCTGGTTGGACAAACTCAATTTAAAATAAAAAAATTGACTCATCTGAGTGGAAAACGATTCACTGAGCAGCAAGTGCATCTCATCAAATGCAGTCCCTGTTTAGCAGCACCATTATTTTCAGGCATCTGCTTGTGGCAGTAGTTTTTCTTTCATTCATTCAGCACAGCCGAGCCGTGTATGGCCAGTCTTTGTCTACTCTTGTTTTCCCGTTCCCTTATAACTCCTAAAACAAATAAATCTTACGAGCTACCATATGTAAATATGTAACACCCCCTCCTAGGACAGCTGCTAGCACTAATCACGACCCATACGACCGTGCAAAAGCAATACTTAGAGCCGGTTCACACCAGGGCAACTCAGGATCCGACTTCAGGTCGCCCCGAGACGCCCCAAGTTGTCCCAAGTCACGCTGTAATGTTAATCTATGGAGCCGTCTCAATGCACACTACTGAAGTCGCTCCGACTTCAAAAAAGGTTCCCGTACTACTTCAATCCGACTTCTAGGTGACTTGTACCCATTGATTTCAATGGAAGTCGCCTCCAAGTCAGATCTCCATCTATTTTGAAGCGACTTTACAGGAAAATAAATTTGTTTACTCAGGCAAACCCCACCCTCCCAGAGAGCTGATTATTCTGTGATTGGCCACAGCCAAAGTCGCCTGGCCTGGGGGCGACTTGAAGTTGTATTGTAAATAACTCAAAGTCACGTTGAAGTTGCTTCCAAGTTGCTTCCAAGTCACGTTGAAGTTGCTTCCAAGTTGCCTTGCTAAGTCGCGCTGTAAGTCGTGTTGCCCCAGTGTGAACCGGCACTTATAAAGGAAATGTTGCGCTATCTGGATGTTAGCATGAGTGCCTTATTGCAATGACAAAAAATAAATAAAAATAATATTTTTACCATAAAGCGTGTAATCAAAACATCATAAACCTTATAATCCAAATATATACTAGAATATATAAAGTGCCTTAGTGTTAATAAAGTAACAAAGTGTTATCGTGCAAACTCCAAAAAATTCATACAATATAGGATCATAAAAAAATCAAAAAAAGCCTGTATTCAAAGCTCAGTAGGTCAAGTTGAGAACGGTACACTCTTGTGAAGGAGTCAGATCATCTCCCATCAGATGGCTTCATATGAGGTTTTATGTAGTTTTCAGGAAGAGTTAGAACCAGACCGCAGTAAAGACCTGACAGAAGTTCTAGCTCTTCCAAATTTCATCCAAAACTAAAAAAGATTCTAGCTAGGTAAGCATCGATATATTGGCCACCAAAAATTATCAGCCGAACATTGGGTTATCACCGTTTTGCTGCAATAAAATAAAAGGTGCCGATATTGAAATGCTGCGTCCCATTGACTTCAATGCAAAATCGCGTTCCATTGACTTCAATGCAAAATCGCGTTCCATTGGCTTCAATGCAAAATCACGTTCAGTTGACTTCAATGCAAAAACACCAGTCACATTAATTCAATTTAAAAAAAATGTTTTAAAAAAAATGTTCATTTCAGATTTCGCCCAAGTGCTTCCTGAATTTTCGGTTTCAGAACCGGAACTTTTATTTTGGTGCACCATTAGTTCTAGCTAGAGATACACTACAGGCTTTGTATAGATTGGTGAGCTAAATATTGGATCAGGAGGGTGATGACTGAAGAGACTAAATCAGCATTTTTGCCATGCATGCATGTAATATTTATGCAGACTGAAATGGTAAATGGTAAAGTTACAAACAACTTAATAATATTTTGGGGCTGATAGCAATCAGTCTGATTTCACCTTTATCGAACAAGAATTGTGACTATGGACAGCAGCTACAATTTTGTGCACTTTTTCCTTTCTCTCTATTTTTGCCATATATCAGTCCTAACTGATGATTCATTAAAAGACAAATGGCAACCACACAGAAATTAATCTTTACTAATCTGATTTTAGGAAACTGCACCATGTTTTTTATAAAATATTCCCCATTTTCTGAATTTCAAACATTATGCACAAGACTCATGTAAGAATTAAATTTCCATTACTTTGTTACTGTTATGGCAGCAGTATGGTAAACAAAGGATTCTGACAATATCTACACTTCACGGGTGGAATTACCAAAGAGTGGTGCTAACACAATGCTTGTACCACACTTCTAAACATAAAAATGAAGCAGACGCTGCTCCTAATTAACAAAGGGCTGCAAGCCCCTTTGTTCATTAGAGATCAGATCTCTGTTTTTGTGGCTGTGACAGATACAGCACAGAGAACAGAGAGATGGGACTGTGTTCTTTAATTTCTTTACCCATGCTTTCCCCTTGTCCAGCTCACCGTGGAAGGGAGGAGAGAAGGCTTGTTAACCTTGCAGGCTCTGCTCATGTAGTGTAATCCCTGCATGGGCAGAGAGAGGAATGTGAGCTGTTTTGCAGGGTGCTCACATTCCATACGACAAGGTGACACCTGGTGGGAATCTGCCACATTCCCTCTTTTAGTTAAAGTAGTTGTAAACCCACATTTGTACATTTTACCTATAGGTAAGCCTAAAATAAGGCTTACCTATAGGTAGTGGAAATATCTCGTAAACGTGCACCATTTAGGAGATATTTCCTGTACACTGCGTCAATGTCATCGGCGCATGCGCTGTGACGAAACTGACCTCCATGCCGTTTCTTCATTCGTATGTGCTGTGACTGATGGCTCCCGCGCGCATGCGTGGGAGTGACGTCACGCAGCTCCGTCTAGTCGCAGAGCCAGGGTCCGCAGCCTTGGAAGGCAGAGGGCAGAAGATGGATGTGGCCACCAGCGGGGACACCGCAGGCTTTGTTTGCAGGGAAATGGCACATAATGGGCTAGTATGTGATGCATACTAGCCTATCATGCTTTTGGTTTGCAGGGTAACAAAGAGAAAGTAAAACACATCAGGATTTACTTCCTCTTTAAGCGCAGACCTCAGTAAGTTTCTGTTTCACTTCTACTGTCCTTTTACGTGAAAAACGGGCAGATGCCATACAGTATACCACGTCAGTGTACTGTGTAGCAGCTGTCCATTCCAGCTGCAGTGAGCTGGCAGTAGGGGGTGGTGTGTTGCACAGTTCAGTCAATGGAGGTACACAAAAGGGATACTTCATTTATGTCGCTGTATAGCAGCTTGGTGTGCTGTGCTACTGTACAGCGACATGCAGTCCTTATCGGCATGTCTGCATTTTATTGCAGATTACTGCACCACAGCTCTGTGCTGCGTTGCAGTGTGAATAAGACAGTCACTGTGAAAGAACTAGGAACAATTGTTTTGTGTGTGTCCTAGCAGTGACTGGCATTCTTCCAGTGTGGAAATCTGCTGGTCAACGCATGTATGAATTGACCCAGAAATAGAAACTGGTTTGGGTGGCACAGATATAACTAAAACAGGTCTATCTGCTAACCTATTGTGGTGCATGCCACTTCAAATGGCACTGAGAGTTTAGTTAATTTAAAATGAAAATAAAATTTACTGGGAGTCTGATATTATTTAAATTGGAGTGCCACCCATCAGTAGGGGCAGGGTGTATTCACAATGTATACTGTTGAAAAATTAAAATAAAAAAGAGAAAATGTGCCCAAAGTTGAATTTGAATAAAACAGCATAGCGCTGTCCATATGGAACAATGTGGCTGTCCCCATATGCTGCAGTCTTCCTCTATAATACCGTCACCCTCCATTTTCAGGACCCAACCCACCTCTAAAACAATGACCCCCTGAAATTTCACTTGGCCCCCAGTGATCCCACCCAACCCCCCCCCCCCCCAAGGAGCTGGGACAGCATGGCCAGAACCACTACCGTGAAATAGACTCCCCAGATGTTGCCCCTATGTATACACCTGCACTCTAACACTTGGCCAGCTAATTGGGGACCAAATCTATGAATCCCTAGGAACCAATCCCATGGAGCTCTGCACCCTGAACCTCATTGGGCAGATGTGGTGAGCACCTCCGTGTTAGGTTTCCCAGGGAAATAACAATCCACAATATGCATGATTGTTCTCATATAAGCAATGTAGACCTTCCCAGAATGGGGGTAACCATGGAAGTCCAAGGCCTTAGTTTATACTGTGATTGGGACTAAAATGTCTACACATAGCCGTTGTAGGTACCTCAATCCACACACTAGGCTAATCAACACTGATGTTTAAACATTGTAGCGCTTCAAGTCACATAGTCAGCTATAAAACACTGATCTAATGAGCATATTAGATTGCATGCGATCCGGCCGGGACACAGCTGGATCCCAGCACACCGGGTACCTCAAACGATTCTGCCGATATGATCGATCTGCAGTTGCTGAGTACTTACAGTCCCGCTTCCTCCGATAAGGGATAGATGTAGAGCAAGCCTTTTGGTGTTTAGTGTTTGAGTGTGAGAGAGATTGCAGTTAAATAGTATAATCTACAAATGATCATTATATACCACTGTGTTTAATAAATAGTTTGCTTTATCTTCCAGCTAATCACTGCTTTCAGAGAGCTGGTAAGTTTATTTTTTATTTTTTTCCTTCCTTAACTGGACTACAGATGTGTTAATTGGAGTTGGTCTAGGCTGTTTGCTGCAGATGGGCCCATCAAAGACTGTGTTACAGGTGAGTTGTGATTCAGAGATTCCGAGATTTGCTATAGTCCCTTTTTTATTTTATTTTTACTGTATTTGTTTTGTGTACCTTTTACCAATAAACTATGGCTGTATATATGAACATAAATTGCAGCTGCATTACTTTTTAGTAACGTGCACAAATCCAGAATATTGCTGCACTCCTTGGTTTCTTTATTAAAGCATTAAAATTCTATCACATGTATGACAGGAACAATTAAAGCGGTAGTAAACCTCAGCAATTTAAATTTTATTTTAAACTTTGCAAAATAAAGTTATAATGTGCTAGCGATGCATACTAGCACATTATGAAATGCTTACCTTGGAACGAAGCCCTGCAGCACTGCGCTGTCAGCTCTGACGGTTGCTTTCATCTTCACCCAATCTTCCTTTCGGGTTCGCGTCTGATTAGCTGCGCTGCAATGATGTCACGCGCAGGAGTCATGGACCGCTGCTCTGAAGGCATGGTACGGGTATACCGTCTCTTCAGAGTACATCCACCGGTGACATCACTGGCTGTATGAAGAGTGAATATCCTTCTAAATCGTGCGTTTAGGGGATATTCATAGTCCCTACAGGTAATCCTTATTATAGGCTAACCTGTAGGTACAAGTTTATAGAAAGGGTTTACTTCCACTTTAATGTTCCTGTAATACCCGTGATGTCATTTTATTGCTTTGATAAAGAAACCAAGGAGTGCAGCAATATTACAGATTTGTGCATGTTCCTGAATCTCACAGGTGAGCTGTGCAGCACCCTGGGTACCAGTTCACAACTTGTGAGAGTTGGTCACTCGCCTAGATTGGCATTACTTTTGTTTTACTGATCCGCATTACTTTTTGGTTAACCTAACCTTTTTTTTTTTTTTTTTTTTTTACTTTGTACGCCTGGGTAATCCAAAATTGAAGGCCCCATTCACACTTGTGCATTTTCTTCCACGTCTGCCGTCATACTGCAGTGCAAGACAATGCAGATCATTCCCTATGGTGCCCATTAACATCAATACAACATATGGTGCAGTGCGATTTTTTATAAAAGGAGCAGGTGCTTCTTTTAGTGCAATTTTGGCCCCACAGACTTCAATGGGAGCGCATGAAAAGTGCATATACATGCTATTTTGGTGCATTTTTGCCAGGGTTTTGTGCTTAAAACCGTCTACAAAAAAATGTGTTTACAAACGTGTTCCAAAAATGCACTGAAAAACACATTATTATGCAGCAGCACTAGCGTGAACCTAGGCTTATAGTACCACCTGTTATGTATCCAGGACTGGAAGTGAAGGGAAACATCCCTAAATGGACATTGACGGAAGAAAGAAAAAACTGACAGATTATAACTTTATCCAAAACTAAAAGGCCTCATGCACACAGGGCATTTGCCCAGCTCTCCTTAAAGCCTTTCCTCCTGACAGCAGCTTTTTGGCAGAAAAAAACACTTGACCAATGTAACAAACGTCAAGCATTTCTTTCTGCCAAAACCCTGCTGCTCCTGGATGCATATGTGTGTGTATATGTTTGTATGTGTATAGTACTCACAAAAAAAAAAAATTTAGTTATATCAAAAATGTCTTAAAATATGTGCTTACTGAAAATACATTATACGGTACTTTTATTTGCCCATCTATGTGAACCTTCTCTTTGCTGGTAATTTGGCTACTATAATGCCCCGTACACACGGTCGGATTTTCAGACGGAAAATGTCCTATCGGACAATGTTGTCGGAAATTCCGACCGTGTGTAGGCTCCATCTGACTTTTTCCGTCGGATTTTCCGACGGACAAAGTTTTATCTCCTGCTCTTAAATTTTCCGACAACAAAGTCCGATCGGACTTTTTCCGATCGTGTGTAGCGAATTCCGACGGACAAAGTGCCACGCATGCTCAGATCAAATTACAAGACCAAAGCCATTGGCTACTAGCCCCTACGTAGTTCCGTCGTACGCAATGAACGTCACCACGTTCAGAATGATCGGATTTTCCGACAACTTTGTCCGACCGGGTGTATGCAACACGAGTGTCGGACAAAATCCGATCAGATTTTGTGGTCGGAATTTCCGACCGTGTGTATGGGGCATTAGCGTCTCCCAAGAGTTACTGGCATGGGTTTTAAATGGCACGGAAGGAAGCTGCATTAGGACATATACATTTGGCCTTCAAATGATCCTTGTGATTGTCCCTGGGCAAGATGGGCTGTGGCCAACTTCAAATATGGGCAATTTGCATATTGAGCCAAGAGGGTGTGTTGCGTGGCCCCATCTGGCTATTTGTTGGTTGGTTTAGAGACACAGAAACGGTTACATGGTATAAAACATGCCAAGCTTCTTTAAACTTTAAAGAGTAACTCCACTTTTGTTGAGGAAAAAAAACATTCCGCCTCTGAGTGATCTTTTGTACATTGCAAGTACTTTAACAAACTTTGTTGCAGATTCTTACCTTTTGTTATTCTGAAGGAATAACTGTCTGTGTCCATGTGCATCTGTAGGGGGGTGGTTTTCTAATTATCAATCGACTGCTGCACCTGCAGGGCTCTAATGAGGAAAGTGGCAGGGTCTGCATCCTTTTAGACATGATTTCCCTTTGAGAGTACTGTGTTTCCCCAGAAGGGGAAGACCTACCCTGAATATAAGACCTACTGCGATATTCGGGGAGAGCTGCAATACCCTGAAAATAAGCCCTAGTTTAAAGTGGCTGTAAACTGCTAGAATCCCCTCTATTACAGTAGTATATAATGTAAAAGGTGGGAGCGGAAAAGAGAGCCCAGGCGGGCCATGGAACCTGCTGCTCTCCTCCTCTCCCAGTTGTCAGCGGGGGGTTTCGGGGCCCTCCTCCCTCTGCAGTGCTCGGAGCGGGGAAGACCGCTCAGGGCAGTCATGGAAGCACCGAGCGGCGCTATAAGAGGGTATTTGACACAATTCGATTACAGAAACGCACACCTTTTACATTATATACTACTGTAATAGAGAGAATTCTATCAGTTTACAACCACGTTTACTATGTTCACTGGGGATTCCTGACAGGCAGGGAGGGGGAGAGAAGACAGCACATTAAATGGCAAGCCCTACCCAGAAAATAAGCCCTACTAGTGTTTTTGGTTGCCAAAATTAATGTAAGACCCGAGCATATTTTCAGGGAAACACAGTATCACATCAAAAATCTAATTTTTGTTGCAGGCCATGGTCAAAATCGGACTTGTATCTTAGTGCAGACTTCTGGGAAAATCAGTAAGCCAATCACACAAGCAGGAAATTACATTTTCAGGGGGTGTTCTGTATACCATCTGCATACAGAACACCTCCAGGTAGACCTATTGTATTTTGCAGAAAATGACAGAGCTGCAGATTGAAAAGGAAAGGTCATTTTTAATAACATTTAATTACAATATGACTTGTGTCACAATTATATATGCTGTTATTTTTTTTTTTATTTGCTAATTTTGTTCCCACAAAAGTGGAGTTAACCTCTAAATCAGTGGTTCTCAACTCCTGTCCCCAGGACCCACTAACAGGCCAGGTTTAAAGTATTACCTTGGGGAGATGCAGACTAGAATACTGCAATCACTGAGCAGCAAATGATATCTATCACCTGTATTTCAGTTATCTTGCAAACCTGGCCTGTTAGTGGATCCTGAGGACAGGAGTTGAGAACCACTGCTCTAAATGGTAATACCATAATATTTGCTTTATAGTGGATTTCGACAGCATATGACACGCCATGAGCATGAGAGTGTACAGTTAAATAAATTCGGGAAGGGTTTTCCCATACCATTAAAGCCCCATACACACGGTCGGAAAATTCCGGTCGGATTTGGTCCGACGGATTTAGTCCGACACTGGTGTTGCATACACACGGTCGGACAAAGTTGTCGGAAAATCCGATCATTCTGAACTTGGTGACGTTTGTTGCCTACGACGGGACTATGTAGAGGCTAGTAGCCAATAGCTTTGGTCTTGTAATGTGATCTGAGCATGCGTGGTACTTTGTCCGTCGGAATTCGCTACACACAATCGGAATTGGTGTGATCGGACTTTGCTGTCGGAAGATTTTTAGAGCAGGAGATACAACTTTGTCCGTCGGACAATCCGATGGAAAATGTCCGATGGTGCCTACACACGGTCGGAATTTCCGACAACATTGTCCGATAGGACAGAATCCATCAGAAAATCCGACCGTGTGTATGGGGCTTTAGTGTCTTGCTGCTATCTCAGGCTGGTGCTAAACAAATGTCAGCTGGAGATTGCTTATAGTTTGCAGAAGTTCAGATTCTTTTTTGCACTATAATTTTACACGCACACAACCCACCAACGCAAACGAGCCATTCTAATGTTCTTCCTATTTGTTTTTCAGTTAGATGCACATGGTCTTTTGGTGTGGATATTGGCTGGAGGTCTTGGGATCAGCCTGGTGTTTTCCCTGGTTTTCGTTACCATGCAGTGCTTCCATCTTCGTCGTGTTTATGGAATTGCCTTACTTGTACTTTATGTTGTATTTCTAATTGTAGCATTATTAACAGAGTTTGGAATAATCAAACAGGAAAACTAATGCTAAAAGGGGACAAAAAAAAAAAAGGTCATAAAACCAATATGCTGCGTTGAAGCGCCATTCTTCCACAATTTCTTAAGGTCATCATCTGGAATGGCAGCATCACTATCTCAGGTTTTTTTTTTTTTTTTTTTTCTAGGCTGCATTTTATTTTTTTAAGCACAAAATTTAAAATGATTTTACATTGTTTATTTAAAAGGGAAAAAACGTGTGTTTTTTAAATATTAAGTATTTTTTTAACAAAACGTTTTCACTTAAATTGTTCACCTTTTGCAAAAAAAAAAAAAAAAATGAAAAGGTGAACAAACATCGTACACCCTCAACCAACACCCCGTCACACCCTCCCTTTCCCAGTCCTCGCTGTACTTGCCACTGGCAATGTCAGTGCCCATGCAACCAGAAGGCTGGACTGGCTGTATGGGCACTGACATCTCACCATCTCCAGAGGTGTAAGTACAGCAAGGACCAGAGGGGATGGGGAGGATGTATGTTGTGTGTGTGTGTGTGTGTGTGTTCACCTTTAATTTTTTTATAAAAAGGTGAACTAATGCTTTAAGTTGGCAGAACCGCTAATGAACTTATGGTCTGCCAGTTTATTCATGTGAAATATATGAAGGTTTATTTTATAGACTTCTTTTTAAATAAAGCTGTTACTTGAACATTATACTTCTTGTCTGAGTTTATTATCTGAAAGTAGTTTGAAGCATTTCTAAACCTAAAAACAAAAATTCAATCTTTGCTTTAGTTTGTCCCTTAAATATACAATTGGAAGTGTTTTGGTTTATCTGTTTGATGCTACCAGAAATCTTGTGAGCTGATAACTTCTGTGTAATCTGCCTGTTCTCAGATATCTTTGAAGACTACAAAACCACACTCCTCTGTTATTTAGAACAGGAGAGGAGTTGGGTTCCCTAGTCCTCTCTCCATAGTTTGTTCTGATACTGTACAAAGAATGAGTAATGTCAGGCTAAAGGCCCGTATACACGATCTGACTTTTTGACAACAAACATGCAAATTAGCTGTTTTGGACCAACATCCGACCGTATGTATGCTCCATCGGACCAACTTTTTCAGTTTTCATCAGACTTTTGTTGGCTGTGCGAACGGATCAACTTTCTGCCAACAAAAGTCTGATGGAGCAAAGTCCGACCGTGTGTACACAAAACCATCGGACTTTTGTACAAAGTACAAACACGCATGCTCAGAACCAACGCAAAAGATCAGACAACAATACAGAAGTTGACCAAAGGTGGCGCAGGAGTATTCGAACGTCCTCTTTTGAAGTGTCGTCAGTACGTTGAAATGTCACTACGTTCATGTTTGTTGCCTAAAAAGTCAGATCGTGTGTATGCAATACCAACCACTGGTAGCTATATTAAGTTGCCTAGTGAAGAATACCTCTCTTGGTATACTTTGCTGCTGTATCTAGAGGAGGATCCATATTCTTTCCTTGCAGATCATGCATGAGTCCCTTATGACAGGTCCATTTTATGATGGGTACCTACAGACATCATTGGACTGACCATAAGATAGATATTTTCCAATGAATGTTGTACAAATATGTGTTTGCATTAGCCGATCTATTACGAATGTAATAAAGATTGTGCTGTCCCTTTACATTGAAATTGTGTGCAATTCAGAAGTTCAAATTCAACATACAATTGTGCTCATAAGTTTACATACCGTGGCAGAATTTGATTTCGTCGCCATTTTTCAGAGAATATGAATTTTAACACAAAAAC
Organism: Lithobates sylvaticus; assembly: GCA_028564925.1. Taxonomy (NCBI): domain Eukaryota; kingdom Metazoa; phylum Chordata; class Amphibia; order Anura; family Ranidae; genus Lithobates; species Lithobates sylvaticus. The sequence goes on along the minus strand of CM053026.1, from coordinate 254,395,555 downwards.
ATTTTTCACTCAATGTTAGTGTTTGGCTGAAGCCATTTATTATCAATCAACTGTGATTATGACTTTTTAAGTCATAATCACAACAGAAACTACCCAAATGACCCTGATCAAAAGTTTACATACCCTGGTGATTTTGGCCTGATAACATGCACACAAAGAGGTTTGAATGGCTATTAAAGGTAACCATCCTCACCTGTGATCTGTTTGCTTGTAATTAGTGTGTGTGTATAAAAGGTCAATGAGTTTCTGGACTCCTGACAGACCCTTTCATCCAGTGCTGCACTGACATTTCTGGGTTCTGAGTCATGGGGAAAGCAAAAGAATTGTCAAAAGATCTGCGGGAAAAGGTAGTTGAATTGTATAAAACAAAAAAGGGTTATAAAAAGATATCCAAGGAATTGAGAATGCCAATCAGCAGTGTTCGCTCTAATCAAGAAGTGGAAAATGATGGGTTCTGTTGAAACCAAACCACGGTCAGGTAGACCAACTAAAATTTCAGCCACAACTGCCAGAAAAATTGTTCAGGATGCAAAGAAAAACCCACAAAACTTCAGGGGAAATACAGGACTCTGAAAATATGTGGTATGGCTGTTTCAAAATGCACAATAAGGAGGCACTTGAAGAAAGATGAGCTGCATGGTTGAGTTGCCAGAAGAAAGCCATTACTACACAAATGCCACAAAGTATCCCACTTACAATATGCCAAACAGCACAGAAACAAGCCTCAAACCGTCTGGCACAAAGTCATTTGGAGTGATGAGACCAAAATTTTGCTTTTTGGCCATAAACACTACATTTGGAAAGGAGTCAACAAGGCCTATGGTGAAAGGTACACCATTCCTACTGTTATATATCCTACGCTGATGTTTTGGGGATGTGTGAGCTACAAAAGGCACAGGAAATTTGGTCAAAATAGATGGCAATATGAATGCAGTATGTTATCAAAAAATACTGGAGGAACATTTGCATTCATCAGCCAGGAAGCTGCGTATGGGACGTACTTGGACATTCCAACATGACAATGATCCAAAACACAAGGCCAAGTCGACCTGTCATTGGCTACAGCAGAATAAAGTGAAGGTTCTGGAGTGGCCATCTCAGGCTCCTGACCTCAGTATCATTGAGCCACTCATGGGGAGATCTCAAACGTGCAGTTTATGCAAGACAGCCCAAAAATTTACAGGAACTGGAGGCTTTTTGCCAAGAGGAACGGGCAGCTTTACCATCTGAGAAGATAAAGAGCCTCATCCACAAATGCCACAAAAGACTTCAAGCTGTCATTGATGTTAAAGGTGGCAATACATGGTATTAAGTACTGGGGTATGTAAACTCTTGATCAGGGTAATTTGGGTAGTTTCTGTTGTGATTATAATTTAAAAATAGTAAACACAATTGATTGATAATAAATTGCTTCAGCCAAACACTAACCATGAGTGAAAGAAAAGTTCTCTGAAAAATGGCCAAAAAATCATAAATTCTGCCCGGGTATGTAAACTTATGAGCACAACTGTACATGATTTGGTGCTCTTAATTTATACAAATTGAATATAACATAATCAATGCAAAAACACAATTTTTATCCAAAGTGATAAAGTTTGGTTATTTGTAAAATTCATATAAACATAAAATCCATGATGAATCATAAGTGAATAAAGTGCTCTGTGCTCTGAGGCGGCTCCAGGCTGCCCTGTGCAAATCCAACTGCACAGAGGAGGTAAGTATAACATGTTTGCTATTTTTATTTTATTTTTTTAAAACAAGACTTTACAATCACTTTAAGTAAAAAGGGCCCCTTACCAGACCGAGACAATCTCAAATTGCGCTTTTTTTGTTTGTCAAATGCGCTTTTGTACCCCAAAGTAAAGGTCAGTACTCTTACTGCCAGACTCGCGGATAACTTGATAGAATGTGATGGTATAATCCTCACATGAAACCAGCATGCCACATTCTTTACTCCGAATGCCAATCATTAGCATTCATATATATATATATATATATATATATATATATAAATAAAGCATAAACAAGGAGAGGCCTCATGGTGCAGTACATTCAAATCAATTTTTATTCTAAAAGGTATTGCACTTACATAAAGTTGAATAAAAACCAGCTATCCACAAAAAAATTCATACGTATGGCTGCGGATGCCAGCCGACACGCCAGTACGTGATGACTTTACACTAACTCTGCCCTTATTGGCCGATCTATTCCATGCCCAAGAAGACTCAAGCAGGGTTGTATTGAGAAAAGCCTACAGACATAAAAACATTCCCTGATACAACCATAAATGTCCAGAATGGGTGAATGTTCTCTAATGTTCAAGTGCTTTCCTAACCAATTCATTTAGTGTATATCTGGTCAGGTGACCCCTACTCAGTAGATAGTTAAGTCTGATTGGTTGATAAATCTATTCCAAGGAGATTGTAGAAATCAGATTGTAATCTATGGCAAACTTTATATGGGAAGGGGATAAGTTAGGAAAGGACCTAAGCAATGGAAAGGGAGGTGACACACCATACATTACACTAGTGGTGTCCCCTTCCTTTTACTATATAGCTGTTAACATCTACTACACATGTTGCTACTCATCCAAATGTGTCATTGAATAGTGAGAGTGGCTTCGCGGATGTGCCTCCCTTGCTGTCTAGATGCTGTTGGCTGCTGTTGAGCTGTGTTTGCAAGATGTCTTGTACATTATAGGTATGCTTTTCATAGGTTATAATGTACCCCATTTAGGAGTGTCAACAGTGGCGGCCCATCCATATTTACATACAGGGTGCCGGACCATGGATTCCGGTGTGTTTTTTTTTAAGCACATGATTAGAGCCAGTGGCTTTAATAGGCTTCAAAAAAGGGTAACAGTATGCATTTTTTTTTACACATGTTAAGAGACCAGTTTCCCGATTGGCCGAAAGAAGCGATCCTATTGGCCTGGAGGGAGGAGACGCATGGCCGAACACTGGCCAGCTCCACGTCCCACATTTCAGACTCTGACTCTCTGTTGTCCCCAGTCGGCTCGGAGGACCGAGGAGCGCTCAGGGGCCGCGGGATGGGCCATGGATGAGAGGTTCCCCACCTGTATCCGGGAGGCCGTGTCCCAGGTGCTGAAGGGCTACGAATGGTCCCTGGTGCCCATGCCGGTCCAGGTGCTGAAGGGCTACGAATGGTCCCTGGTGCCCATGCCTGGAGTTTGCATGTTCTCCCTGTGCCTGCGTGGGTTTCCTCCGGGTACTCCGGCTCCCTCAAAGCCAAGCCCTATGTCGAGATGAGGCGAAGCCAGACCCACCAACTATGAAACTATGAAACTATGAAACCAACTGCCACTGCTTCCAGCACTCCTCGGCTCGGACAGGGGCGATCGGAGGAGGGGGTTGGGGTGGCGTTGGTTTGCTGTGCCCCCCCAAATTATTGAGCACCAGCTGCCACTGGTCAGTTAGATCTGTAAAGCCCGCAATCAACACATTTTTGGGATGTGCCTGTGTGTACACAAGCTTTTAAAGGAAAACCACAAAACTGAGAGACTGGCACGAATAACCTCTTCAGTAAAGTTGTCTGGCTGTCCTGTTTCACCATCCTTGGTTGGTGACCTGTCATTTAGTATGCATTTGAGAACTTTTGCAATCTGCATGCTTGTTCTATATAAAATATAATAAACTGTAAGAACAACAGCCACTTAAATGATGCATTTAGAGAGAAGACAAAAAATGTCAACCCCTGTTTCTTTTTCCAGCTGTTTTTTCTTTTTTTTTTTTTTAACGAACCAACACTGCCTAGGTCGATGAAAAACGAGACCAGCGAGGAGTCCAGATACACTGGTATAATAAGCAGTAATGTCATTTTGCTGCTAATCTCGGTTCTATGATATACAGCTAAATTAGCTAAGTCTGCATTTGTGAACACCAGGATTTGGGGCTTCTATAAAACAAATACCAACACAAGTTTTTAAAATGGAATTCCAGCTTAAATATAAAGCAGAATTTTACCCATAACAACATCATTAAAAAATATTGTTCTTTTGCAAGAAACATACATTCCACACATTTTCGGCCAAAATTAACGTGTGCTGTAAATTGCCTCCAGCATTGTTACTATTTCTTCTTGCCGGAGGCTGCCATTTTGCTGAAGCCCAGAGTCTTGTGCAACATTACCCACTTTAAGACCAGCCACGTTTTGGATTTTAGGTGTTTACATGTTTAAAACAGTTTTTTTTGCTAGAAAAAAACTTGGAAACCCCAAACATTATATATTGTTTTTTTTCTAACACCCTAGAGAATAAAATGGCGGTCGTTGCAATACATTTTTCACACCGTATTTGCGCAGCGGTCTTACAAGCGCACTTTTTTTTGGAAAAAATTCACTTTTTTGAATAAAAAAATAAGACATCAGTAAAGTTAGTCCAATTTTTTTATATATTGTGAAAGATAATGCTACGCCGAGTAAATTGATACCTAACATGTCACGCTTCAAAATTGCGCCCGCTCGTGGAATGGCGTCAAACTTTTACACTCAAAAATCTCCATAGGCGACGTGTAAAAAATTCTACAGGTTGCATATTTTGCGTTACAGAGGAGGTCTACAGCTATAATTATTGCTCTCGCTCTACCGATCGCGGCGATACCTCACATGTGTGGTTTGACCACCGTTTTCATATGCGGGCGCTACTCACGTATGCGTTCGCTTCTGCGCACGAGCTCGTCGGGACGGGGCGCTTTAAAAAAAATTTTTTTTGTTTTTCTTATTTCTTTTTCTTGATTTTATTTATTTTTTACACTGTTTTTAAAAAAAAAAAAATTGGCTCACTTTTATTCCTATTACAAGGAATGTAAACATCCCTTGTAATAGAAAAAAGCATGACAGGTCCTCTTAAATATGAGATCTGGGGTCAAAAAGTCCTCAGATCTCATATTTGGACTTCAATAAAAAAAAAAAAAAAAAAAAAAAATGCCATTAAAAAAAATGACATTTGTAAATTTATCTTTAAGAGGTATGGGCGGAAGTGAAGTTTTTGACGTCGCTTCCGCCCTCCTATGGTATAGAGATGAGTGGCGGCCATCTTAGCGTCACTCATCTCTATGCACATCAGGGGAAAGGACCCGATCGCCTCCGCCGCTGCCGACGGTTCCGGTAAGAGGCGGGAGGGGGGGCACCTCTCCCGCCGCCGATAACGGTGATCTCGCTGCGAATCCGCCACGATGACCACCATCATCGGACAGCCGACCGGTGCCTGAAGAGATGGATATCTCGGTTGTGGCAGCAGCTGCTGCCGTTACCGAGATATCCCTCTTCAAAAAAGGGACGTACATCGTCGTGCGCCGGTCGGAAAGTGGTTAAATCTTTAGGCTGTCAGCAGATTGACCTCTACAAATTCAGCACAGTGCCTAAAAATAGAGAGCAACTGAGCATGTGCAGAGCAGGATGAGACAGCGTATTACTGGATTTTAAACAGCATTTATTTTTAATGTTTTACATAGCTAAACCTGCAAAAGGACCCACCCTGATATGATCTAGCAGGACTTACGTTCCACTTTAACCGGTTCCCGACCGGCGCACGACGATATAAGTCGGCAGAATGGCACGTACAGGCAGGAGGGCGTATATATAAGTCCCTCCTTAACCACTTGCTGACCGCCCACTGTCAAATGACGGCGGGACGGTGCAGCTACTGTGGCGGGCCGCCGTCATATGACGTCGTCTACAATTTGGCCACTGGGGGCGCGCGCCGCGGGAGGCGCGCGCGCGCCCGCCGCGTAGCTGGGGCCCCCGGTGCGCGTGCCCGGCGGTCGCGATGACCGCCAGGCACCCGCGATTGCCCGGTAATCGAGCAGGACGTGGATCGGTGTGTGTAAACACACAGATCCACGTCCTGTCAGAGGAGAGGAGACCGATGGTGTGTCCCTTGTACATAGGGACACCGATCGGTCTCCTCCCCCAGTCAGTCCCCTCCCCCCACAGTAAGAATCACCAAGATAGGGTACACATTAACCCCTGCAGCGCCCCCTAGCGTTAACCCCTTCCCTGCCAGTCACATTTATACAGTAATCAATGCATTTTTATAGCACGGATCGCTGTATAAATGTGAATGGTCCCAAAAATGAGTCAAAAGTGTCCGAAGTGTCCGCCGCAATGTCGCAGTCACGATAAAAATCGCAAATCGCCGCCATTACTAGTAAAAAAAAAAATAATAATAAAAATGCTATAAATCTATCCCCTATTTTGTAGACGCTATAACTTTTGCGCAAACCAATCAATATACGCTTATTGCGATTTTTTTTTACCAAAAATATGTAGAAGAATACGTATTGGCCTAAACTGAGGAAAAAATTTGTTTAAAAAAAAAAAAAAAAAATTGGATATTTATTATAATAAATAGTAAAAAATATTATGTTTTTTCAAACTTGTCCCTCTTCTTTTGTTTATAGCGCAAGAAATAAAAACCGCAGAGGTGATCAAATACCACCAAAATAAAGCTCTATCTGTGGGGAAAAAATGATAAAAATTTTATTTGGGTACAGCGTTGCATGACCGAGCAATTGTCATTCAAAATGCGACAGCGCTGAAAGCTGAAAAATGGCTTGGTCAGTAAGGAGGTGTTCGTGGCTGGTAGGCAAGTAGTTAATGCCTGCCGTGCCATCGGGAGCTCGCCGGTCGGGACCCCCGTGTGTCCGGTTGTGATCGTCTCACAGGAAGGCAGAACGGGGAGATGCGGAAGTACACAGCATCTCCCCGTTCTGCCTAGCAACTAGTGACAACGATCTCTGCTCCCTGTGATTGGAGCAGAGATCAGCATTCACTAGCTGACAGCCACGCCCCCCCACAGTAAAAAACACACCCCTAGGCATACTTAACCCCTACACTGCCCCCTTGTGGTTAACCCCTTCACTGCCAGTGTCATTTATACAGGAATCAATGCATTTAAATAGCATTGATTGCTGTATAAATGACAATGGTCCCAAAAATGTGTCAAAAATGTCCGATGTGTCCGCCATAATGTCGCAGTCACAATAAAAATCGCTGATCGCCGCCATTACTAATAAAAAAAAATTATTAATAAAAATGCTACAAAACTATCCCCTATCTTGTAAACGCTATAACTTCTGCGCAAAGCAATCAATAATCGCTTATTGCGTTTTTTTTTTTTTTACCAAAAATATGTAGAAGAATACGTATCTGCCTAAACGGATAAACTGATTTTTGTTTATAGCGCAAAAAATAAAAACCGCAGGGGCGATCAAATACCACCAAAAGAAAGCTCTATTTGTGGGGAAAAAAGGACGTCAATTTTGTTTGGGAGCCACGTTGCACGACCGTGCAATTGTCAGTTAAAGCGACGCAGTGCCGAATCGCAAAAAGGGGCCTGGTCCTTTGGCAGCAAATTGGTCCGGTCTGAAAGTGGTTAACTAGCCTTAAAATTGTCCCCTTCCCCACCTAACACCTAGGCTGACTATCCTGCGTAAAAAAAAAAAAAAAAAAGATGCATCTATTTTCAGCTCGCTCCAGTCCAATCGCGTGATCCTCTTGTGTCAGTCAGTTGCTGGTAAAGCCTACAGCGGCAACTTAACCCATAGACTCCCATTGCCCATTGGTTGTTGGTGTGCCTTTCTCTCTCCTGCAGCTGCTGCTGGCTGACACAGTTGAGCTTGATCACATGACCATACTGGAAGCGCCTGAAAATTAGGTATAAAGTATATTCATCTCTATTTATTTTTTTTACACGTTAATTAACAGAGTTTAGGATGGGGCAGGGAAAAAAATGAAACATGGATTTTCACTGTAAGCCTACTTAAACTAAGGGTTTACTTGGCTATAATTAAAGCAAAAAAAAACCCCTAAAAATTCTGTCACGGGTGTTTTGTTATCTTGAAAACTCTACTCTGTGTCTCTCTGATTATATTTCATTTTTTATTAGGAGTGTGACATGTCCAACTTCTGTGCTGCCTTGGTTCTCTAGTCATGAAGGGCAGGTCCAAGTACACAGTCCTCTCTCAAAAATATTCCACTGGAGCGGTGCGCTGCAGTGGCGTTTTGCGGGCGGTTTTAACACTTTTTCCGCCGCTAGCGGGGGTTAAAAACTGCCCCGCTAGCGCCCGAAAAGCGCTGCTAAAACTACGGTAAAGCGCCGCTAAATATAGCGCCGCTTTACCGCCAGCGTGCTCAGCGCCCCAGTGTGAAAGTAGCCTTACAAACAGCGCTAGACTTGCAGGGAGATTGTTAATGAAGGGATTCACAGATTGATAATGTTGAATCATTACAAGCAGACACACTTTTGTACATCTAAAAAACAGGAAGTGTCTTTAAATCTACTTCCGGTGTCACCTCTTCTTTAAAAGCCTTTTGGCTAGCATTGCAAGACAGTCTCCATTTCCCAATAGATGACAGTTTTGTGGAAACGCGTTGCATCAGAGAGTACTTACAACGCCATTTGATCTAGTTGGCAGACTGACACCGCCACTAGAGATATTATTCATGCTGGAATTTTTTAACCTCTATGTAAGTGTATCTATACTATTTTTTTTAAATAAAACTGTCTGATTTACACTATTAGGCTTCTCCCTTTTCATATATGATCTTTTGAACACGTGGAGCTCATCCCTGCAAGTGTATCAAGACATGCTGTTTGAAATCTCTACACCTGTGATCATTCCAGCACAAGCTTCCTTGATTTCTGTAATAGGGATCCATCAGATCTGGTAAGAGGCCACTCTCTTTTCTTGTGGATGGAACACTTTGCTATTTTTCTTGAACACTGGTAGTCACGGAGTTTAATATATTTCCCACTCGTCACACTTTTCATTAAGTGTTTGGATTCACTTATGGGCTTGAATTTTCAATTCTATTAACATAATTTTTTTTTTGTATATTGATATTTGATTAATGCACTTGTGGTATTTTGCTATTTTGTATCACTAGTTTGTTCATACACTGACACAATTTGTAAGTTTGAACACTTAGGTCAAATCCTTGATTTATTCACTTTATTTGGTTTATCATTACATTAGTTCACTATTTAAAGGAACAGCACACCATTAGTCATTTATTTTTAAAAACTGACAGGCCTGTCCGTGTGAAAGGGGCCTAGACCTCACATTCTTTTTTTTTTTTAATTTTAATCTTTTATTTTTTTTTCCATAAAGATTCCGCTTATATACCAAGAACAACAGAAAACATATACTTCCGTTTCACAACGTAATATTACACTTCACCATTTCGACTTAGAAACATACTACAATTCTTCATATTGAAACCCTTGCCTTTTAACCATTGTTCTGCCTATTACTGTATCGGGGGTTTTAGGGTGCACTCCCTTCCTGCCCCCCGCTTTCCCTTCTCGACTTTTTACCACCCTCTACCTACCCAAAACAAAAACAAAAAAACAAAGAAACAAACAACAAAAAAAAAAAAAAAAAAAAGAAAGGGGAAACCCCAAAACAAAACAAGAGAAAAACTGGATGTGATGACTTTTTCCCTTCCTTCCCCACCTCCCCCCCTCCCCCCCCCCCCCGCACCCCGGCGATACGGACAGAATTCAGCCTCAGACATTCCCAAACATCATTCTCTTTCCCTCCTCTGTGTTTATAAATCTGTTCCACCCTGCCCATATTTTGTCATACCGCTCTTTTTTATTTTGGCCCGAAGCCACTAGATCCTCCATAGCTCCTATCTCTCGCACTCTATTGAGCCACTTCCCTATCGAAGGTGGACCTGAATCTTTCCAGCACCCAGTAACAGTTGCCTTGGCTGCATTGATCAGATGACAGAGGATGGATTTTCTGTATGTCTGAATCGGTATTTGGGAGACGTGGAGAAGAAAGAAGGCGGGGTCTTCCGGGATTAAAATATCTGTGAATTTCTGAGATATTCTCCGGACCTCCCCCCAGTATGGCTTGATCTTAGGGCACGCCCATAGTATATGAAATAAAGTTCCTGATTCCTCTCCACATCTCCAGCAAGCACCTGATGTTTCGGGGAAAAATCTCTGTAGTTTTATTGGCGTATAATACCATTGCATCATTATTTTGTAATTTAACTCTTGAATTCTTATGCATATCGATGAACTCTGGGAGAGGTAGATAATATTCCTCCTCTGACCCTGGGTAAAGGTCCTATTCAAATCCCTTTCCCATTTAGCTATACTAGGAAGCACAAAATGTTCTGAGGGGGTATTTAACATCCCGTACATTCTTGAGATCAACCTGGGGAGAGGTTCTTGCTCCTCGCAGTATTGCTCAAATATTGTCAATTGACGGTCGTATTTTTCTGCGGACCCCAGAGATCTCAGAAAATGCAGTACCTGTATCGCTCTCCACGTTTTTAATTCAAAACTCCCCCCCAGTTGCCTCAGGGCTGCTAAGGTGGGCCAAGCCCCGTTGGACATAAAATGTGAAGCTTGGGAAATTCCTCTCTCCCATAAACTTTTAAATACACCTGCCTCGGTTCCAGGGGGGAACCCCGGGTTTCCCAGGATAGGAAACAGGGGTGAATTTTTTGAAGAAATTTTTGAGTCCCGCAATAGGTTGGCACTGATACGCAGTGTAGTACCTATAGTCGGATGCTTCTTAATAGATATTGGAATTGTTTCAAAGCACCAGGGTGCTCTGCGTAGTGGTATCGTACTTGCCTGCTGTTCCAGATCTACCCATGACTTGAATTCTCCATGTCTGCACCAATCTACCACTCTGCCCAAATGGACTGCCTGGTAATATTTCAATACGTTTGGGACTGCTATTCCACCAAAACCCCTGGGCATCATCATAATACCCCTCGCTATCCTGGGTCTTTTCTCCGCCCATATAAATTTAATGAAGAGAGAACAGATTTGACGGAGGTAGACTGCCGGGATAGTGATTGGTAGAGCTTGAAATAAGTATAAGAATTTTGGGAGAATGCTCATTTTTATAATGTTACAGCGTCCAAACCATGAGTGAATCCCATGGTGCCATTTGTCCAGGAGCTTCCGCACTGAATTGTATAGGGCTGGAAAATTTACCTCATAGGTCTTTCCTATATTCGGTGGAATGTACGTGCCCAGATATTTTAACTTTTCAGTCACCCATTTAAATCTAAAGTTTAACTGAATTGCGTTGCGGACCTTGGTCGGCAGCGCAACTCCCATCGCTTCTGATTTCGTGTAGTTTATTTTTAAGTTCGATAACTTTCCGTATATTTCAAACTCTCTCATCAAATTAGGAATTGAAATATGTGGTGCAGACAGGGAGAACAACAAGTCATCCGCATACGCCGAGATCTTATAGTCTCGGTCTCCTATTTTTAAACCCTGGATATCCGGATTTTGCCTTATTTTGTTTAATAGGGGCTCCACCGACAGTGAGAACAGCAGTGGTGAAAGAGGGCACCCCTGTCTAGTACCATTTGATATTTTAAAGGACTTAGAAAACACTCCATTTACTTTCACCTCTGCCTTTGGATGTGTATAAGCGCTCATAATCCACTTAATCATCTGGTCGCCCATGCCGACCTGTTTCAGCACTGTGAACAGAAAGGGCCAACTCACTCTATCAAATGCCTTCTCCGCATCCGTGCTCAGAGAGACACTGGGGGTGTTTGTCTTGTTGGCATGGTGGACCAGGTTAAGGACTTTGATGGTATTGTCCCTCGCTTCCCGCGTGGGGATAAACCCCACTTGGTCTAGATCGATCAGCTGGCATAGTAATGGCTGTATCCGAGATGCTAAGATTTTAGTGAAGAGCTTCAAGTCCACATTCAGTAACGAAATCGGCCTATAGCTGCCGCATTCCATCGGGTCCTTCCCCTCCTTCGGCAACACCGTGATGTGTGCCAGGAGAGAGTCCGGAGGGAATGCTGCAGCCCGGCCTAAAGCATTAAAAACCTTCACCAACTGAGTACTCAAATGGGTTGAGAATTTTTTATAATAATGTAATGTAAAGCCGTCGGGGCCGGGTGCCTTTCCCGGCTTCAACGTTTTGATTACAGCGTTCACCTCCTCTACGGAAATAGGTGAATCCAATTTCCTCCGATCTGGCGATGAGAGTTTTAACAGTCTTGCCGAGGAGAGATATTCCTCCTGGGACGCGGTTAAGATAGGTGGTGTTCCTAGGTTGTATAATGCGGCATAAAATTCCCCGAATGTCTGCGCTATATCTTTAGGTAATGAAATTATTTTCCCATCTCTCCCCTTTATTTGAGGTATATAAGCTGTCGTGGTTTCCCCTTTGAGTTTGCCTGCTAGCAGTTTACTGCATTTCTCTCCTAGTTCGTAAGTAGTCTTCCTTCCTCTTTGTATAGCTGCTTTGGCCTTAAAACGCAGGATATCCGTTAGTTGCCGCCTCAAATGTCCCAAGTCTCTCCCGATGGGAGGGGTCGGGGTCCTCTTATGTTGGAGTTCCAAAACATGGATTTCTTGTAGGAGACTCGTCACCTGTTTTTCCCTCTCTTTCTTTATTCTAGATCCGTGTTTGATCAGAATGCCCCTGATCACAGTTTTGTGCGCCTCCCATACTATACCCGGGTTGCTTCCCGGGGTGTCATTTGTCTGAAAATACGCATTTATTTCTCTTGCTACTTCCTCCTGAATTTCCGGGATCTGTAAGAGACCCTCATTCAATCGCCACCTTCTTTCGGTAGAGCCCAGCACGCCAGCAAGGGATACGCACAAAGTGATCGGGGCGTGATCTGACCACGTTAAATTTCCTATAGTTACCTCCGTTATCCTAGAGAGTAAATAGTGGGGGATCAGGAAGAGATCTATCCTTGAGTACACCTGGTGGGGGTTAGAAAAAAAGGTGTAATCCCTCTCACCTGGATGCATGGTCCGCCATGCATCCACTAGCTGTAATTTGTGTACTCTCTTCAATATTCCCCTTCTGGCCCCTTGTGAGATGGATGACGTACCTGTAGACGTATCCAATTTAGGGTCTAGGGGAATATTAAAATCCCCACCAAGGATCAACTTTCCTTCGGAGAACTCCGTTAATTTTGTGAGAACCTTCTTTAAAAACGCTTCTTGCATAACATTTGGAGCATATATCGTGGCCAGAGTCACCTTGACTCCTCCCACTTGTCCCTTCAAAAACAGATACCGCCCCTTCGCATCTACCCTCTTGTCTGCTAGGGACCATGGGATCCGGTTAGAAATCATAATCGAGACCCCTTTTGTTTTTGCCTCATAGTTTGAAGCGTGGTATACATTTGGGAAGAGTCTGTTCTGGAGTAGCGGGAATCCACTCGCTTTAAAATGGGTCTCTTGTACAAAGGCAATATCTGTATGCATCCGTTTTAAATCATTCAGAAGCATCCTTCTTTTTTCTGGGACATTGAGCCCCTTCACGTTTATTGAGGTTATCTTTACTCCCTCCATATCGCCGGGGGGCACGGGAAAGAGAAATAGGAAGGGAGAAGCGGCGAGACGCGGGATAAAGAAAAAAAAAAAAAAAAAAAAAGGAAAAACCGACTAACCCCTCCCTCTACTTTTCCTTCCCCCCACCCTTTAACTCACCCACCCCCTTTTTACAGCCCCTAAGGGAGACACCCTACTCTGTGCCCAACTCCTATGGCACAGAAGGTGCTAAACTATGTGGGGGATTGGACCAAAAATGGCCGGAGGATTCCCCCCCCTACCCCCCCAGGCGTAAAAATTTATTCCCTCTCTGGATCCCCTCCACCTCCCATTTTATTTTATTTTCAATTTTTCTTCTCCTGTTTTAATCCTATTTGGAGGGGAAAGGGATACCAAAAAAAAAAAAAAAAGAAGAAGTGTATATATATATATAACGGCAAACAAATAAAGGAGCGGAGCAGGGATCTGATGCAGCTTTGTTACAACTCTAGTCATATAGGCCTATATATCCCCTGCTTCTCCCCCCCCCCCAATTCGAGGCTTTTTGGCTTGACCCCAATTCCACCATACCCTTCTCTGTAAAGTCCCATCATTACCCTTTCCTCTCTCTCTTTCACCTCCCCCCTTCTTGCTTGATCCCCTTCTTTACCTGAAATCCCACTCCCTATTCCACTCCCCCTCCCCCTATCTCCCCCCCCCCCCCACTTCGATCTAAGGGGTCTCTTGAAATCAGAGACTGCTCCTTTCCTCTCTTTATATAACCCCATCTTGGCTGATTTTAACTCCTATCCTGCTATCTCCACATTACATCTCTGACTTAAGACTTTCGGCCGGTTAAGTGCCATAGTAAATCTCCTCCTCCCTTATTCGCTAAAATAATATTTCTATATTGTCCATCTCAGTCACGCTGTTTCACGCTACCTCAGGGCCTGAATTTATAGAAAATGTGCTCCCTCCCCCATATTTCTTTACCTAACAAGATTCTTTAGTACCCAAGCCCCCCCCCCGCCATTTTTCCCTATATCTCCCCCCCCCCCGCCCCACCCCCCACCCCCTTACGTACCTGTCCTCTATAGACCTACCCATGTGTGTCTATCCGATCAGGTCCTGTGTGCGTTTTTTATTTACAGGTTTGTTTCTTATTGGACATTGTTATTTAAGGGGTTTTTCTAATTGTTCTATCTTAAGTCTCATTCTTCTCTCGTATTCCTATGTTAAAGCACAACAAATACAGCAGAGGAAGAAACGAAGGGAGAAAAAAAAAAAAAAAAAAAAAGGGGGGGGGGATAGAGAGGGAGGAGGGGAGGGGAAGAAGAAGAAAGGAGAGAAAAAAGGAACTGAACAGGAAAAGAAAAGGACAGTTCTATCACTTCCTCCTATGGGCCTCTAGCTATTAGTTATAGCTGTTAATATGTGTCCCCCTGTGACAATTGTGTATCAATTGTGTATCATTATGTGTCATTTTGTGGTATAAAAATGTGACATATAATCCCAACCCACTTTCACCTTCAAGAAGAGAGGGGAATAGGGGGACCCAAGCATTCCCCCCCCCCCTCTCTCACGCCTATCGTGAACTAGTGATCTGTATTTTAGTGCCACACAAAAAAAAAAAAAAAGAAAAGAAAACCAACAGCAACAAGGGAAAAAAAAAAAACAATTTTCTCCCTTCTTCCCTCGGCCCCCCCCCCCTTCTCTTCCCTCCCCCTTCCCAGAATGCATAAATACACATATTATCTATTAATAATAATCCTTACAGTCCGTCCAATAGACTAAATCCGTCCATTAGACGGAATCTTAAGGAAGGGGAGAGAAAAAAAAAAAAAAAAAACAGCAATACTAGATTTGCATACTTATATATATGCATGCGTGCACGCCTACGAGTGCTGATACGCATACACCCATGCGTCGTGTTTGTCCACAACCAAAAAAAGGAATAAGGGGAGTACCCCCCATTCCGTGTGCTGCTTGGAAAATAATATACGTGAAACAATCTTTTTTACAAACAAACCCCCTTTCCACACCCAATCCCTCCACCCCCCAACCCCCCCCCCCCCCCCCCCCAAAAAGTAAAAAATAAAAAGTTCACACCCCTGAGAAAAAAAAAAAAAAAAAAGAATAAATAGATAAATAAGTAAATAAATAAATAAAGGGGACACATATATCGAATATAAAGTCCATATGGCTTCCATACTAGTAGCGCATAAAGAGGGTGAACTCAGATGTCTCTCTGAAAAAAAAAAAAAAAAAAAACCCACCGAGAGAGAGGAAATTATCCTGTGTCCTAGGGGCATGGTGGTATGGGGTCACCTCTATCTTCGTTCCTGGTATATATGGGGTTTACCTCCTCTGCCCCCCCAGTTCCTGTTTGTCACCTAGATATTGTAACCAGTCTGGTATCTCCATCACCTCTTCGCCTAGAAAGGAAAACAGATGTGGCAAGTCCACCGGTTGCCGTAGAACAAAAGATTTGGAGTCCTTTTTTACTGTTAACGAGATCGGGTACCCCCATCGGTATGTGGCCCCTGACTTCCGAATTTTGTCCAATAAAGGGCGTAACATAGATCTCCTTTGGAGGGTAGCTCTGGATAGATCAGGTAAAATTTTTATCTTCATACCCTCATATGCCACCTCCTTAACCTCCCAAGCCTTACGACTTATCAGCTCCTTTTGTGCATATCGAAAGAAACAGCAGATCACATCCCTGGGTCTCTCAAGATTAGTGGAGGGGGGTCCTGCTGCTCTATGGAGCCTTTCAAACTCCAGATCTTCTAGGGGCACCTGAATACCCAAATGTTGGCATACCGCAGCTATAGTAGATTGCAGTGCCCCTCCTCCTACTGTCTCTGGTATCCCCCTAAATCTCAGATTCTTTCGTCTGTTGCGGTCTTCCATTTCCTCTAAGCGGAGTTGCATAGAGGGGGCATAAAAGTTATAGTCAGACTGTACCTGCTCTAGTCGCGTGATTCGATCTGCCAGAGACACTTGCATACCTTCTCCCGCTGATAGCCTCTCCGCTAGCTGATGTACCTCCGACCTCACCTCCTCCATGTCTCTCCGATGGACTTCTTCTATTCGGGTCATCCACCCCTCCAGGTCTGCACGTGTCGGGAGGGCTTGTATATCCGCCCGTGTCGGGAGAGCCCGCAGGAGAGCCCTAAGATCTGCATCTTCTCCCAGCATTTGCCGGGAGTCTTCCCCCTCCTGTGGCCTTTGAATTTGCTCTTCTCCCTCCTTCTCCGCACTGATCTCCCCGTCCAGCTTCACTGACGCGGCAAGCGTCACTGGCGTGGGGGCGGCGTTCGTTGCTCCGCTGAGTTCCCCGTCCGGCGCAGCTTCTCCAGACGCCGGCTCCTGCCTCCGGGCTGCCGCCGCTCTAGTACTCGAAAAATACTGGGGGATCTCTGGCTGGGCAGGAACCCTCTGTGTCTTCGCCTCTTTTCTTCTCATACCACCTGGTATAACGTTGGGGGGGCTGTTTTTAGCCTAGTTGCTGGCTAAAGACATATGCCGCTTATCGCTGCTGTTTAGCCTGGGGGATAGAGGGAGCCGAACCGGACTGTGGTTCTCCTACTCCGCCATCTTGGACCACGCCCCCTGTCAGACCTCACATTCTAATTGTGGCCTAGTTCATTAAATTCAGCTGTCATAAAGAGAAATATGTATGCCACTGCTAAACTCTCCTTCTGAAAGTGCTTGCTGTCAGGTTAGTATACTGATGTATTGCCTCAAATACCTTCTGAGTCACAGGAAGTTAGAGATAAGGACTCCAACTTCTTTTTCTAGGTCTGTGACTAAGACATTTTAAAACCAAACACGGTCAGGCAACTATCATTTTCAGAAGGCTGGTAAGGGCAGCACCATATTTAAAGTTCTTTAGAGTGCTTGTCAACTCTTTATAACTTTAAGACTCTACTTTGTACGTTACTGCCTCAACCCACTCATTTACTGCTCGGGACAATTATTTAAAAAACCAAGATAGATGCAATTTGTGATGAGATCTCCACTATCCAGATATTTCCCCTACTTAACATACCAAAGCTACTAGCACATTTTTTCTGACATGTATCTAACCACCTGCCCCCTGGAGCCCATTTCTCCACAACTACTCTGGTAACCTTCTTGCTCTAAGCAGATTTGAAATATTGTCAAAAAAGCTAGTCAAGTGTGCAATGTGGATGTTGTGCACCTTGGCACCAATTATTTGTCCCAGAATGACGTGAATTCTGTACAGAATTTGGGCCAGGATCTTGACTAGTTGGGGTGTACTCTTACATTTTCCCAGATCTTACCATTTCTTAATGCACAAAAAGGAAAAGTCCTTCGTATAGTAGAGTTCAATGTTTGGTTAAGGTTTTGGTTATGTCAGTCATGATGCTAGCAGGTAGTCAGATATTAAAAAAAAGAGATGGTCTGCATCCCTCACACAAGGGCACTGAGCTTCTTAGTATGGTATTCATGAGTACTTTGGACATGCATTTAACCTGAGAAATTGGGGCAGAGATTTAAAGGGAAACTAAAGTTCCACTGTCAGACTGCAAGCAGGAAGGCTCTTTATTGTAGAAGAGACATGCAGACAGACTGAAGATTATAATAATCTGTTGATTGACTCACTAGATAACTCAAATTGCAATGAAGGGAGAGGTTTTAATTATAAGTGACTTCAACATACCTGAAATGAACTGGAATCCTTAAACTGCAATTACAAGCAAGAGCAGGGATGTAATGGAGGCACTTAATGGCGTTTGTCTGAAACCGTTCATAAAAAAAAGGCCAACCCAAAAGAATCATATTCTAGACCCAGTAGTCACAAATTGGGATAAGTTGTCCACAAGTAGAATCTCCGCTTATCTGACCCCCCCCAGTGCCACATTTGGCACCTTTCAAGGGGGAGGGGGAGCGTGTACCTGTTTTCGACAGGTATCTGTCCCCACTTTCGAGTTATCTCGCCGCAGCAAGATCACTCGGAAGTTCGGCCCCTCTTCTCCTTCCCCCACTGCCGGACCATTCAAAAAAAAAAAGCGCAAGCGCAGTTGGGAACTGGCTGGTTTGCCTCACAGACAATGGCAGAGACAGCAGCCAAGAGTCGATGGAAATATTGGCTGGGGTGCAGACATCGCTGGATTCCAGGACAGGTAAGTGTCCTAATATTAAAAGTCAGCAGCTACAGTATGTGTGCTGATTTTAAATGTTTTTGCTGGGGGGGGGGGGGGGCGAACTCTGCTTTAAGGTGGGAGAAAATGCAGGTTTTAGTGATGACCAAATCATATATAAAAACATAGGTTTTGGATTTCAAAAGGACAAATTTTGCTAAAACGAGTGAATAATAAAAAATAAAAAAAAGTTGGAATCAAATGACAGGATTCAGTAATCAGTGGGTACTTTTAGTCTTCCATCCTGGAGGCAACTAGATCACTAGACAAACTAATGTAGCAGTCTCCCCAACTTCCAAGGGCCTGATGGTGACCCCCAGAGCCAGGGAGAACTGACATTCCTCCTCAGGGTACTGGTTACTAGGCATAGTGGGTGTGGTGCAAGATAAAAAGATTGGGTGCCAGTCACTTTTTGTAAAAATGAAGGAGGTTTTATTTCACTTAACAGGAATGGTGGGGGAGAGGGTTAGGGCACAGGACACCCTTAGGCAAATGCAATAGCAATTAAGACAAACTCTGCAGACCTAAAAAAAAAACTAGGCAGACAGCAATACAGATAAAAGGCCTTTAAGCTGAATGCTGCAATCTGTATCTTGTAGCGACTGCCGTCTCCTATAGCAACAACTTCTTGCACAGTATCCTACTGTAGATCTTCCAGCTTAAAGCGGGACTGTACCTGAAAATTTTTTTTTAAAGCCTGCAGTTACAAATACTGCAGCTGCTGACTTTTAATAAATGGACATTTACCTGTCACAGGTTCCAGCAATGTCGGCAGCAGGGGCCGATCAATCGCTCGGCTCTCTGCTGCTGCCGGCGCCATTCTCGGTGAGGGAATCAGGAAGTGTCGCCTTTGCGGCTTCACTTCCTGGTTCCCTACTGCGCATGCGCAAGTCACGCAGCGCAATGAGAATCGTCAGCGTTGTGTCTCCGGCAGACACCACGCCGGGACAGGAAGTGGCGTAAACTCCCGTGGGAGTTTATGACCCGGAAGTGGGTGCAGAGACCTATCTTAGACAGGTATCTGCCCCCCCTCCCCCTTGAAAGGTGCCACATGTGACACCGGAGGGTGGGAGGGTTCCTAAAAGTGGAAGTTCCACTTTAGGGTGGAATCCCGCTTTAACTCACAGTATCCCACTGTAGATCCTCAAGCTCAGCTTGTTTCTCACTAGACTTCTCGGACTCTCAGCTACCTGCTGGATCACTCAAGCTTCACCCACAGCTAATGTCTGTACTTATCTTCAAGCTGTGCAGCAGACACAAGGAGGTGTACTGTAGTCCAGCAGCTACCCGCTGCCATACTCTCTACAAGGGAGCATCCAAAGGGGTAGTCAAAGTCCAGAACCGGGATCGGGGCAGGCAGAAGTCAGAAGAGTCAGAGACAAGCCTTAAGGCAGAGCCCTGTATGCAGGGAGCGGCCCCTCGTAAACCCCTGGTTCGGGAGCCCCTGCGCCATTGCGCATGTGTGGGCGCAGCAGGCCCGTTCTGAGCCGAGGGATCCTTCTCCTAGTGAAATGGCTGCTCTGGTACTCCTTGAGAACTTCATCCCTTCCAACCTTGCCTCTGGTAACAGGAGCCTGAACACTTTTGCAGCACAGGAAAAAAATGTATTTATTTTTTGCAGTAAACACTATAGGATTATAAAAGACCTTGGATACATTTTGGTGCTCAGGGAGAGTAGTAATGTAGCGCACAGAGAGCACCTTGGCAAACAATGGGCGTGGCCAAATTGCTCTTGATGACATTATCACCCCACCCTTCAGTAAAACCTGCCCCCAAACAGCTACACGCAGCTCCAGGATGGCAACCGATTTGTGTATGACTATATTGTTTATTTGAGGAGCCACAGCCTGGTCTAAATATTGTGTCCAGGTTTCAGGTGAGCTGAAACCCGGACACATGATTCAAAACCTGAACTGTCCAGGTGAATCCTGGACAGGTAGCAACCCTAAGTGGTAGTCCGTCTGGCAACTGCTTCTCCTTTACCTCTGGCAACAAACAGGCTTCCCTCGGGCTGAGCCTCTAACACACGTGGTTCTGCCCCAGGCTTAACCTTTGCTGCTCCTCCTTTGCGGAACCTTGAATTACTGGATAGGCCTCTCGTAGACCTAGCAGCCAGTAGGACTCCTGGATAGGCTTCAGGCCTAGCAACCAGGGACTGTTTGACACGCCTCCACCCAGGCCGCAGCCCGGGGCGGGAAGAACCCTGATCACCTGACTCCCCCTCGAATAAATAGTCTATCCCAGCATGCACAGCGGCCAAAAGAAACTCCGGCTGAGGCAACTTATTTACCCATCACCTGAATTCACTGTAATCCATCATCCTAATGCCAAAGGCAACTGTACCACCTATTGACAGAAGAGAGAGACTACAAATTAAACTCAGACTTAGGACAAAAAATCAGTGGATCAAAAACTACCATTAGCTAAGCTAGTTACCACCTAGCACAACTATATTTATTAGCAGCCCTGTTTAGGACCAGGGTGCTACACTAAGGAGAGTAAACAGAAGAATAAAATCAATATGGTACACTAAGGAAGTAAGTAGGTTGTAAAAGGAGAAAAAAATCAGCATGTAGGAGATTCGAGGAAACAGAGTGTAGCTGAGTGTATAAAAACAGACAAAAGGAGGCCAAATGTATTATCATTGCTGTCAAAGCAAAAGAGAGGAGGAAATGGCTAAATCTATTAAGAAAGGGGGCAAATCCTTTTTTTTCTAGGTAGATCAGAGGTGGAAGGAAAAAATGTCAATGGGATCACCAGTCTGTTGTGGCGTACCACACGGTTATGTTCTATTTATTCTATTTGTAAGTGATATAACTAAAGGTTTGGTGTGTAAGGTATGTCTTTTTGCAGATGACACAAAGGTGTGTGTGTAGCGATGCGGACTAGCTTTGCTCTAGGTTGCCTTAACCACTTGCCTACAAGGCACTTTTACCCCCTTTTTGCCCAGGACAATTTTCAGCTTTCAGCGCTGTCACACTTTGAATGACAATTGTGTGCTCATGCAACACTGTACCCAAATGAAATTTTTATCATTTTTTTTTACACAAATAGAGCTTTCTTTTGGTGGTATTTAACCACTAGCTGACCGCCACGCCCCCCCACAGTAAGAAACACACCCCTAGGCATACTTAACCCTTACACTACCCCCTTGTGGTTAACCCCTTCACTGCCAGTGTCATTTATACAGGAATCAATGCATTTAAATAGCACTGATTTCTGTAAAAATGACAATGGTGTCAAAAATGTCCGATGTGTCCGCCATAATGTTGCAGTCACCAAAAAAAAAAATCGCAGATCGCCGCCATTATTAATAAAAAAAAAAAATTATTAATATAAATGCTATAAAACTATCCCCTATCTTGTAAACGCTATAACTTCTGCGCAAACCGATCAATAATCGCTTATTGCGATTTTTTTTACCAAAAATATGTAGAAGAATACGTATCGGCCTAAACTGAGGAAAAAAAATGTTTTTTTATATATTTTTTGGGGATATTTATTATAGCAAAAAGTAAAAAATAATGCATTTTTTTTCAAAATTGTCGCTCTATTTTTGTTTATAGCGCTCAAAAAATAAAAACCGCAGTGGCGAATCGCAAAAAGGGGCCTGGTCCTTTGGCTCAAATTGGTCCGGTCTGAAAGTGGTTAATCACCACTGTTTTTTTTTTTTTTGCTAAATAAACAAATAAAGACCGTAAAATCATAGTGTGTTATTATATTTTGGAAACAGTTAATTTTTCTCCTTCACTGATGTGCGCTGATGAGGCGGCACTGATGTGTGGCACTGATGGGCACTGGTAGGTGACATTAATAGGTGACATTGATGAGGCGGCACTGATAGACTGCAATGATAGATGGCACTGATGGGCACTGGTAGGTGACATTAATAGGTGACATTGATGAGGAGGCACTGATTGGCAGCACTAGTGAGCACTTGTTTGGCAGCACTGGTAATGACATATTGGCAGCGCTGATAATCAGGGCACTGATTATCAGTGTACATGTCCCTTTTACAGAAGCCAGGTATCGGCTCTCTACTCCGATCCTCATGAGGAAAGGAGTGACGATAACCATCTTTTTTTAAATCTGTGATTGGACACAGCTGATCATGTGGTAAACAGCCGCTGATTTGACTCTTTGCCTCAATCTGTAATCAGCAGTGTTCTCTGGACACTATGATCACAGAGCGAGCTGCCTTCGCCCTGCAGCAGGCGAGTGGCAGTCGCGATCACGGAAGGCCGTCATATGACGTCCTCCAAGAACTAGCCGTCTGCACTGTAGCAGTCATTTGGCTGTATCGGCAAGTGGTTGAAGAGTATGTAAACCATACCTCCCAACATTTTGAGATAGAAATGAGGGACATCTACTAACAAACTTATGTAGGCATAGGACACGCCCCCTGCCCCCTTAAAGGAGAATTAACCCCAAAAAAAGGTTAATTAAATCCACAAGTGCTTTTTTTTTTTTACCATTTCTATTCCTTTATATTGGCTTTTAAAATGTACAGCAATTCAGAAATTGGATTAAAGGTTTAGCTCTGGGAAACACTTTGAAAGATAAAAAGTGCATTTTATATACATCTATATAGATCAGACCAAAATGAGGGACAAATGAGGATGAAAGAGGGACAGAGGGACTTTGCTCCAAATCAGGGACAGTCCCTCGAAATCAGGGACAGTTGGGAGCTATGTGTAAACCCAACATTTCACATTCCTGTGCCTGCTGTACCATGTACCTGTATGAAAAAGTATCCTATACTCTTTGTATTGCTTCCTTTGTGTGAAATCCCTGAGGTGCCTGCCAGTGGCATCACTAGGGTTGGTGTCACCAGGTGCGGAAAAAATTTGTGTCACCCCCCCCCACCACCAACTATAGTCCCCCCTCTGTACAGCCCCCCCCCCTCGGTACAGACCCCCTCCACTAACTATAGACCCCCCCATTAAGTATAGATCTCCCCCCTCAGTACAGACCCCCCTCACTAAGTACAGACCCCTTTCCTCAGTATAGACACCCCCCACTAAGTACAGACCCCCCCAATCAGTATAGACACCCCCCTCAGTACAGACCCCCTCCATCAGTGCAGACACCCCCCTCAATTAGGGTTGCCACCTCATCACTTTAAACCCGAACACATATGAATTACACAGGTTCTGAGACTAATTTATTGCAGATAAAACCCCAAGTGAGTTTAATTACCACCTTAATACACCCTAACCCTCTCTCCCACCATAGATGGACTACAGACTTCAGAACAGCGCGGACGGATATACACAGCGGACAGCAGTGTGCGTCCCACGGGCTCCTCCTGTCTTGATGTAAACAGAGAGGAGGGGGAGGCAGCTTTGGTCCACTCCGCTGAGGGACACAGCAGCGAGACTCGAGAGGCAGATCAGTTTAGGGCGGTGTTGTGGTGCTGCTACTCACGTGTATCACCCCCAGACCCCACCCCAGCGACGCCACTGGTGCCTGCCAGTTCCTCTGCTTCGCTATTAAAAACTGACCACACTAAGCAGGATAACACAGTGAGGTCAGTTCTCATGCTATGCTGGGAACTCATCCTGCTCTCAGACCTAATTATTAAACTTGTCCTAACACCCCCCCCCCCCCACAGCCATTCACTGGGAAGCTCAGTGAACTGATGTTTCTCCTCCCCCAGCTCTTATGCAGCTGAGAACAGAGGGAATGTGATCACTTATAAATAAAAAAAAAGGGTAAAAAAGTGTTATTACTTTTTTATAGCTATACACAAATGTTTTGCTTTTCATTTCTATTTCAAATTGAATGGGTTGTTTTATAAGGTGATCGTTTACATACGCTTTAATTCTGAGTTTGAGTTTTCAATCATCATATCTGCAGCTTGAAATTAAATAGTAAGTGTAATAAGTAATAACACTAAATTACTAGCTGGCTTTTGTGGCAATAATATATATCTATTCTTAAGCAAATACATCGTTTTTCCAAAACTCTCTAGAACTTCGTTTTTTTTTTTTATATTCCGTACATGTACACTTTACATAGCGTCCAATCAAAATCCACCACGCTCTGGTTTGCCGTCCAATCCTCTAAGAGTTACGTCCTTGTTTCTAAGTGGCTACTAGAGAACGAAGCATTTTGTCCCCGCTCAGGGCGCCATGTTGTAGTCTCTCCTATGGCCATCAATAGGACTATTCCAGAAAGGAAGCCGCCCTCATAGATCGGTTTGAGGACATAGCAAAGGACCAAGTTCTACCACAGTGTGTTCTCCTAGTGTTGGAGGCCGTGCCGTGCGGCGTGGCGAAGAAAGGCGATAGGCTAGAGGAAAAGGGTACCTAACGGGAGTAGCCAATAGCAGTTGAGACGTTCGGGTAGGTGGGACCAGAGCTAGAAGAAGTTTGCTGTGCGTAATCCTGAAGAGGAAGTCCAATCGGTCCCAGCTGATGGGATTGTTCGGGGGCTCCCATGTATGTACTGACATTGGTGATGGGGTGTCTGGGGGCTGTCATATATGAAGTGCTTCCTGTGTATGTACTAAAGGGGGTGGGGTTGTTGTTTCTCATGGATATACTGGCACTGGTGTCATTGGGGCTTGATCGTGTATGTACAGACATATGTGTAATGGGGGATCATGTATGTACTGTCATTGACACAGATGTAAGGTAGGGGTTCTCTTGTATGTACAGACACAGGTGTAAAGGAAAAGTTGGGGGGTGGGGGATGAGTTTTTATATATGTACTGTCACTGACACAGGTCTAATGAGGGGGGTCATGTATGTACTGTCACGGACACAGATGGGGGGTCATGTATGTACGGTCACTGACACAGATGTAATGAGGGGTCATGTATGTACGGTCACTGACACAGATGTAACGAGGGGTCATGTATGTACGGTCACTGACAGATGTAACGAGGGGTCATGTATGTCATGTATGTACGGTCACTGACACAGATGTAACGAGGGGTCATGTATGTACGGTCACTGACACAGATGTAACGAGGGGTCAGGTATGTACGGTCACTGACACAGATGTAACGAGGGGTCATGTATGTACGGTCACTGACACTGATGTCACTGACACTGATGTAACGAGGGGTCACTGTACACTGATGTGATGTAACGAGGGGTCATGTATGTACGGTCACTGACACTGATGTAACGAGGGGTCATGTATGTACTGACACTGATGTAACGAGGGGTCATGTATGTACGGTCACTGACACAGATGTAACGAGGGGTCATGTATGTACGGTCACTGACACAGATGTAACGAGGGGTCATGTATGTACGGTCACTGAAACTGATGTAACGAGGGGTCATGTATGTACGGTCACTGACACTGATGTAACGAGGGGTCATGTATGTACGGTCACTGACACTGATGTAACGAGGGGTCATGTATGTACGGACACTGACACAGATGTAACGAGGGGTCATGTATGTACAGTCACTGCCACTGATGTAACGAGGGGTCATGGTATGTACGGACACTGACACTGATGTAACGAGGGGTCATGTATGTACGGTCACTGACACTGATGTAACGAGGGGTCATGTATGTACGGTCACTGACACTGATGTAACGAGGGGTCATGTATGTACGGTCACTGACACTGATGTAACGAGGGGTCATGTATGTACGGTCACTGACACTGATGTAACGAGGGGTCATGTATGTACGGTCACTGACACTGATGTAACGAGGGGTCATGTATGTACGGTCACTGACACTGATGTAACGAGGGGTCATGTATGTACGGACACTTACACTGATGTAACGAGGGGTCATGTATGTACGGACACTGACACTGATGTAACGAGGGGTCATGTTTGTACGGTCACTGACACTGATGTAACGAGGGGTCATGTATGTACGGACACTGACACTGATGTAACGAGGGGTCATGTATGTACGGTCACTGACAATGATGTAACGAGGGGTCATGTATGTACGGACACTGACACTGATGTAACGAGGGGTCATGTATGTACGGACACTGACACTGATGTAACGAGGGGTCATGTATGTACGGTCACTGACACTGATGTAACGAGGGGTCATGTATGTACGGACACTGACACTGATGTAACGAGGGGTCATGTATGTACGGTCACTGACACTGATGTAACGAGGGGTCATGTATGTACGGTCACTGACACTGATGTAACGAGGGGTCATGTATGTACGGTCACTGACACTGATGTAACGAGGGGTCATGTATGTACGGACACTGACACTGATGTAACGAGGGGTCATGTATGTACGGACACTGACACTGATGTAACGAGGGGTCATGTATGTACGGTCACTGACACTGATGTAACGAGGGGTCATGTATGTACGGTCACTGACACTGATGTAACGAGGGGTCATGTATGTACGGACACTGACACTGATGTAACGAGGGGTCATGTATGTACGGACACTGACACTGATGTAACGAGGGGTCATGTATGTACGGACACTGACACTGATGTAACGAGGGGTCATGTATGTACGGACACTGACACTGATGTAACGAGGGGTCATGTATGTACGGACACTGACACTGATGTAACGAGGGGTCATGTATGTACGGACACTGACACTGATGTAACGAGGGGTCATGTATGTACGGTCACTGACACTGATGTAACGAGGGGTCATGTATGTACGGACACTGACACTGATGTAACGAGGGGTCATGTATGTACTGACACTGATGTAACGAGGGGTCATGTATGTACGGACACTGATGTAACGAGGGGTCATGTATGTACGGACACTGACACTGATGTAACGAGGGGTCATGTATGTACGGACACTGACACTGATGTAACGAGGGGTCATGTATGTACGGACACTGACACTGATGTAACGAGGGGTCATGTATGTACGGTCACTGACACTGATGTAACGAGGGGTCATGTATGTACGGTCACTGACACTGATGTAACGAGGGGTCATGTATGTACGGTCACTGACACTGATGTAACGAGGGGTCATGTATGTACGGTCACTGACACTGATGTAACGAGGGGTCATGTATGTACGGACACTGACACTGATGTAACGAGGGGTGTATGTACGGTCATGTGTCATGTATGTACGGACACTGACACTGATGTAACGAGGGGTCATGTATGTACGGACACTGACACTGATGTAACGAGGGGTCATGTATGTACGAGGAGGGGTCATGTATGTACGGTCACTGACACTGATGTAACGAGGGGTCATGTATGTACGGTCACTGACACTGATGTAACGAGGGGTCATGTATGTACATGACACTGATATGGGGTCATGTATGTACGGTCACTGACACTGATGTAACGAGATGTAACGAGGGTCATGTATGTACGGTCACTATGACTGACACTGATGTAACGAGGGGTCATGTATGTACGGACACTGACACTCGAGGGGTCATGTATGTACTGACGACTGATGTAACGAGGGGTCATGTATGTACGGTCACTGAAACTGATGTAACGAGGGGTCATGTATGTACTGACACTGATGTAACGAGGGGTCATGTATGTACGGTCACTGACACTGATGTAACGAGGGGTCATGTATGTACGGTCACTGACACTGATGTAACGAGGGGTCATGTATGTTCGGTCACTGACACTGATGTAACGAGGGGTAACGAGGGGTCATGTCTGTACGGTCACTGACACTGATGTAACGAACCGAGGGGTCATGTATGTACGGTCACTGACTGACACTGATGTAACGAGGGGTCATGTATGTACGGTCACTGACACATGTATGTAACGAGGGGGGGTCATGTATGTACGGTCACAGACACTGATGTAACGAGGGGTCATGTATGTACGGACACTGACACAGATGTAACGAGGGGTCATGTATGTACGGACACTGACACTGATGTAACGACGGGGTCATGTATGTACGGACACTGACACTGATGTAACGAGGGGTCATGTATGTACGGTCACTGACACTGATGTAACGAGGGGTCATGTATGTACGGTCACTGACACTGATGTAACGAGGGGTCATGTATGTACGGTCACTGACACTGATGTAACGAGGGGTCATGTATGTACGGTCACTGACACTGATGTAACGAGGGGTCATGTATGTACGGTCACTGACACTGATGTAACGAGGGGTCATGTATGTACGGACACTGACACTGATGTAACGAGGGGTCATGTATGTACGGTCACTGACACTGATGTAACGAGGGGTCATGTATGTACGGTCACTGACACTGATGTAACGAGGGGTCATGTATGTACGGTCACTGACACTGATGTAACGAGGGGTCATGTATGTACGGACACTGACACTGATGTAACGAGGGGTCATGTATGTACGGACACTGACACTGATGTAACGAGGGGTCATGTATGTACGGACACTGACACTGATGTAACGAGGGGTCATGTATGTACGGACACTGACACTGATGTAACGAGGGGTCATGTATGTACGGACACTGACACTGATGTAACGAGGGGTCATGTATGTACGGACACTGACACTGATGTAACGAGGGGTCATGTATGTACGGACACTGACACTGATGTAACGAGGGGTCATGTATGTACGGACACTGACACTGATGTAACGAGGGGTCATGTATGTACGGACACTGACACTGATGTAACGAGGGGTCATGTATGTACGGACACTGACACTGATGTAACGAGGGGTCATGTATGTACGGACACTGACACTGATGTAACGAGGGGTCATGTATGTACGGACACTGACACTGATGTAACGAGGGGTCATGTATGTACGGTCACTGACACTGATGTAACGAGGGGTCATGTATGTACGGTCACTGACACTGATGTAACGAGGGGTCATGTATGTACGGTCACTGATGTAACGAGGGGTCATGTATGTACGGTCACTGACACTGATGTAACGAGGGGTCATGTATGTACGGACACTGATGTAACGAGGGGTCATGTATGTACGGTCACTGACACTGATGTAACGAGGTGTCATGTATGTACGGTCACTGACACTGATGTAACGAGGGGTCATGTATGTACGGTCACTGACACTGATGTAACGAGGGGTCATGTATGTACGGTCACTGACACTGATGTAACGAGGGGTCATGTATGTACGGACACTGATGTAACGAGGGGTCATGTATGTTCGGTCACTGACACTGATGTAACGAGGGGTCACTGAAGTAACGAGGGGTCATGTATGTACGGTCACTGACACTGGTGTAACGAGGGGTCATGTATGTACGGTCACTGACACTGATGTAACGAGGGGTCATGTATGTACGGTCACTGACACTGATGTAACGAGGGGTCATGTATGTACGGTCACTGACACTGATGTAACGAGGGGTCATGTATGTACGGTCACTGACACTGGTGTAACGAGGGGTCATGTATGTACGGTCACTGACAGTTGTAAGGTGCTGGGGTGGGGGTCCTCATTAATGTGCTGATAATGGAAGGGCGGTTCTCGTGTGCACTGACACCGATTTAAATCAAGGGGGGCCGGTTATGTTTTTCATGTATGTACTGTAACAGGTGTAAAGGAAAGTGTGTGGTGGGGTTTGAGTTTTTATATATGTACTGTCACTGGGGGGGGGGGGGGTTCTCATGTATTTACAGAGGTGTAAACCAGGGTTGCCAACCTCCAGCAGCATTTTTTACTGACAAAACGTGGAAAATCTACTGGCGGAGCACATTTTTTTTTTTTTTTTTTTTTTTTTTTTTTTCTGCTAGCAACCTGAGAAATGACAGAACTCCTAATGAAAACTAACACAGTGAATATTTGAACAGTATGAACATGGCATGGAAACACCGATAATACCTATAACAAAGTAATTTGCTTGATTTACACTTAAAAAGTCAACACAGCATGAAAAAATGATCAGCCCCTGATATATACTGGCAGTTGTAAAAAAAAAAAAATTACTGAATTTTACAAACAGTCAGTAAATTTACTGGTGGTTGGCAACCCTGGCGTAAAGGAGGGGAGATTGATATATGAACTGACATAGGTGGGGTTCTTCTCATGTATGTATTACACTGACACCTGTCTCTGTTTTGTTTTATTGCAGGATCGTGGTGACCTTCCGGAGCATGATCATGCTGCAAATGTGTGGAATTGGATGATGGATACTTCAATGGCCGCCACAGACTTTCAGTGGCCACACTTGGGTGCCCGCTATGGAATGAGAGCAGCACTGGTGATATTATCTGGGTCACTTTTGGTGGTCCTTGTCCCTCTGTGTGGGCTGGAGGAACATTACAGAGCAGCTCTGAAAGTTCTCCTTCATTATAACCTCTGGGGAGGGGATGAGCGCATACACACATACACAGGACAGTCAACGGGTCTCACCGTTACTTCATCGGCAATTGAATTTCTGGTGTTCAAACAGAAACCTTCCCCAGGTAATGGACATTGTGTTGTGTTCATTTATGTCATGTTTTCCTACCACGGTCTTCCATATACCATGGCTTAAAATGTGACCAGCATTCAGTTTAAAATAAACATAAGAACTACTCTGATACATCTGAATTCTGCCCAAAATCCTTTTCGTTTGTAGTTTTGGATATTTCTAGGAAAAGTTAAAAATGTCTCCCGAGTCTTCATTGCTTTCTGTGTCTCTGCTGGGAGAAATCCCATTGCTTGAGACAGGAAGTGGAGGACAATCTTCACCCAGAAACCAATACAAGCTGCCAGAGGTTCACATTTTTATTCATTCTACTAAAAAGTGTTGTTTGTCTCGTTTTTGGAAAGATCAATACATCTTGAATTGGTAACCCTATTCACTAAAGCCTGGTACACACGTTCAGTTTTTATTTCATTCAACCCAGCGGGTTGAATGAAAAAACAGTGGCTGTTGCTCTACTAACTATCCGATGTTAGTACTGAAATCTGCCCGCTGTGCTATTGTGTTACATAGTAGGTGAGGTTAAAAAAAAAAGACACAAGTCCAACCTATGTGTTCTAACAGGGGAACCGCAGAGATTATATTTATTTGCCTAGATAGATATTTGCCTAGATATTCAATGGCAGTCCAACCCCCCCTCAATAAAAACTATACATTTCAAGCAAGTAGATGAGGTCATGTTTTTGTACGATGTCACCCAGTACCACCTATAGACAGTGGAGACAAGGCTCATGAT
The DNA here is from genome assembly GCA_028564925.1 of Lithobates sylvaticus. Taxonomy (NCBI): domain Eukaryota; kingdom Metazoa; phylum Chordata; class Amphibia; order Anura; family Ranidae; genus Lithobates; species Lithobates sylvaticus. The sequence goes on along the minus strand of CM053026.1, from coordinate 254,363,984 downwards.
ACTGTCCTATGTCTAGTTCATTTTTGGTCTTTTTTTTTTTTTTTTGTAACCTTGATTTAAAGTGGATGTAAACCTGATTCATGAAATTTGACCTAGGCACATATATCTGTAGTGTTTTCTTATCTCTCTCCAAAGCCCCGAGTCCTGTGTGTTTCTGCTGTTTCTTTGCTGTGTTATCAGCATGATAACTTCTGACAAGTTCTCTGTCAACCAAGATAAAAGCAGCCTGAAATTTTGTGTCGGAGGTTGCTATAAATAAATTAGCCGAGAGCTTGACCTGTCACAGCACAGCAAGTTTCTGCCTAATGTGGAGTGGGGGTGTGTGCCTTTCCTCCAATCAGCTGTCTTGGCTGTATGCCAAGAATCCACTCCCAACACTGAACGGGAAAGGAAAATCTCTTAACACAATGTGCACTTTCTAAAGAATATAGAAAGGGAAAGACGGCAGATATTCATGTAAAACTTATGTAGGGAGATTTGTTTCATCCCTGTGTATCTTGTGAGGCTGTTCACTTCACGGGTAATAGGACAGGGTTTACATCCACTTTAACGCAAACAGAATGTGACTGCCCATGGCTGATAAAGACTGACTTACTAAAGACGTATTTTTTATATTGCAGAGGTCGCGTTTGAAGCCAGAGCTTCTCTTAACCAAGCCCTAGAAATGAAGCGTCAAGGCAAAAGAGAAAAGGCACATAAACTTCTTCTCCACACCTTAAAGATGGATCCAGATCATGTGGATGCTCTTACTGAGCTAGGTATCCTCTTGGAGGAAGAAAAAGATGTCATCCAGGCAGACTACCTCTATTCCAAAGCATTAATGATCTCTCCCCACAATGAAAAGGCTCTAATAAACCGCGATCGGACATTGCCATTGGTTGAAGAAATAGATCAGAGGTATTTCAGTATAATTGACAGCAAGGTTCAGAAATTGATGTCCATTCCAAAGGGTAGCTCAGCTCTCCGCAGGGTCATGGAGGAGTCCTATTATCACCACATTTATCACACGGTGGCCATTGAAGGCAACACACTTTCATTGTCTGAAATCCGCCATATAATTGAAACCCGCTACGCAGTGCCTGGTAAGAGCCTTGAGGAACAAAATGAAGTGATTGGTATGCATGCAGCCATGAAATATATGAACACCACTTTAGTTTCTCGTATTGGTTTTGTGACAATCAACGACATACTGGAGATACACCGGAGAGTGCTCGGCTATGTGGATCCTGTGGAAGCTGGGAGATTTCGCACTAACCAAGTGTTTGTGGGTCATCATATACCACCACATCCCAGAGACGTTGAAAAGCATATGCAGGAGCTTGTGCTGTGGTTGAATTCAGATGAAGCCATGAGCTTACATCCTGTGGAGTTTTCAGCCTTAGCGCATTATAAACTGGTCTATATCCACCCATTTGTAGACGGTAATGGAAGGACTTCACGCTTGCTCATGAATCTCATTCTCATGCAGGCAGGATACCCACCAGTAACTATCCGGAAAGAGCAGAGGTCTGAGTATTATCACGTTTTAGAACTGGCAAATGAAGGGGACGTGAGACCTTTTATTCGATTTATTGCCAAATGTACAGAGACAACCTTGGATCTATTTTTGATAGCCACAGCAGAGCATCCGGTTGGTCTCCCAGAACCCAACCCCGATCTCTTTAAGTGCAAGCAAACACTTCCAGTGAAGACCTAAACTTTCAAACTACGCTGCGGCCTTAGTTGCCTTAAACTTGTACACTTCCCAGAGATGTCGGCTACATCTTGTTAATTTATTTGAACAATTTTGCTGCTACATTTCATGAGCATTTCATACCTACAGGATTGTGCCACAGTAAAAACTAACAATTATACACCAGTTTTATGGCTTGTTTCCTAAAGCACTACATGTGTTTCTGGTTCTCCAACTTCAAAAGCACTTTAGGCCCTAAACATACAGGCTGTGTTTAGTATTGGCTTGTAAAATCCAATTCAGCTTTCTTGAATACCCTGAAAATACCTTTCAGCCACAGCCAGGGAGTATAACTTTAAACACCCTTTTAATGGGCTTTAAGCAGTGTTTGTAATCTTGCTTAACCACTTCAGCCCCGGACCAATTGTCAGCTTAAGGACCAGAGGTCTTTTTTCAATTTCGCACTGCACTACTTTAACTGGTAATTGCGCGGTCATGCAATTTTGTAACCAAACGAAATTTGCGTCCTTTTCTTCCCACAAATAGAGCTTTCTTTTGATGGTATTTGATTGCCTCTGTGATTTTTATTTTTTGCGATATAAACGGAAAAAGAGCGAAAATTTTGAAAAAAAAAAAGATTTTCTACTTTTTGTTATAAGAAAAATCTAATAAACTAAATTTTAGTCAAACATTTGGGCCAAAATGTATTCAGCCACATGTCTTTAGTAAAAAAAAAAATGCCAATAAGCGTATATTTATTGGTTTGCGCAAAAGTTATAGCGTCTACAAACTAGAGTACATTTTCTGGAATTTACACCGCTTTTAATTTATGACTGCCTATTTCATTTCTTGAGGTGCTAAAATGGCAGAGAAGTACAAAACCCCCCCAAATGACCCCATTTTGGAAAGTAGACACCCCAAGCTATTTGCTGAGAGGCATGTTGAGCCCATTGAATATTTTTTTTTTTTTTTTAGTCCCAAGTGATTGAATAAAGACAAAAATAAAAAAGATTTTTTTTTTTTCAAAAAGTTGTCACTAAATGATATATTGCTCACACATGCCATAGTTATATGTGGAATTGCACCCCAAAATACATTTTGCTGCTTCTCCTGAGTATGGGGATACCACATATGTGGGACTTTTTGGGAGCCTAGCCGTGTACGGGGCCCCGAAACCCAAGCACCGCCTTCAGGATTTCTAAGGGTGCAAATTTTTGATTTCACTCCTCACTACCTATCACAGTTTCGAAGGCCAAAAAATGCCAAAATAGCACAAAACCCCCCCAAATGACCCCATTTTGGAAAGTAGACACCCAAGCTATTTGTTGAGAGGCATGGTGAGTATTTTACAGCTCTCATTTGTTTTTGAAAATGAAGAAAGTAAAGAAAAAAAAAATTTTTTTTTTCAAAACTTTGTGACAAAAAGCGAGATCTGCAAAATACTCACCATACCTCTCAGCAAATAGCTTGGGGTGTCTACTTTCCAAAATGGGGTCATTTTGGGGGGTTTTATGCCATCTGGGCATTCCATGGCCTCCGAAACTGTGATTGGCAGTGAGAAGTGAAATAAAAAAATTACACCCTTAGAAAGCCTGAAGGCGGTGATTGGTTTTTGGGGTTCCGTACGCAGCTAGGCTCCCAAAAAGTCCCACACATGTGGTATCCCCGTACTCAGGAGAAGCAACAGAATGTATTTTGGGGTGTATTTCCACATATGCCCATGACATGTTTGAGCAATATATCATTTAGTGACAACTTTTTGTAAAAAAAATATATATATATATTTTTTTTTTTTTCATTATTCAATCTCTTGGGACAAAAAAAAAAAAAAATATTTAATGGGCTCAACATTGCTCTCATCAAATAACTTGGGGTGTCTACTTTCCAAAATGGGGTCATTTGGGGGGGGGGGGGGGGGGGTTTGAACTGTCCTGGCATTTTATGCACAACATTTAGAAGCCTATGTCACACGTCACCCACTCTTCTAACCACTTGAAGACAAAGCCCTTTCTGACACTTTTTGTTTACATGAAAACATATTTTTTTTTTGCAAGAAAATTACGTTGAACCCCCAAACACTATATATATATATATATATATATATATATATATATATATATATATATATATATTGTTAAAGCAAAGGCCCTACAGATTAAAATGGTGGGTGTTGCATTTTTTTTTTCCACACAGTATTTGCGCCGCGATTTTTCAAACGCATTTTTTGTGGAAAAAAAATACACTTTTTTTTTTATTTTAATGCACTAAAACACACTATATTGCTCAAATTTTTGATGAAATAAAAAATATGATCTTAGGCCGAGTACATGGATACCAAACACGACATGCTTTAAAATTGCGCACAAACACGCAGTGGCGACAAACTACATACATTTTTAAAAGCCTTTACATGATACCACATTAGATTCACGGAGGAGGTCTACTGCTAAAATTACTGCCCTCGATCTGACCTTCGCGGTGATACCTCACATGCATGGTGCAATTGCTGTTTACATATGACGCCAGACCAACGCTTGTGTACGCCTTTGCGCAAGAGAAGGGGGGGCAGGGGTGCTTTTTTTTATTTATTTTTTATTTATTTAGCTTTTTTATTTTATTTTTAAACTGTTCCTTCCATTTTTTTTCTTTGTTATGATTTTTATTGTTATCTCAGGGAATGTAAATATCCCCTATGATAGCAATAGGCAGTGACAGGTACTCTTTTTTTGAAAAAATTGGGGTCTATTAGACCCTAGATCTTTCCTCTGCCCTCAAAGCATCTGACCACACCAAGATTGGTGTGATAAAATGCTTTCCCAATTTCCCAATGGCGCGGTTTATATCCGGGAGGGGGGGACATTCCCTCCCACTGCTTGTAAAAGCAGTCTAGAGGCTAATTACCCGCTAGAATTGCTTTTACATGAAAGCCGATCACTGGCTGAAAAGAATGATACCAAGATGATACCTAAACCTGCAGGCATCATTCTGGTATAACCATTCAAAGTCCAGCAACATACTGGACATATATTGTAATCTTTATTTTTCATGCAGCCTCTTGGCTGAACGAAAAAAAAAGAGATTGATTGATTGGTGGGTATGCCCACCATTAGAATACCTCCCTTCATCCACCCACTTCTAATGATGGGCATACATGCACCATTTATATATGCCGATGCATGGGGGCATCCTCCCGCAAAAGTTATGCCGTGTACACACGGTCGGAATTTCGACCGTATGTACGTGGCATTAGGAGCCAATCGCTCCTCCCCCCCCCCCCCCCCCCCCCCCCCCCCCCCCCCCCCCCCCTGCTGCCTCCATGCTTCGGCATATATGCTCTTTTTTTTAACTGTGGTGGTGAAATCACCTCCTACAGCGTTGGAGTCGCGGCTTTATGTATCGTGGGAGCAAACGCTGTTGCTGTCAAGATAAATAAATCCGCGTTGCAACTGAATGGTGCACCTGAAAACAAAAAAATGCTTAACACTGAAACACAGTAAACAAAATTACATACCTGAAAAGCAAGCATGATAAAACATAATAAAACATTGCAGAATAGAATGGAGTAAAAAAAGAGCAACAATAGAGAGAGAGAGAGAACAATAAAACGACAACTATTTTTGTTTTTTTTATTTTTTTGAGATTCACAGGTAAAAAAGCTCCTGACTGTTAGCGACTGAATCAAAACGCTACCACAAAAAAAATGTTAGCGATCGCAGGGATCAGGTCTGACTCTGCGAACGCTGCAGTTATGTGTGCTTAGTGTTTTGTAAGTGACGGTGATCGATCGATACTGCACTTGGGTGGGCTGGGCTGGGCTGGGCGGAGGGGGAAAACGCAGGTGCTAGCAGGTATCTGGGCTGATCCCGCTAACAATGCGTTTTTTTTGGAACCCTAAACTGCTGGGACGCTAGTATAGATCTGATCAGATATTGATCTGTTCAGATACTGTGCCACTAAGGGAGGTGTATGCTTTGCGCGTGGGTGTTTGCGGTACTGGCACTAACCTGGGGCGACGCAGACCTTATTTGACCCTAAAACCTAATTGATATCACCCGCCGGGCGATCAGGGGGTTAAACCGTTATTGGGTAATAAATGGCGGGTGCCCTGACAGTATAAAAAAACAAGCTAACTAACCAGCGTCACCCGTAACAGTAATACAAAAAAAAAAAACTGGCTACCTAGCGGCACCAGTGACACTAATGCAGCGATCAGAAAAACAATCGCTTAGTGACACTGGCAAAAGGGGGTGAAAGGGTTAACTAGGGGCAATCAGGGGGTTAAACCTTTATTAGGTAATATATGGGGGTACCTGACGCTATATAAAAACCTGACGGGGAACCTAAATAACGAAATAACTAACTGGCTAACCAGCGTCACCAGTGACAGTTATACGGTGATCACTGGTGAAAGGGTTAACTCTAGGGGCAATCAGGGGGTTAAAACCTTTAGGTTGTAATATGGGGGTACCTGACCTATAAACCTATTTATGAACCTATATAAACATGGCGGTTAACCTAAAAAAAAAAAAATGGTTACCTAGCGACACTAATGCAGCGATCAGAAAAACGATCGCTTAGTGACACTGGCAAAAGGGGGTGAAAGGGTTAACTAGGGGCAATCAGGGGGTTAAAACCTTTATTAGGGGGGGGGGGGTAGGGGGCTACCTTGGACCTAAAACTAACTGCCCGGACAGTTATTACAGTCACACTGACACTAAATGCAGTGATCAGTAAATAAATGATCACTGCAATTAGTGACACTGTGACTGGGGGGGCAGGGGGTGACAGGGGGGTGGATTGTGTGCCTATGTGTACTGGTGTCAGTGTACTGTTTGTGCACTAACCTGTACATGTTCTCTCATCGGCGTTCCGGTCACATAGACCGGCGCACCGAGCGTGACATCACTTCCGCCTTCCTGTCTATACAATAGACAGGAAGGGGAAGCTTTTCATTCGCCAGGAGCGATCGCGAGGGGGTGGCCAGAAACCACCGGCCGTCCCCTCGTCCCGGATCGCTCCTGAAGCGATGCCGACCGTCCCCGCCGGCGGAGGGGGTTCCGATCGGACACCCCACCCGCCGGAAGAATGTCACGTACAGGTACGTGATTCTGCCTGTACGTGCCATTCTGCTGACGTATATATACATGGGGCGGTCGGCAAGTGGTTAAAGCCATAGCCAGAACTCTCATTAAGCTTTTTGGTAAAAAAAAAAAAACTACCAGACTGGAGCTGTAAGTAGTTTTAAAGAGGAAGTAAACCCTGATGGGTTTTACTTCCTCTTTTGCTCCCCGCAAGGCCTGCAAATTAAAAGCATAATGGGCTAGTATGCATTGCATACTAGCCCATTATATGACACTTGCCTGCCAACGAAGCCCACACTATCCCCTGTGCAGGCCACATCCATCTTCGCCCCTCTTCCTGACGGGGCCACGGACACAGGCTCTGTGACTGGCCAGAGTCACGTGACGTCACTCCCACGCATGTGAATGGCAGCCGTCAGTCACCGCACACGCTAGGGGAAGAAATGGCACGGTGGTCCGTTTCTTCACGGCGCATGCCCCAATGACAACATTGGCACACTACAAGTGAAATATCTTCTAAACGGTGCACGTTTAGGAGATATTTCCACTACCTATAGGTAAGCCTTATTCTTGGGCTTACCTATAGGTAAAAGTCACTTAAAAGGGTTTACGACCACTTCAAGTAAACTGCTTTAGCATCTTACAGGGGATGTATGGTATGTTTGCAAGTCTTCTCCAAACATACTTCTTAGACCCCTTTCACACTGGAGCGTTTTGCAGGTGCTATAGCGTTAAAAATAGCGCCTGCAAACCGCCCTAAAACAGCTGCTCCATTCACTCTAGTGTGATAGCGAGCGGCGCGCTGTTAGGGCGTCAGAAAAAGTCCTGCCAGCAGCTTCTTTGGAGCGGTGAACTCACCGCTCCTCCACCGCTGCTCCTCATTGAAATCAATCAATTTAACCCCTTTTCGGCCGCTAGCAGGGGGTTAAAACCGCCCCACTAGCGGCCGAATAGCGCCGCTAAAACGACTGTAAAGCGGCGCTAAAAATAGCGCCGATCTACGGCTGACGCCGTCTTATTATGTTTCTTACTATTATTTTTTGTTGCAGGAGCCTGTAAAGCATTGCACCAGTGATCAGCACTCCACAGCAGCTGAACTAAATAAAAGGTGGTATTGAATATAGAAACCAAATTTATATTTCAGTGAAGAAATAACACTTGTAAGACGGTTAACCAAGTTAATATGGGAAAATGGGTATTTGTTTCTCTGTTCATAAAAATATAACGAAGGATCTGTTCACGCCAGGAAGCATGTTACTGTGCGATTCAGATTCACATGCCATTCACTGTAGTGCAATTTGAAGCTATTAATTTTGAATTGGCTCAGATCGCACTGCACCACACCAAAAGTAGTGCATGCACTACTTTTTAAAACTCGCTGCCAACGGGATCAAAAGTGCTATGCAATCCGGTGCAGACAAGCACATTGTGTTTGTGACCTGCTTTTGGGGTGTCATTAACCGATTCAGCCCCGTAAAGATTTTACCCCCTTCCTGACCAGAGCACTTTTGGCGATTCAGTAACTGACAATTGCACGGTCATGCGAAGTTGCACCCAAAAAAAATTTACGTCTTTTTTTTCCCCCACAAATAGAGCTTTCTTTTGGTGGTATTTGGTCACCTCTGCGTTCTTTTTTTTGTTTATAGCGCAAAAAAAAAAAGCGAAAATTTTGAAAAAAACGCATTATTTTTTACTTTTTGCTATAATAAATATCCCCCAAAAATATATAAAAAAAAAATAAAAAATTATATATTTTTTCTCAGTTTAGGCTGATATGTATTCTTCTACATATTTTTTGATTTACACATAAAGTGTATATTGATTGGTTTGCACAAAAGGTATAACGTCTACAAAATAGGGGATAGTTTTATGGCATTTTTATTATAATTTTTATTTATTTTTTGTCCCTAGTACCACTAGTAATGGCGGCAATCTGTGATTTTTATCGGGACTGCGACATTATGGCGTACACGTCGGACAATTTTGACACATTTTTGGGACCATTGGCATTTTTACAGCAATCAGTGCTATAAAAATGCATTGATTACTGTAAAAATGTCACTGGCAGGGAAGGGGTTAACTCTAGGGGGCGCTTAAGGGATTAATGTGTTCCCTAGTGTGTTCTAACTGAAGGGGGAGAGTGGACTGTGTAGGGGAAGAGATCGCTGTTCATACTCTGTATGAACAGACTATCTGTCACTTCTCCCCTCAGAGAACCGGAAACTGTGTGTTTACACACACAGATCCCGGTTCTCCGTGTGCCCCGATCGATCGCGGGAGCCTGGCGGTGATCGCTAGGCACTCACATCGGCTCCGTGGGCAAGCAGGGGGCGTGCGCCCCTAGTGGCTACAGGGCAAAGCGACATTACATAACATTGTTTCGCCCACCCGTGCCATTCTGCCGCAGTACGACTGTGGCAGGTGGTCGGCAAGTGCTTAAGCTAACATTGGCACCAGCTGAGGATCACAACTGCAGTGCATTTTGAACATGGTTCGTTAACCGCGCATGGAACGTGGATTTCCCCACACCGTGTTCTAGTGTGAATGGGGCCTAAGTCTGATAATCTATTACATACTGTATAAAGCCCAACTCCAGCCTTTTTGGATTAGAACTTCTGTTCATTTTTGCCACTGTATGTGTCTTTCGCTTCCTGTTCCAGTTGCCATGACAGGTAGCAAGGGAAATCATCCAGCTGGGGGGGAAAAAAAAAGGTAGGGTTATATTAGAGTTTATGAACTGCTGCGGTTAGGGGAGCTTCAATCTCCTGAATGTGGAAGAATCAGGTTCCTGATAGGAACGTTTTGACCATTGGAAAAGGCAAACCGCTGCAAAAATCACAGCGTGGTTTTGCATTTTTCCGTGGTCAAAGTAGGCTGTGTGTACATGAAACCTTACAAAGAACATTAGAAACTGCTGCAACCCCAATAGAGCCAGCCTGATTGCTGGGGGGGATAGCAAGCATTATCTATTACTTAAGAAGTGATGACATCACAAACACATCCCTTGTTTTGCAGTGATTTGAAATCATGGGTGGAATCGCTGCGATTCTGCCCATGATCAGGTGTGAATGCAGCCTGAGAGGAATGCCTTGTACGCACAACAAAAATAGCGGACGAATGATCGGCTGTCTTTTTTTTTTTTCCACATGCTAGTCTCATGTCGAAAACCTATAGGATACTAAAGTTACGAAAATTCTTGTACAACAGAATACAACTTCAGAAGTAGTATATTGTAATGTATTCTTTCATTTCCAAGCATGTGTGATCTTTGTACGAAAAAAAATTGTGTGACCAGTAATGTACTAATTACCCAAAAAATTGTTCCTTCTGTTATCGTACAAGTAAACAGTCATGTTTGTCCCTTTTGGTTAATTTCGCATGAACAGAAAGTATTATTTATTTTTTTTGTCCGATTTTAATTGCGTGTACTAGGCATAAGACAGGGTGCTGTAATGTTATCAGGCAGCTACAGCAACCTTCTGTCTCCTCCCACCAGCCATGAAACAGTCTCAGTGATGGTGTCATTGGGTCTAAAAAATAGTGGTGGGAAGTGGTGTCAGTGTGGGAAGTGAGGTATCTAAAAAAGGACATAAAAAGCAATAAATGCAGGAACAAAACAAGGAATCATGCATGTAAAATATATAAAAATACTATTTATATAAAAGAAGTGATATAAAAGTTTCTCCCAACTAACAACCATGCACTAAAATCCACATCTCAATTATAGTGGCAATACCTATACCGCAAATAAAGTGCTAATGCAATAAAAAATTAAAAAAAATGCTTTGATGTAGCACAGTCACGAGCTTCCCCTATACACTGTATGGCTGGGCTGGAATCTAGCGACTGCTAATTCCAATCACAGCAATATGCATCACGGCACCCACTGATTCATTGTTTACAGATTCACAAGTCTGAGCCACATAAAAAGTGGTCAGAGGTTCCCAAATGACCCTCTGCTGAAAGCCTAAATAAAGTTATGCCACCAGTTGGAATTACTAAATTATTTGAACCCAATTGAACCATAATGCTGTAGGCTGTGTAGTTAGTGTAGCAGAGTCCTGTAGTAGTTCCACATAAGGTAACCTCCTAATCTTCAATGCCTGAGCTATTAAACATTAGACTGTAAGGAGTTGTGACAAGTAAGACTGCCAGCACCTTGAATAGATGTTTTTTTTTTTTTTTAATCTAAGCAGTGTGCACTTTAGTGTTGTCTACTGTGTAACAGTAATGCAGAATAAATTATTTTCTTACCAGTGTCTTGTTTCATGTTAATGTAAACCAAAATGGGCCAGCTGTAGTGGAACTTGTTAACTTTATGGTGGACTCAACTCCATTGTTTAGGTATGTACCAGTTAAGTCTTCCAAATAGTTAATCAAAACGGGTGCGACCAGAAGGATGCCCACACCTAATCATTACAATATACCAGTATTAGCATACATCCCAATCACCTATTGTAATAAAGGAATGATTGCAGTCTGCACTTGTTAAAGCTGAATTCTAGATGAACACAAAGATGACATACATATAGGGGAGCTGTTTTTCCTATCGAATATTTTTTTTTTTCTTCTATCCAGGTCTGATGCCGCTTACACGCGATCGGAATTCCGGCCAGAAAAAGACTGATGAGAGCTTTTCATCGGAAAATGCGGTCCTGTGTATGCTCCATCGGAATTTTCCTGGCCGAATTTCCGACAGAAAAATTGAGAGCATGTTCTCAATTTTTCAGACGGAAAAGGTTTCTATTGGAAATTCCGTAGCAATTCTGACGCGCAAAATTCCTACGCATGCTCGGAAACAATTTGACGCATGCTCTGACGCATGCTCAGAAGCATTGAACTCGGCTCGTTGTAGTGTTGTACGTCACCGCGTTCTTGACGGTCGGAATTTGGTGTGACCGTGTGTAGGCAAGACAGTTTGAGCGGAATTCCGTCGGGAAAACCGTCAGAGCTTTTTCCGACGAGAATTCCGATCGTGTGTACGCAGCATGAGACTTGGCAGGGAAGAAAACCTGATTCCTGATCGTACAGAAAACAGGCTTATTTAAATCTTTGTGGCTGGGTTGTATGCAGCTACCTTCACATGATTGGACAAGGAAGGATGCAGGGACATCTCCCTATATAATTCTTTCAACTTCCAGCTAGCTTCAGTGTCCTTAGGTGATGGACCTTTTCCTTCTACTGAGAGAGGCTTCATTTCTAGTATGGAGGCTTCTCTTTCAAGATGATTTATATTCCAAGATGATTCTTCTATCAATTGGCTACCCCAAAGCTTATGTGGCTCTTCATGCAGCTTCCAGATTGGTTGACACCTCAGCAGAGCCTGGGGGCTGGATCCCATATGTTGAAAGGTGTAGGGTGGCCTATAATGTCACTATGCACTGAATCCTGCTGTGGCAGCACCTCCTTGTCATGTAATGCAACTGGAGTTAGCCACAGGTCCAGGCCGTGGTTTCCCCGTTGCAGAATCCAGTCTCTGAAGACTGCTGTGGGGGTATGCCCATCATGGAGGGCAAAGCAAGGATAGGATTTGAATGCTATTTATTTAATCTAGGGCTGAATAAGGGTTGCCATCATCAAAATTCCCACATGGATCAAGTAAAAAATTTTTGTATACAAAACATGGAAATAAGAAGTGGTGATACCCAAACTCATAAGCTGATTGTACTACAGCAAAGATATGGATTGGGTACTGTACCTGGGATACAGTACCCAATCCATGTCTTTGCTGTAGTACTACGGGTCTACGGGCTTTAGGCAGTAGGGGTCACAGCCTTGCCCTTTCGATCTCCCCACCTGAATCAGTCTTTGACTTTGCCCTTGAGCCAGAAACAGAACAAGAGGAGGAGGACTCCTTTCCCTCTGAGGCACCAGATCAGGATAATATGCCTGTTATAGACATTTCTCCTAAGCTAAAGAAGATTAATGTTATGCTTACTAAAACATCCTCACTATAGCAGCACCACTGGCCACATTTAGCCAGTCAGCAAAACACAGTTAAACACTACCGCTACCCCAGATTCTCTGCCCCCAGGGACGGTGTAAAGTTAGTTGCAAGTGACATTTCTGCCGCTGCCACAATTCCCTACCGTGTTTCTGCCCACATTCAATGCCCACAGCCAGGGAGAGTGGAATTAAATTGTGAGTGGCAGAGCCTCAGTGCCCTCGCCCAGATTCTCCACTTATGAGGGGGCAGGGCGAATGTGTCCTTGGGCTCAGCATCTATACCTGGATTAGCAGCCCTAGCTGCAGACTAATTGGACAGAGACCAGATGTAGTCTGAGCTGGCTGAAGCTCTGCTGGCCTACTACAATCTGTCGATGTCTTCTGCAGCTGGATTGGATCAAAGTCAAGTCTGTAAATGTATGCATGTTGTAACATGTTTATAGCTGGTTCTGTCTGATGGGATAAATTCAAGTGCATCCACACAAACTGACTGAGGCTTGGAAGGGCATACATGTGTGGCATCTTTTACTGGCTGGCCAAGCTTTTAGCCAGAGTTTAGTGCATATGAACAGAGATTAGAGCCATTCTGGATATTTGTCCCATGATGTGCTCCAGGGCACCTACACAGAAAGAAAAAAACACCAGGCAGTTGCAATCGAATGATCCTGAAAACAGGGCCAGGTTGGCTATTCATTGTCCTAGTCCAGTTAGCTGCAGTTTGACACACACAAATATCAGCTGGTTGCAGGCTGGGCCTGCCAGTTTAGAGAGCGTATCAAATTTTGTGTCAGCAGAATCTTTGAAAGAGAGAACATCTTCAATAGATACAGTGAGTTGTTTGTTTAGGACAGAGACAGCAGAGTCAACCACAGCAATAGCCCATTTTTTATTTCACTGGGGAGTCCATCAAATATTTTTGGCAGCATAAAAATTATTTCAGAGAATACACATTGTAACAACTGGGTCACCCTTATCATCGCCAACCTGCACTATGCCAAGGCTTTTGCAGACAGAGGCAATGAGCTTTTCTTTATTAGCAAGCATATTCTGTGAAGCTCCTTCCTCAATATAGTGACAATGTGGGGGGAGAATTCTTCTGCAGCTTCCTCCAGCACTGCCTACACATGCTCTTCATTCCCCTCCAACTCAGCATCCTCAGGGACCAGCGTATCAGAGTCTGACCTTGATTGACAAGCGGAAGTAAGAGAAAATATGGGGTGTGTTCTTCAGGAACTGGGATCCATTACGATGGACCACAGCCCTGTACTTTTATAGCACCCTGCTGATAATACAACCCATCGCACCAAGGTGAGCGCCCCACACAGGATCCAGTGCCCAAAGCAACATTACAGGCCAATCCCAGTGTGGGTACGGTTCCCAAGATTTTTTTTTTTTTTACTAAGGTTTAACCAATCCATATACCCCGCTTCTTTGTAGGCATTAAAAGACAACGAGGGTCAGGTGAAGAATCAGAAGATAATCGAAGAAACAATAAAACTAGTAAAGCTGGTTTCCCCAGGAAGGAGAAGAGGTCCAACACCTACAGACACTAACAAGAAAACTCATGGATTGTGGTAGGGTTATATAAAGCTAGCCAGTGTCCAATCTCCTGAAGGTACAAGGCTAATGGATTGGGGATAGCTGGGTCTGGGGAATCAGTGTCCCACTCTTGGGTGCTGAGGCGGCAACATGGTCTGGGTCAGGGGACCAGGGCAGACAGTGTCCTGATGATGTGGGGATAGCTGGGTCAGGAGGATATATGTCTTGCCATGTGTGAAGCCAAGGCAGCAGCGCAGTCTGTATCAGAGGCTCACCAGCCAAAGCGAGGTCTGCACGGAAGATGAAGCGCAATTGCTGCTAGTGGACAAGGATGGAAGCGGTCATCATAACAACACATTTCAGGTATGGCCCTTTGTCAAGTGTCAAATTAGCCAGGTACTGCTCTACTCCACCTTGGAGTTTGTACTTCTGATACTTCACCAATCACTGACCAGGCACAGTTGTTTATATCTTTGCAGCACAATCAAGTTCCAGAGGCTGCGCAAACTTTTCACACACAGCAAGGGTTCCATCCGGCGATCATCACACTATTATGGATGATTTCCTTCTCAGTGTTTTTTTTTTTTTTTGTATACTCACTATGTATGGTTTTAACAGTATTTTTAACTGAACTTCAATAAATCCATTGGTTGCTTTTACCACACAAGACTCTTTTGATGTCATTATACACATACACTTGTCAAAAGTATTGCGACGACTGCCTACACACACTTTAATGGCAGCCCAGTCTAAGTCCATAGGGTTCAATATTGAGTTGGCCCACCCTTTGCAGCTATAACAGCTTCAACTCTTCTGGGAAGGCTGTCCACAAGGTTTAGGAGGGTGTCTATGGGAATGGTTGACCATTCTTCCAGAAGCACTTTTGTGTGTGGTGTTGTGGTGTGGGTGTGTGTTGTGTGGGTGGTTGTGGGGGGTTGTTGGTGTGGGGTGTGTTGGGGTGGTTGTTGTGGGTGGGGGTTGGTGGTGTGTGTGTGTGGTGTGTGGGGGGGGGTGGGGTTGGGGTGTGGTGTGTGTTGTGTGGTGGGGGGGGGGTTTGGGGTGGGGGTGGGTGTGGGGGGGGTGGGTGTGGGGGTGGGTTTGGTGTGGTGTGTGGTTTGGGGGTGTGTGGGGGTTTTTGGGGTGGGGGGTTGGTGGGGGGGTGGGGGGTTGTGGTGGGTGTTGGTGGGGGGGGGTGTGGGGGGTGGGGGGGTGGTTTGGTGTGGTGTGTGTGGTGTGTGTGTGTGTGGGGGGGGCGTTGGGGGTTGGGGGGTGGGGGGGGGGGGGTGTGGGGGGGGGGGGTGGGGGGGGGGGGGGGGGGGGGGGGGGGGGGGGGGGGGGGGGGGGGGGGGGGGGGGGGGGGGGGGGGGGGGGGGGGGGGGGGGGGGGGGGGGGGGGGGTTGTGTGGGGGGGGGGGGGGGGGGGGGGGGGGGGGGGGGGGGGGGGGGGGTGGGGGGGGGGGGGGTTTGGGGGGGGGGTGTGGGTGGGGTGGTGGGTGTGGGTTGGTTGTGTTGTGTGGTTGTGGTTGGGGGGGGGGGGGGGTGTGTGGGTTGTGGGGTTTTTTGGGGGGTGGTGTGTGGGGGGGGGGGGGGGGGTGTTTTTGGGGGTGGGTTGTTGGGGGTGGGTGGGTTGTTTGTTGGGGTGGGGTGGGGGGTGGGTGGGTGTGTGGGGGGGGGGGGGGGTGGTGTGTGTGGGGTGTGTGTTGGGGTGGTGGGGGGGGGGGTGTGGTGTGGTGGTGGGGGGGTGTGTGGGGTGTGTTGTGTGGGTGGGGGGTGTGTGGGGGGGGTGTGTGGGTGTGGGGTGTTGGGGTGTGGGGTGTGGGGGGTGGTGTGTGGGTGTGGTGGGTGTGGGGGGGGGGGTGTGTGGGGGGGGGGGGTGGGTGTGTGGTTGGTTGTGGGGTGGGGGGGTTGTGTGTGTGGGGGGGTTGGGGGTGGGGGGGGTGTGGGGGTGTGTGTGGGGGGGTGGGTGGGGGTGGGGGGGGGGTGGGTTGTGTTGTTGGGGGTGTGGTGTGGGTGTGGTGGGGGGGGGGGGGGGGGTTGGGGGGGGTGGGGGGGGGGGGGGGGGGGGGGGGGGGGGTTTGGGGGGGGGGGGGTGGGGTGGGGGGGGGGGTTGTTGGGGGGTTTGGGTGTGGGGGGGGGGGGGGGGGGGGGGGGGGGGGGGGGGGGGGGGGGGGGGGGGGGGGGGGGGGGGGGGGGGGGGGGGGGGGGGGGGGGGGGGGGGGGGGGGGGGGGGGGGGGTTGGGGGGGTGTGTGGGGGGGGGGGGGGGGGGGGGGGGGGGGGGGGGGGGGGGGGGGGGGGGGGGGTGGGGGGGGTGGGGTGGGTGTGGTGGGGGGGGGGGTGGGGGGGTGGGGGGTGGGGGGGTGTGGGTGTGGGTGTGGTGGGGTGGGGGGGGGTTGGGTGGGGTGTGTGTGGTGTGGGGTGTGTGTGGGGGGGTGGGGGGGTGTGGGGGGGGGTTGGTGGGGTTTGGGGGGGGGGGGGGGGGGGGGGGTGGGGTGGGGGGGGGGGGGGGGGGGGGTGGGTGTGGTGTGTGGTGTGGGGGTGTGGTGGGTTGGGGTGGGTGTGGGGTGGGGTGTGTGTGGGTGTGGGGGGGGTGTGTGGGGTGGGTGGGTTGTGTGGGGGTGTGGGGGTGGGGTGGGGGTGTGTGTTTGTGTGGGGTGTGGGGGGGGGGGGGGGGGGGGGGGGGGGGGGGGGGGGGGGGGGGGGGGGGGGGGGGGGGGGGGGGTGGGGGGGGGGGGGGGGGGGGGGGGGGTGTGTGTGGGTGGGTGTGGGGGGGGGGGGGGGGGGGTGGGGGTTGGGGGGGGGGTTGTGGGGGGGGGGGGGGGTTGTGGGGTTGGTTGGGGGGGTGGGTGTGTGGGGGGGTGGTGTGTGGGGGGGGGTGTGTGGGTGTGGGTGGGGGGGGGGGGGTGGGGTGGGGGGTGGGGTGTTGTGTGTGTGTTGGTGTGTGTGTGGGTGGGGGGGGGTGGGGGTTTGGTGTGGGGGGTTGTTGGGGTGGTTTGGGGGTGGGGGGGGGGTGTGGGGTGTGTTTGTGGTGGTGGGGGTTTGGGTGTGGTGGGGGGGTGGGGGGGTTTGGGGTTTGGGGGGGGGGGGGGGGGTGGGTGTGGGTGTGGTGTGGTGGGGTGTTGTGTGGGGGGGGTGTGGGGGTGTGGGGGGGGGGGGGGGGGGGGGGTGTGGGGGTGTGTGGGGGTGGGGGTGGGGGGGGGGGGTTTGGGTTTGGGGGTGGGGGGTTTGGGGTGGGGTTGGGGGGGTTGGGGTGTGGGGGTTTGTTGTGTGGGGGTGGGTGTGTTGGGGGGTGTGTGGGGGGGGGGGGTGGTGTGGGGTGGGTGTTGTGTTGGGGTGTTGGGGGGTGGGGTGTGGTGGGGGGGGGTGTTTGGGGGTGGGTGTGGGGGTGTTGTGGGGGGTGGGGTGGTGGTGGGTGGTGTGTTGGTGGGGGGTGGGGGGGGGGTGGGGGGGGGTTGTGTGGGGGGGGGGGGGGGGGTTTTGGGGGGGTTGGGTGTGTGGTTGTGGTGGGGGGGTTTGGTGGTTTGGGTTTTTGGTTTGGGGGGGTTGGGGTTGGGTGTTTGTGGGGTGTTTGGGGTGTGGTTGGGGTTTGGTTTGGGGGGGTGTTGTGTGTGGTGGGGGGGGGGGTGTGTGGGGGGGGGGGGGGGGGGTGGGTTGGGTGGGGTGGGGGGTGTGGGGTGGGGGGTGGGGGGTGTGTGGGGGTTGTGTGTGGGGGTTGTGGTGTGTGGGTTTTGTGGTTGGGGTTTGTTGGGGGGTTTTGTGTTTGTGGGGTTTTGTTTGGGGGGTGTTGTGTGGGGGGTGTGTTGGTGGTGTGGTGGGGGTTGTGGGGTGGTGGGGGGGGGGGGTGTGTGGTGGGTGTGGGTGTTTGTGGGGGGGGGGGGTTGGGTTGGTGTTTGTGGTGGGTTGTGGTGTGGTTGGGGGGGGGGGGGTTTGGTGGGGTGGGGGGTGTGTGGGTTGTGTTGTGTGTGTTGGGGGGGGTGGGGGTGGTGTTGTGGGGTGGTTTGGGGGGTTGGGGGTGGGGGGGGGGGGGGGGGGGGGGGGGGGGGGGGGGGGGGTGGGGTGGGGGGGGGGGGGGGTGGGTTTTGGGGTGGTTGGGGTGTGTGGGGGGTGGGGGGGGGGTTTGGGGTGGGGGGGGGGGGGGGGGTGGGGGGGGGGGTTTTGGGGGGTAGGGCGGGGGGGGGGGGGGTGGGGGGGGGGGGGGGGGGGGGGGGGGGGGGGGGGGGGGGGGGGGGGGGGGGGGGGGGGGGGGGGGGGGGGGGGTGTGGGGGGGGTGTTGTTGGGGTGGTTTGGGGGGGGGGGGGGTGGTGGGGGGGGTGGGGGGGGGGTGGGGGGGGGGGGGGGGGTGGGTGGGGTTTTGGGGGGTGGGGGGGGGGTTGGGGGGGGGGGTTGGGGGGGGGGGTGGGGGTGGGGGGGGGTGGGGTGGGGGGGGGGGTGGGGGTGGTGGGGGGGTGGTGGGGTTGGTGGGGG